>SJXQ01010195.1:0-56029 GCA_006408695.1 Aepyceros melampus | reverse complement strand
ACCAGCTGCACTTTAAGAGACAAATTAGTTAAACTCGAAGAGCAAAGATTACAAATTTAATCTGAGATTATGAAACTCAGTGAAAAGACTGTTTTGCTTTAGAAAGATAATTGGTACTATATATTAAGTAAACTCAGGAAAAAAGATTTTTACAAGTTTTATTTCCAAATGGTTTGCTGCTGGGCTGATTTTAGGCAGAACAGCTTTTGAATTAAATGGGGTCGTCCATTCAGGCTGCGTGACCTCCCAGTAAACTGCGGCGAGCACGGAGCTTCCGAAAGGAGGGGAGCCGTCTTGGGCACCAAGGGCCAGTCACCTGGCCCGGGGACCCGGGACCTGGCGACACCGGGCGGGACCGGTCGTCTTCCCGGCCTCTGGCGCCCCCTGGCGTCTGCAGCGGGAGTCGCAGGCTTTGGGGAGGCCTGGACCAGCTCCCTCCCATCACTCCGCCCTCTATAAATATTCAGGTATAATCTACAACTTATCTAGGAGCTGGGACGCGCCAATTGAGAATCCAAGATCTACAAGAGTCCTACAGCCCCCCTCGGCGGGTGGAAGGGCTGTTTGAACTAGATCTGTATGATTCTAGGTCCTAGCTGTTTTTGATGGTGAGGGCTGCGGAGGGGAGGTCAGAGGCTGGACGGAGTGAGGGCTGGCGAGGTGGGAAAGTAGTTTGAGCGCTGCGGTTTAGGGCCTGGGGAAAGGACCCTGACACACTCCTCCATAAGGTGGGTCTCCTAGGAAGTGGTTGGTCCCTTGTTTGCCGTTATTTCTACTGCTGCCTCTAGAGTGGATTAGGGATTTGTTTAGAATAGTTTTCCCTCAGCAAACGGTGGCGTTAGAAAGCTAGTCACTGGATATGTTCAGCATATGCTGGCTACTAGTCATCCACCCTTAGCATGGTTCTGAGTCAATGAGAGACTTCGAAGGTGGTGGTGGATTTGTGGCCAGTCTCTTTTGTGGAATAAAAGGTTAGGATCCTGTTAAAGGAGTACCTGGGAGCAAGGGTGAGAGTTTTTATTATAGGGAGGGATGTTCCTGGACCTCCGGAGAGCTCAGGAGATAAAGCTTGGGTCACGAACAGCTCTGACCAGGAGCCAGTCTCTTCAGAAGTGATGCTCTCTTTCTCTGTCCTGCAGATACCTGCGGGCTGGGCCAGCAGGGAGGGCAGAGAGCCGTTTGTGAGAGTAGTCCATGGGTAGCAGCCTTTTCCTCCCCAGGCTGCTTCAGTCCCCGGGGTCTGGGCATGGATACCTGAGTCCTCTTCTTGAACGCAGGGCCTTTTAGGTTTAGGGACTAACTGACTAGGGTGGCAATGGGAAATGCCTCCGATTTGCCCCACGCTGCCCCATGCCTGGCTGCCCCTCACCAAGACAACAGGAAATGAGGGGGCACACCCAGCAACCACCTGCCTTTGTCGGAGAGCAAATACCAGAGCAGATGTGAGGCTGGAGGGGAGAGGCGCCTCCTGGATAGCCTCTCCCAGCAGCCCTGGGCCGAGTGGAGACCGGAATTCACCCTCCACACCCAGTGAGTGTGGGCCTGTGCAGTCTGCACTGTAGAAAGGGCAGCATTGTTTATTGGGGCAAGCAAGCCATCCAAGGGGGCATGTAAAGAAAGAAGCAGGATGGACAGGCCTGCCACTGAGGAATTCAGTAACAGTACTTTCCACTGGTGTCCTCTTCCTCCCACCAAAAAGGACACTACCTGGAGTCTTCTTGCCTCAGGGCCTTTGCACAGGCTGCTCCCTCGGGCTGGAGTGCCACCCTTCTCTTTCTCCAACCCCCCCCCCCCCCCCCCCCCCCCCCCCCCCCCCTCCCTAGTGGAGACCGGAATTCACCCTCCACACCCAGTGACTGTGGGCCTGTGCAGTCTGCACTGTAGAAAGGGCAGCATTGTTTATTGGGGCAAGCAAGCCATCCAAGGGGGCATGTAAAGAAAGAAGCAGGATGGACAGGCCTGCCATTGAGGAATTCAGTAACAGTACTTTCCACTGGTGTCCTCTTCCTCCCACCAAAAAGGACACTACCTGGAGTCTTCTTGCCTCAGGGCCTTTGCACAGGCTGCTCCCTCGGGCTGGAGTGCCACCCTTCTCTTTCTCCACCCCCCCCCCCCCAGCGCCTCCACTACTGGCTTCATGACTGGGTCAGTGTCCCTTGTCATGCCTTTCCTGTCTCAGCATTGTTGCGTCCTGCCTGGTCATTGTCTTTTTTTTTGGCCCCCATCGTTTTTTTGTGTGTGTGTTTGGATTCCTTAAACACAAAAACTCACACACTGTGTCATCTCCCTGCCCAGCAGAGTCAGGTATACAGTATTTTTGTAGAACAAACCACTGTACACAGAGGCGTGTTAACTTATAGTGTTGAGTGAATGAACGTGGCTTAAGGTCTTCAGGAATTCTAAGCGATCAGGTTAGGCTGTGCATTGAGGGTGGCCTGTTGGTTTTCGCAACCTTCTTTCTGTGGGCTTCTTTTGTGTGTGTCTGCTCCTTCCTGCCCCCTCCATCCGCTCAGCCCTCCTTCTCTACCCTGCACATAATCCCACTGCCGCCAGGGGGCTCTTCCATCACCCAGTCACCTGTGGTGATTCCATTTCATCAGCAAAGCCCAGGAAGAGAATTCTGCTTCACTGGAGGGAACATTCCTAAGAAGTTAGCATTGAAGGGTTTCAGAGAGAGAGGCTTTCACTGAAACCAAGCGTAGGCCAACTACAGCCACATCCAGCCTGCAGACTGTCTTCTATGGCGTGTGAGCTCAGAATGGTTTTCACCTTTCTTTGCCTGTGAACAAACAAGGCAGTTCCTGTGTGCTGGGGTGAGGGAGTGGCTGTCACCAGGCCCCAACTAATTCCTGGCTTCTCTCTGGCTCTTCCCCTGCGAGTGCCGCCCTCCAAGCCAGACTGTGGCATCCAGGGAGAGACTGTCATTGGGAACGACATCCAGCTGACCTGCCAATCAAAGGAGGGCTCCCCAGCCCCTCAGTACAGCTGGAAGAGCTACAATGTCCTGCACCAAGAGCGTCAAGTCACACCAGGTAAAAATGTCTGCAAGGAAGGCCAGCCCCCCACGTCGAGGTGCCGCTGATGTGATTAGCACTGCCAGCGGAGACCCTGGGCTGACCCGTCAGATGCCCCTGAAGGCTGCCCCCCAGCCCTGTATTTTGCACCGGATTATCTTGGACCATCTCTCTAAGCAGCATTTTTCCCATAATAGTGCCCACCTCATAGGTTATTGTGACAAATAGTAACATCGTGCATGTTAACTTGTTTGCTTTGTTCCCCGTAACCGAATCCTCTCGAGGAAGCAGGTATCAGTAGCCAGTGCTGCGTAAGCACTGGTGGGAGTTTAGTTTTGATTATGATTATGTCTTAAAGTATACATTGGAGTCCTCAAGTCTAACTCTGTGGCTCCCCTTAAGGGCGGAGACGTTTCTACTTCCATCCCTTATCTAGGCAGATACATCTCGGACTGCTCTGGTTCCCACCCCAAACTCAACCCCATTATATGGTCCCGCCCACTACACAACTGGGTCTGCTGTGAGGTTCCCACATTCTCAGGGGAGGAAATGGTAGGTTCTGCTGTGGTTGCCGGGAGACTGGTTTTGTACCAGGCAGTTTGGTATTTGACCTTTCCATCAGGAAACAAACTGGAAAGAAAAAAGGAGCTGTGTAAACATCCTGCTGCCATTACCGTGGAGTCAACCAATGTGGGAAATCCCCAGTGGAATCGCTGGGCCCCGTTTCCACCAGCTGCTTAGCCAGCTGCACCCACCATTCCTGAAGATCAAGAAAGACAAGGTCTGGAAAGTCCCATTGGATTAACCTCTGGGAAGATTTTCTATCCAGTGTGGGTGGAAAGGAAGTGAGTGGTGGAGCAGTGGGTAACAACAGGTCTGAGGAGAGAGACAGGAGAGCGAGTCCCACCAAGTGAGGGCGCAGACAGGGGCTCCTGCCAAAGAGGACTTAAGCTCTCTACCATTCATTTGTTTGGGGGTAAAACAACAACTTCTGAAAAGTTAAAAAAAAAAAAAAAAAGAGAATTAGTAGAACCTACTCTATTGAACATAAAATAGAAGATGTATTATGGATTTCAACAAGCTTCTGGATTTGTTTACATATTTCTAGCTGGCAAGTTTTTATTGAGTGTGTCAAAACTGGTTGGCAGCTCTCCTCTGGCTGCATGGCCTCCCGTCTCTGGGCTGTGAACAGGCCAGGGACTCCATAAATGGTCACAGGTCAACCACAGACACTGGTTGATCCGGCCTTCCAGCAGAGTGTGTACAGCAGAGGGTTGCATGAGTGTGTGCTCAGTCCCTTAGCTGATTCTTTGTGACCCCATGAACTTCTGAAAAGTTAAAAAAAAAAAAAAAAGAATTAGTAGAACCTACTCTATTGAACATAAAATAGAAGATGTATTATGGATTTCAACAAGCTTCTGGATTTGTTTACATATTTCTAGCTGGCAAGTTTTTATTGAGTGTGTCAAAACTGGTTGGCAGCTCTCCTCTGGCTGCATGGCCTCCCGTCTCTGGGCTGTGAACAGGCCAGGGACTCCATAAATGGTCGCAGGTCAACCACAGACACTGGTTGATCCGGCCTTCCAGCAGAGTGTGTATAGCAGAGGGTTGCATGAGTGTGTGCTCAGTCCCTCAGCTGATTCTTTGTGACCCCATGAACTATAGCCTGCCAGACTCCTCTGTCCATGGAATTTTCTAGGCAAGAATACTGGAGTGGGTTGCCATTTCCTTCTCCAGGGGAACCTCCTGATCAAGGGACCGAACCTGTGTCTCTTACCTCTCCTGCATTGGCAGGCAGATTCTTTACCACTAACCCACCCGTCAGAGAAGCTGGCAGAGGGTAACAAGATGGGAAATGCTGCCATAGTTTGTGTCAAGTGGTGCTAGAATCCAGAGGGGTCAAAGAAGGTTTCTTCAAGGAGGGGGCACTTGAACAGGCCGGAGAGCATGGTGGTCAGGAGCATGCATGGGTTTGAATCCTGGCTTGTTAGCTGTGTGATCTTGGCAGGTTAGTCTCTCTGTGCCTTCATTTGTACATCTGTAAAATGGGCACAAATCAGTATTTATTTCATAGTGATATTGTGAAGATTTTTTTTGCCTTCTCTTTGCAGCATGTGAGATCTTAGTTCCTCAACCAGGGATCGAACCCGTGCCCCTTGCATTGGGAGTGTGGAGTTAGGGAAGTCCTATTGTGAAGTTTAAATAAAAGTACACATAAAGTACTGAGACCAAGTGCCTGGTAGAATGATCAGCTGTTATGTGAGCTGGTTCCTTAAGAATGAGTAGGAGAAAGCTTGGGAACTAACTGTGCATGCAGGAAGGATGGGAGGTGCCACTGAAGAGAAGCTGAGATGACAGATGATATAGGGCCTGTGCATTGGACTAGGGAGGCTGGCCTCTGCCCTGGAGGATGTGGGGACCCTACTCACAGCTCTCCTGCCTCCATCAGGAAAGATTCCTCTGCTTGTTAGAAGCCAAAGCTCAGTTTTCCAATGATCCAAAACATGAGGGCCATAAAAGAGGTTAAATGGAGATTGCTTAGTTACTTTTGAAAAGGTTTATTCTGCCTCAGTTAAGAATTACTCGGAGTCAGAATTGGAATTTGACAGTGACCGAAAAAAGCGTCTGGATGGTGGTGCGGGTTGGGCATTGTTCTTAAAGACTTCGGCTCTGCCTTGCCTCATGGAGCCCTAAGGAGTCTATCGTGTCATCTTCTGTGGGTCAGTTGAAACCCACTTCTGACTTTTAAAATATTTTAAAACAACCCATAGTCGGCAATCTGGGGAGCAGAGTTCCTCAACCCTCCTACATCTATAGAGAGAATTCTCAACATTAGAGATTGTTTCCTTTAACTTAGATCAGTGGGAGTAAGCCAGCAGTAAAAGGACAGGGAATCTGGAATCAACAAATGAAGGTTTGAGTCTGGCTTCTTCTGTCACTCGTGGCCTCTCAGACCCTTAGTATCTTCATCTGCAAGATTGGGATGATCGTCATACAGCCTTCCCCAAAGACTGGAGAGGGTAACAGGCGATGATCAACGTGTGTGATACCTCTGAACATCCTTGTGAACCTGTCAGTCAGCTGAGTTTCATGCACTGAAGGAGTAGGAATCTGGGTAGCAAGGAAGGCGGGAGAAGTAATTCCAGGGGCGGGAGCACTTTAGGGGAAGATGGTCTGAAGGGTGGGCTTCCCAGGCGGTTCAGTGAGAAAAGAACTCACCTGCCGATGCAAGAGACGCAGGAGACCCGGGTTCGATCCCTGGGTCGGGAAGATCCCTGGAGGCGGAAACGGCGACCCACTCCAGTGCTCTTGCCTGGAGAAGCCCGTGGACAGAGGAGGCGGGTGGGTTACAGTCCATGGAGTCACAGAGTCGGACACGACGGGGCACGCTGGGCACACACTCCCATGCACGTCCTGAAGGGCGGCATGGACGTTGCTCCCAGCAGCCAGGGAAGATCTCGAAGGCAGCTTGAGCTTGTTGACAAACCACGGGATCAGGGATTTGCTGGGGGAGCGGGCAGAAAAGTTAAAGCTTGTCCATTTGACATCAGTGTCTCTTGCTGACCTGGGCTGCTCTGGAGGGAAACCTCTCCCTAGCTGCAGCAGAGGGAATGTGGAAACCCTTCTGTCCTCTGTCTTCCCCTTCTTGACCACGAGGTGTCGTTGCAGAAGAAACATTCATTTTGGCCAGATTTGAAGACCGATTCGGTCCTTTTCAGAGGAAAAGGGACTTGGGAGCGCCAAATCAGAATCCAAACAGGTCTCGTGGCAATGTGTGTGCGCTGGTTAATCCGAGAGTAGCTTCTCATGTCCGTTGTTTGTTTTGAGAGACTGGGGAAGGAAAGTGCTGACTCTGGCGTAGGCTGCCACATGTTCCCGACCCTAAACAGGGCCAGGAGTGCCAAGCTGGGCTCTGATAAACGGGAAGAGCCTGGCAAGAGCCTGAGGTTTTCCACCTTGATCTGTCTGAAATGCGCTGGGCACATTTAACACATAGACTGACTTTCCCGTTCTGAAATAGTGGGACTCTGTTAAGGGCCATGCACCCCTGAAACATGTCCAGGTTCATAGGATATGTCTCAGAACGGTTTTGTGTTCCTTCAAGATGCCTCTTAAAAATATAAAAATCCAATTGGCATAGAAAACTAGGCCATTAGTACCATAACCCATGTTAGAGGTGTCTGGCGCTATTAGCACATCAGAAACTCTGACTCATGCTGAACTTGCTTTGGTCATAAACCCTTTCTTAGTATCAGATGTTAATACCACGTGTAAACAGTGTTCCAGAAAAATTGCCAAGGTATGAAATTCTAGGATGGAAGGAATAGCATGTTACAGAGAATGAGTAACCAGAGACTATCATGCTGAGTTTCAGAGGATGAATCTGGAGAAAGTATATATGCAAGGATTGGAAGAAAATAATCTCAAGTCAAAGTGCTATTATTTCCAGCTGGTGAGATTATGAATGATTTTTATTTTGTTCTTTGCTCTTCGCAGAAGCCTTCGTAGACCCTTCAGATGAGATTAAGATCTAATAGGGCTCCCATTATGAACTCTAATCACTCTGTAATCACCATCGCTTTATGTCTGTTCTCCCTTACATACACCAAAGGATAGGGACACTCTTCATCTTGTTTTGAGCATAGCAAGATTTTCTCGATTTGACTAAATCGAAGTGATAATTTTGTCATAAATTCTTGTATATTCTGTACATGTTATTGTAATGAGCATAATGTAAGTTTTTATAATGAGCATCTATTGCTTGTATATCTTATTCTTTCTTTTAAAAAATTTTATTTTATATCGGATTTAAAAAGTGTCAGTTTCAGAATGATTCAGTTATACATATACATATATCTATTCTTTTCCAGGTTCTTTTCCCATTTAAGTTATTAGGTTTTTGTTGACTAACTTATATATAGCAGTGTCTATATGTTAATCTCTGCCTCCTAATCCATCCCGTCCCCTACATTTCCTCTTCGGTAACCATGTTTGTTTTCTAAATCTGTGAGTCTGTGAGTCTCTTGTTTTGTAAATAAGTTACCCTTGTATCATTTTATTAGATTCCACATGTAAGTGGACTTCCCTGGTGGCTCAGACAGTAAAGCGTCTGCCTCCAATGCAGGAGACCCGGGTTCAATCCCTGGGTCAGGAAGATCCCCTGGAGAAGGAAATGGCACCCCACTCCAGTATTCTTGTCTGGAAAATCCCATGGATGGAAGAGCCTGGTAGGCTACATACAGTCCATGGGGTTGCAAAGAATGGGACTTCACTTTCACTTTCTTTCACACATAAGTGGTATCACATGATATCTTTCTCTGATTTATTTCACTTAGTACGATAATCTCTAAATCCATCTGTGTTGCCACAAACAGCATTATTCCACTCTGTTTCATGGCTGAGTAATTGTCTATATACCGTTTCTTCTTCTTCCATCTGCTGACGGACATTTAGGTTGTCTTCTTGTCTTGGCTGTTGTGCGTAGTGTGCAGTAAACACTGGGGTGCATGTATGTTTTCGAAGTATGGTGTCCTCTAGATGTACGCCCAGGAGTGGCATTGCTGGGTCATATGGTAGCTCTAGTCTTGAACACTGTTCTGTACTGTTCTCCATAGCAGCTGTACCAATTTACATTCCCACCAATAGTGTAGGAGGGTTCCCTTTTTTCCACACCCTCTCTGGCATGTATTGTCTGTAGGACTATTGATGATGACCATTCAGGCCAGGTGAGATGAAACCTCTTTCTCTAACAGTTACTGATGTTGAGCATCCTTGAGTTAATGATGTGGTGCTTTTTGGCCATAGGTAAAAGAACCTGATGCTGGGAGGGATTGGGGGCAGGAGGAGAAGGGGACGACCGAGGATGAGATGGCTGGATGGCATCATGGAGTCGATGGACGTGAGTCTGAGTGACCTCCAGGAGTTGGTGATGGACAGGGAGGCCTGGCGTGCTGTGATTCATGGGGTCGCAGAGTCGGACACAACTGCGCGACTGAACTGAACTGAACTGAACTGATGTCTTCTTTAGAGAAATGTCTGTTTAGATTTTCTGCACATTTTTTGATTGGATTGTTTGGTATTTTGATATTGAGCTACATGAGCTGTTTATATATTTTGACAATTAATTCCTTGTTGGTCACGTGTCTGCAAACATTTTCTCCCATTCTGTGTGTTGTTTTTTCATTTTGTTTATGGTCTCCTTTGCTGTGCAAAGATTTTTAAGTTTAGTTAGGTCCCATTTTTTATTTTATTTTATTTTTATTACTCTATGAGGTGGCTCCAGAAATTGTTAACGATTTAGGTCATTGAGTGTTCTGCCTATGTTTTTCTCTAAAAGTTGTATACTGCCTGGTCTTACATTGAGATCTTTAATCCACTTTACGTTTGTTTTTGTGTGTGGTATTAGTGCGTGCGTGCTAAGTCGCTTCAGTCCTGTCCATCTCTTTGCGACCCTGTGGACTGTAGCCCACCAGGCTCTTCTGTCCGTGGGCTTCTCCAGGCAAGAATACTGGAGTGGGGTGCCATGCCCTCCTCCAGGGGATCTTCCTGACCCAGGGATCAAACCCGCGTCTCCTGTGCCTCCTGCATTGCAGGCGGAGTCTTTGCCACTGAGCCACCAGGGAAGCCTGGTACGTGGTGTTAGAGAATGTTCTGATTTCATTCTTCACATGCAGCTGTCCAGTTACCCCAGCACTGCTTATTGAAGAAATCGTCTTTTATCCATTGTACTGATATTATTCTTGCCTCCTTTGTTGTAGATTAATTGGCCAAACATGTGTAGGTTTATTTCTGGGTTTTCTCTTCTGTTCCATTGACTTATATTTCTGTTTTTGTGCCAGAACCATACTGATTTGATTACTGTAACTTTGTTGTATAGTCTGAAATCAGGGCTCTGCATTTTTTTTCCCCTCAAGATTTCTTTTGCTATTATAAGTCTTTTGTTTCCATACAAATTAAAATTTTTTTTGTTTTAATTCAGCAAAAAAAAAAAAAAAATGCCATTGGCTTGGATAGTATAGTCATTTTGATAGTACTGATTTCTCCAATCCAGGAACAGGGTCTGTCTTTCCATCTGTGTCATCTTTGATATCTTTCATTAGTATCTCATAGTTTTCAGAGTACAGGTTTTTTGTCTCCTTAGGTAGGTTTTTCCTAAGTATTTTTTCTTTTTGATGTGACAGTAAATGGAATTGTTTCCTTAATTTCTCTTTCTGATCTTTCATTGTTACTGCATAGAAGTGTATTTCTGTGTATTAATTTTGTATCTGGCAAATTTACCAAATTCTTTGATGTGGTCTGGTTATATTCTGGTCTCACTTCTTTTCCAATCTGGATCCCCCTTTTTTTTTCTTCTCAGATTGCTGTGACTAGGACTTCCAAAACTATGTCGAACAAAAGACATCCTTGTCCTATTTCTGATCTTAGGGGAAATGCTTTCAGCTTTTTCATCACTGAATATAATGTTAGCTGTGGGTTTGTCATAGATGGCATTTATTATGTCGAGGTAGTTTCCATCTATCCTACTTTCTGAAGTTCTTTTTAATCATAAATAGGTGTTGAATTTTGTCAAAAGCTTTCTGTTTTTTCTTTTTTGCATCTATTGAGATGACCATATGTTTTTTATTCTTCAATTTGGTAGTGTATTATATCACACTAACTTAACTAATTTGCAGGTATTGAAAAAGCTCTGCATCCATGGGGTAAACCCCACTGGATCATGGTATATGATCCTTTCAATGTATTGTTGGATTTGTTTGAGTAGTATTTTGTTGAGGATTTTTGCATCTATATTCATCAGTGATATTGGCCTGTAATTTTCCTTTTTTTGTAGTATTCTTGTCTGGTTTTGATATCAAGGTGATGATGGCCTCAAAGAAGGAGTTTGAGAGTGTTCCTTCCTCTATAACTTTTGCAAGAGTTTCAGAAGGATAGGTGTTAAGTCTTTTCTATATAAGTACCAAGTACTAATGGATTGCACAACTGGAACTCTGGTTAATTCTTCTCTAAATGTTAAATAGATTATTAGCCTATGAAGCCATCTAGTTCTGGATTTTTATTAGTTGGGAGGTTTTAAATCATAGTTTCAATTTCAGTACTTGTGATTAGTTCCTATTTTGTATTCTTCGCAGTTCAGTCTTGGGAGACTATACCCTTCTGAAATTTGACCATTTCTTCCAGATTGTCCTTCTATTGGTGTATGGCTGCTTGTAGTAGTTTCTTATGATCCTTTCTATTTCTGTGGCGTCCATTGTAACTTTTCCTTTTTCATTTCCAAGTTTATTGATTTGAGGCCTCTCCCTTTTTTTCTTGATGAATCTGGCTAAACGTTTATCAATTTTGTTTATCTTCTTGAAGAACCAACTTTTAGTTTCATTGATATTTTCTATTGTTTTCTTTGTCTTTATTCCATTTCTTTCTGCTCTGACCTTTATGATTTCTTTCCTTCTGATAACTTTGGGTTTTGTCTGTTCTTCTTTCTCTAGTTGTTTTAGGTGTAAGGTTAGGTTGTTTATTTGAGATTTTTCTTGTTTTTTGAGGTAAGATTGTATTGCTATAAACTTCCTTCTTAGAACTACTTTTGTTGCATCCCATAGGTTTTGAATCATTATTTTTACATTTTAATTTTCTTCTAGGTATTTAAATTTTTTTTTCCTTCGGTTTCTTCAGTGATTCATTTGTTGTTTAGTAGCATATTGTTTAGCTTCCACGTGTGTGTGTTTTTCAGTTTTTTTTTTCTTGTAGCTGATTTCTAATATTATAGCATTGTGGTCAGAGAAGATGCTTGATATATTTTGTTTTCTTAAACTTACCAAGACTTGCTTTGTGGCCCAGCATGTGACTTATCCTGAAGAATGTGTACTTGAGAAGAATGTATATTCTGCTGCTTTTGGATGGAATACTCTGTAAATATCAATGAAGTCTATCTGGTTTAATGTTTCATTTAATGTCTGTGTTTCCTTATTAATTTTCTTTTTTTAAAAAGTCCTTTTGGCCACATCACATAGCATGTGGGATCTTAGTTTCCTGACCAGGGACCAAACCTGTGCCCCCTGCATTGGAAGTGTGGAGTCTTAACCACTGGACCACCAAGGAAATCCATCCTTATTGATTTTCTGTCTGTATGATCTGTCCACTGATGTAAGTGGGGATGTTAAAGTTCCCACTATTATTGTGTTACTGTTGATTTCTCCTTTAATGTCAGTTATCTTTGTTTTATGTATTGAGGTGTTCCTATGTTGGGTGCATATATATTTATAATTGTTATATCTTCTCCTTGGATTAATCCTTTGATCCCTGCATAATGTCCTTCTTTGTCTCTTATAACAGCCTTTATTTTAAAGTCTATTTTGTCTGATATAGTCATGCTACTTCAGATTTTGATTTCCATTTTCATGGAATACCCTTTTTCATACCCTCACTTTCAATTTGTGTAGGTCCCTGGATCTGAAGTGGGTTTCTTCTAGACAGTGTATATATGAGTCTTGTTTTTGTATCCATTCAGTCAGTCTATATCCCTTGGTTGAAAATTTTAATCTGTTTACATTTAAGGTAATTATTGATATGTATTTTCTTATTCTCATTTTGTTAATTGTCTTGGGTTTGTTTTTGTAGGTTTTTTTCGTCCTTTCTCTTCTGTTTTCTTGTCATTTGATGACAAACTTTAGTGTTATGTTTGGATTCCCTTTTCTTTTTTGTGTGTGTATCTATTGTTTATCTTCGGTTTGCAGTTAGCATGAGGTTTTGAAATAACAGTCTATATATATGCAAGATTGTTTTGCGTTCTGGTCTTTTGATTTCAAATGTATATTCCATGTGCTGCATTTGTTCTCTCCTCTTCTCATGATGGCTTGTTTCTATATCATATTTATGTGTGGATGATTTCCTACCTTTTCTGTTTATTTTCCTTTACTGATAAGCTTTCCCATTTGTAATTTTCTTGTGCCCTTTTCTCTTCCACCTAGAGAAGTTCCTTTAGAATTCGTTGTAGAGCCGGTTTGGTTGTACTGAATTGTCTTAGCTTTTGCTGGTCTGTGAAACTTTTGATTTCTCCATTGATTCTGAACAAGAGCCTTATTGGGTAGAGTATTCCTGGTTGTAGGTTTGCTCCCCCTCCCCTGTTTTCCTTTTAGCCACACCATGCAGCATGCAGGATCTGAGTTCCCTGACCAGGGATCAAGCCCATGCCGCGGTGTTTGGAGCCTGGAGTCTTGGATACTGGACTACCAAGCAGTCCTGGTTTTTCCCTCTTATCACTTTATGTTGTGCCACTCTCCCGGCATGCTGAGTTTCTCTTGAAAAATCAGCTGATAACCTTATGGGAATTCCCTTGTATGTTAGTTTTTGCTTTTCCCTGTTGCTGTTAACACTTTGTCTTTATTTTGTCAACTTGGTTAATATGTGTTCTTGACATGTTCTTCATTGAGTTTATCCTATATAGGACTCTCTGTACTTCCTGGACTTGGGTCAGGTTTCCTTTCCCATGGTAGGGAGGTTTTCAGCTTTTGTCTCTTCCAGTATTTTCTCAGGGCCTTTCTCTCTCTCTTTTCCTCCTGGGACCCCTATAATGTGAATGTAGGTGTGTTTAATGTCATCCCATAAGTCCTCATTTCTTCTCATTCTTTTTCTTTATTGTGGTGTGCCATAGTGACTTTCAGCATTCTGTCTTCCAGCTCCCTTACCTGTTATTCTACCTCACTTATACTACTGATTCCTTCTAGTTCATTTTTCATTTCAGTTACTATATTGTTCAGCTGTTTGTTCTTCATATCTTTTAGCTCTTTGTTTACCAGTTTTGTATCTTCCCCATCTGTGCTTTCGTTCTTTTTCTGAGGTCTTGGGTCATCTTTACTATCATTATTCTGGATTCCTTTTTGGGTAGATTTTATCTCCACTGCACTTAATCTTCTTAAGGCATTTTATCTTGTTTCTTCATTTGGAACATATGCTTCTGGCCATCACATTTTGTCTAACTTTCTGATCTCCATTTCACAAGCTGCAGGGCTATAGTTCCTCTTGCTTCCGGTGTCTGCTTCCTTATTTGTGAGGCTCTCCTAGAGGCTTATGCAGGCTTCCTGATGGGAGGGACTGGTGCCTGCCCATTGGTGGGTGGAGCTGGGTCTTACCCCTCTGGTGGGCAGAACCATGTCAAGGGCTGTGTTTGAAGGAAATGGCAACCCACTCCAGTGTTCTTGCCTGGAGAATCCCAGGGATGGCAGACCCTGGTGGGCTGCCATCTATGGGGTCACACAGATTGGACATGACTGAAGTGACTTAGCAGCAGCAGCAGCAGTGGGGTTGGGAAGACTTTAGGCAGCCTCTCTGCGGATGGGTGGGGCTGTGTTCCTGCCTTGTTTGTTGTTTGGCCTGAGGCATCCCAGCACTGGAGCTCTTGGGTAGGGCCAGGTCAAAATGGCAGCCTCGAGAACCCACACCATAGAGTGCCTCCAGTGTTTTAGTCTCCACAGTGGCCACAGCCACCCCATCCCTTCCCTGGAGACTCTACAAAACCAGCAAATACTTCTCGCTCAGGCTCCTATGAGGTCACTGCTTTTTCCTGGGGCCCCAGTGCACATAAAACCTTGTGTGCACCCTCCAACTCAACAGAGTTGAGTTTCTTATTGCCACAGTTCTGTGGAGCTTCTGTGATCAAGCCCTACTGGCCTTCAAAACCAAATATTCTGAGGAGTCCCTCACACAATGCCAGACCCCAGGCTGGGCAGCCTGATGTGAGGCTCAGAATTCTCACTTCTGTGAGAGAACCTCTGTGATATACTTATTAACCAGCTTGTGGGTTGCCTACCCGGTGGGTATAGGATTTGACTGGGCATATTGTGAATGTGCCATTCCTACCATCTTATTGTGGTTTCCTCTTTGTCTTTGGATGTAGACTATCTTTTTTGGTGGGTTCCAGTCTTTTTGGGGGTTGTTTCAGCAGTTAGATATGATTTTGGTATTTTTGTGGGAGGAGTTGAGCTCAAGTCCTTCTATTCTGCCATCCTGTCTCCAACCCAGAAGCCAAAGTTCTTTAATAACCATAGATGTGGACATGTGGGTAATCCTTTGGGTGTGTCTTCTCAGACAAATTCATATAAAATATGTGTCTGTACTAGGTATTGCCACAGGCACAGCAGTCTAAGATTGGTTTGTTGGTCACCCCATCAAATGTGGAATCTTGTTCACAAAGTGTTTTGGTCAGAGAGGCCTCATTTTGAAAATAAATGATGCATTTCTATATGATGCTAGCCTTTAGAACCACACGGAGAAGGCAATGGCCCCCACTCCAGTACTCTTGCCTGGAAAATCCCATGGATGGAGGAGCCTGGTGGGCCGCAGTCCATGGGGTCGCTAAGAGTTGGACACGACTGAGTGACTTCATTTTCACTTTTCACTTTCATGCTTTGGAGAAGGAAATGGCAACCCACTCCAGTGTTCTTGCCTGGAGAATCCCAGGGACGGGGGAGCCTGGTGGGCTGCCGTCTTTGGGGTCGCACAGAGTCAGACACGACTGAAGCGACTTAGCAGATAGCAGCAGCAGCAGAACCACACAGTCTGTTCCTGCAGCCATTCTTGCAAGTGGCACTATCCAGAACACCAAGATTCATATTCTCTTCCATGAGGTGCTTTCTGAGACCACAGTGGGGCAATTACTCATAAACTGTGCTTCTTCTTCATCTATGATCTGCAAGGTCCTGACATGGTCTTTCTCCTTATCACCCTCTCTATTCTCTTTTCTATATATTTTTTAAAGAAAGTTGTTGTCAACTGTTCTTGGGAATTCTAGACCTAAAAATGAATTTTTGTTACTGTTTTGTCATTTCTTATTTTTGTGACCTTGGGGAAGTCACTTAACTTCTCCAATCCTCCAATTACCTCTAGGGCACTGGAGATTGAAATATTTCTTCCATCCACATTACAAGATTGTTGGAAAAATCAGAGGACATCAAATTTGAGGAAGTATAGTGAGTAGCACATTCAGACAAGAAAAATTCACACTGAGATACAATCTTGCAACAGAGTAGAGCTGGACAGGGAAAGGATTGGCCACCAGGGGAACTAGTAAGAGGTAAAGCTGAATTGCTATGAATGGAGGTTCGTGACATTGTACAGGAGTCAGGGATCAAGACCATCCCCAAGAAAAAGAAATGCAAAAAAGCAAAATGGCTGACTGAGGGGGTCTTACAAATAGCTGTGAAAAGAAGAGAAGCCAAAAGCAAAGAAGAAAAGGAAAGATATACCCGTTTGAATGCAGAGTTCCAAAGAATAGCAAGGAGAGATAAGAAAGCCTTCCTCAGTGACAATGCAAAGAAATAGAGAAAAACAATAGAATGGGAAAGACTAGCACTGTCTTCAAGAAAATTAGAGATACCAAGAGAACAGTTCACGCAAAGATGGGCACAATAAAGGACAGAAATGATATGGATCTAACAGAAGCAGAAGACATTAAGAGGTGGCAAGAATACACAGAAGAACTATACAAAAAAGATCTTCACGACCCAGATAATCACAATGGTGTGATCACTCACCTAGAGCCAGACATCCTGGAATGTGAAGTCAAGTGGGCTTTAGGAAGCATCACTAAGAACAAAGCTAGTGGAGATGATGGAATTCCAGTTGAGCTATTTCAAATCCTAACAGATGAAGCTGTGAAAGTGCTGCACTCAATATGCCAGCAAATTTGGAAAACTCAGCAGTGGCCACAAGACTGGAAAAGGTCAGTTTTCACTTGAATCCCAAAGAAAGGCAATGCCAAAGAATGCACAAACTACCACACAATTGCATTCATCTCATATGCTAGTAAAGTAATGCTCAAAATTCTCCAAGCCAGACTTCAATAATATGTGAACCGTGAACTTCCAGATGTTCAAGTGGGTTTTAGAAAAGGCAGAGGAACAAGAGATCAAATTGCCAACATCTGCTGGATCATGGAAAAAGTAAGAGAGTTCCAGAAAAACATCTGCTTTATTGACTATACCAAAGCCTTTGACTGTGTGGATCACAATCAACTGTGGAAAATTCTGAAAGAGATGGGAATACCAGACCACCTGACTTGCCTCTTGAGAAATCTGTATGCAGGTCAGGAAGCAACAGTTAGAAGTGGACATGGAACAACAGACTGGTTCCAAATAGGAAAAGAAGTATGTCAAGGCTTTATTTTGTCACATTGCCTGTTTAACTTATATGCAGAGTACATCATGAGACATGCTCTGCTGGATGAAGCACAAGCTGGAATCAAGATTGCTGGGAGAAATATAAATAACCTCAGATATGCAGATAACACCACCCTTATGACAGAAAGCAAAGAAGAACTAAAGAGCCTTTGATGAAAGTGAAAGAGGAGAGTGAAAATGTTGGTTTAAAGCTCAACATTCAGAAAACTAAGATCACGGCATCCGGTCCCATCACTTCATGGCAAATTGATGGGGAAACAGTGGAGACAGTGGCTGACTTTATTTTTCCAAAATTACTGCAGATGGTGATTGCAGCCAGGAAATTAAAAGATGCTTACTCCTTGGGAGGAAAGTTATGACCAACCTAGACAACAAATACATTACTTTGTCAACAAAGGTCCATCTAGTCAAGGCTATGTTTTTTCCAGTGGTCATGTATGGATGTGAGAGTTGGACTATAAAGAAAACTGAGTGCTGAAGAATTGATGCTTTTCAACTGTGGTGTTGGATAAGACTCTTGAGAGTCCCTTGGACTGCAAGGAGATCCAACCAGTCCCTCCTAAAGGAGATCAGTCCTGGGTGTCCATTGGAAGGACTGATGTTGAAGCTGAAAATCCAATCCTTTGGCCACCTGATGTGAAGAGCTGACTCATTTGAAAAGACCCTGATGTTTAGAAAGGTTGAAGGTGGGAAGAGAAGGGGACGACAGAGGATGAGATGGTTGGATGGCATCACTGACTCAATGGACATGAGTATGAGTAAACTCCAGGAGCTGGTGATGGACAGGGAGGCCTGGCGTGCTGCAGTCCATGGGGTCACAAAGAGTTGGACATGACTGAATGACTGAACTGAATTGAACTGAAAGCTGGGTTGTCAGGGCTAGATCTGTAACATCACGTCCATATTAAGAAACTTGGACTTATTATTGAAGATGAGGGACTGCCTCTGAAATGTCACTCAGATCCTATTTGCAATTTAGAATATCTCCTTGGAGGGAGTGTGACCCACCTGGTGACAGCAGGGGAGGCTGGCTCTGCAGCAAACTAGAGGACAAAGATCTCTGACTCTTCTCTCATAATAGTGGTTATAACACAGCATTAATGAGGATGTGTGTGTGTGAGCTCAATTGCTTCAGTTGTGTCCAAGTGTTGGCAACCTCATGGACTGTAGCTGCCAGGCTTCTCTGTCCACGGAATTCTCCAGGCAAGAATACTAGAGTGGGTTGCTGTGCTGTCCTCTGGGGGTCTTCCCGACCCAGGGATTGAATCCGCATCTCTTATGTCCGCTTCAGGGGTTTCTTCACCACTAGCACCACCAGGAAAGCCCATCATTGAGGATGGGATATATAAATTTGTCTAAACATTTATGTTTTATGCTTTAACTCTCTCTTTCAAGGTGAAGACATTTGTAGGATCATAGATTTAGTAGAACATCTCATGAGGACATCTAGACCATTGCCCTGAATTTGGGAGAATCAGATACTTTAGCTCCCACTTCCAGATGAGGTAACTACAGCTCACAGAAGTTAAATGGCTTACTTAAATGGTGGAAAAGAAAGAGGAAGAGTCTAGACTGACTGCCTGCCTCCTCCCCACCCCACCACACATACAGATACACACACAACATACAAATACCACAGGCACTCACACACACACCACTCATGGTAGAGACATACAGAAGTCAGAGTCCTTGAGGTTCTAAAGCCTGCTTTCACATGAGTCTAAGCTGCAGAATTCTGTTTCTGAAGATCACAAAAGTGGTTATAATCGTATCATCTAATTATAAAACATTTCTATGTAATATATAATGCATATTATGTTTCCTAAGCATTTACATCGGGCATTTGGTTGTGGGCTTATATTCATTAGTACTTTATTTCATGTTCACAATTACCCTATTGTGAAGGCACTATTATTATTTTATTTGTAAATAAACAGATTTAATGAAGCTAAGTTCCTTGCCCAAAGTCACAAAATTAATGTGGCTTCAAACACACGGTTCCTGCCTGAATTCTAAGTGCTTCAGAATTGTGCAGTCCGCCTGGTTTAATCATCCTGCAGCCCTAGAGGTGGATAGTTTCTCTACATTCCAGATGAGACTCAGACATGCTCAGTGGCAATGCTTTTATCTACATAGGCGTTCAGGAGTCCACACTCCTTCCTAGCTGTTTCTATTCTACTATGGTGGACTGTCCCTCAGCCTGACTCTTCTTCCTTCCCAGTCACAGGACAGACCTTCTCTCTGAAAAACATCTCCACAGAAATGTCTGGTTACTACATCTGCATCTCCAGCAACGAGGTGGGGACCGAGTCCTGCAACATCACTGTGGCTGTCAGACCTCGTAAGAGCAGTTTGGGGTGGAGGGAGAGGGGGAGGGTGAAGGCCACAAGGTGACCGGCTAGGGGTCCAAAGAGTCAGCTGACTGGGAGATGAGCTGGGCAGCCTCTTGGGGTCTCCCCTTGGCAGGTGGCTGAGGCAACGACCCGATGCTCCTGTCCCAGGTCCTCCTCATCTGGAGGCTAGCCCGGTTCCCTTTGTTGTTTGGAAATAGCACCTAAGACTGGCTTCTGGAGACCTTAGTCCTACCCTTAGGGTTGCTCTGAGGGCATGGGGGAAGTGCCCAGATCTGCTTTCCACAGAGTTTGGACCCCATCACTTGGGAAGGGACACCCTGAGCAGCTTGGAAATGAGCTAGAGTTGGAGCTGGCATGACACCTGAGGGCTTCTTTGGAGCCTGAGTAGCTCAGATCTGTTGGCCAGCTGGCCTTTTGTACACCTCCATCCTGAGAAGCATCCTCCCGCCTTGTCTGGTTCCACTCCCACGAGGCCGTGCCTTCCATGGAGTGCCCCCAGAAGCTGGCGGCGCTGCCCCTCGGGTGGGAAGACAGGCACCGCTCAGAGCCTGGCAGGGGCCGGTTCTCACATCTGGGGCCCTGGCTGTTGTGGCTGTTGCTCCCTGCACCCTGACTTGGGTTATGGGCTCGAGCTGGGAACCGTGGTTAGGGCTCACAGGGCTTGCGGCTCTGTCTCTCCCAGCCTCCATGAACGTGGCTCTGTATGCGGGCGTCGCTGGGGGCGCGGCTGTGGCTCTCATCATCGTCGGCATCATCCTGTACTGCTGCTGCTGCCGGGACACCAGCAAGGCTGAGGACGCCGAGGTCGCACGGCCGTGAGTGTCGGGGACGGCTTGTTGGCGAGGGTCTCAGCAGATTGGGAGGTGTGCCCCGGCTCCCCACGGCCTCTTCCTCTCATAACACCCCAGGAGGCAGCTGTTAACAATAAAACAACTTTTATCCATCCCATTTTATAGTTGAGGAAAGAGTGAACGATTCACCCAAATCCTAAAGCGGCACTGCTATCTGGGACATGACTCCAGGGCCGGTGGGTCTCCAGGCTCTAATCCCGGGTAGAGTTTCCTGTGGGTGTCCAGGGCCGGGTGCGGGGGCAGGCCCCCGTCATAGGCTGATCTCTCCTCATAGGAAGCACTAGATCCAGCTTCCTCCGTCCTGAATGGGTGCCTCCCCTCTGTCCTCAATGCCTGCAGGAATCGGGCGGCCTATCGGGAGCCACCAGAGCAGCTGACAGGGCTTTCCCGAAGACAAGAAGAGGAGGGTGAGGATGACTACAGGCATGAAGACCGGAGGGACAGCGGCCGAGAGACCCCTGAGCAGGCTGGCCGGTGATCCGGGCCTCCTGCAGGCTGGGGCCGGTGGGAGGATTCGGGGTCATCCTCCTGCCTCCAGGCCTCTCCCCTCCTTTCTAAACCCTGCTTTTCTGACTCTTCGTCTGTTATTGAGGGATGCTTCATTCCCCATGTTGGCTGCTGGAGGACTTGGCTTGGCCTAGCCAAGGGGATGTCACTTTTGACTAACCCTGCCAAGTGCCCTCCCGTTGAAGTGACCCTCCTATTACCCTCAGGGTCCTTCACCGTGGACTAGGAAGCAGCCTCCACTTCCCCACGGTGCTCCTGCTCCCCAGAGGTGATGCTAACCTCAGGATGGCAGAAGTTGCCCATCCCACTGTGTGCTCAGCACCCAGGGGAACAGCACCTGGCAGAGGTTTTGCACGCAATGCATTTTTGTTGAATGAATGAAAGAATAAATGAGTACATAAGGCCTTTATTTATCCAACTTTGGTGTGAACTTCTTGCTTTGGACCCATGTTGGCCTGGCCTCAAGCTCCCTCTCCAGCTGCATCTCCCACAACTTTTCTGAATATTCCAGATGCTCCCTGCAAGGCCACCCCAGCTCCCACTACACACTCCCTCATGGGGTTTTGCTTTCTCCTTTTGGCTGGGAATGCCCATGAAACTCCCATCTCTGCCTGTCAAATCCTACCTGCCCCTCCAGGCCTGTCTCAAATGCAAGTGAACTCTAACTCTGTAACCCCATCCTAATCTCACACACAGATGGGGACAATCTTGTTACTTTGTCCCACACCCATCACAGGCCACATGGCACAGTTGTCTGAGGGTCTCTCCCTCTGTGTATAGTGTGAACTCCTGGAGCAAGGCCTGGCCCTCAACCCCCTGCTTTTCCTGGAGCCCTCACAGCCTACAGCCCTTCTAGCAGGCTCAGTCCACCTAAACCTAGGAAACTGCTTTTGTAGATTGAGCCTTACCCTCTCTGGTCCCCAAGACACAAAGATGACTCCCACCCAAACCCGCTTGCTAATTTCATGAATGAAGGAAGAGATGATTTAAATGAACACACACTCATGTGAGTAGGTACACTGGAGTCAGTTTGCAGCTGGCCCTGTGGTCACAGTGATTCTCCTCAAGGCCAGAGTAACCGACATGCCCATCTGTGCTTCTTGATACCTAACCCCTGCCCTGCCCGGCCTGTTCCTGTCTTGACTGGGCTGCCAGATCTGCTTTGCTGGCTGGCTGTCTCGTTGCCCCTCCCACAGCCTCTCACCTGTTGGTCAATTACTTCCTCTGTTTCCGAGAAATCAGCAGTGTCCTGCTGCTTGGGTCTTGTGATCCAGTGGCTAGTCTCACTCAAATGCAGCTTGCCAGTAATAAACATTGTCATTCCTTTTTTTTTCCTGAATAATTAGGAAAGCAAATCTGTAAATCTGTTGTCCATCTGTGATTTTTAAAAATATATTTTTATATGTTTTGTTAAATTCTTTGGTTCATTCAAAATGCTGTCAGTAATAATAAAATTGTTGGTGGAAATTCTTATTTCTTTTTTAAAGTGGGCTTTATTCACATCAAGGTAGAGATTATGTCTTTTGTTGTCATGTGTCAGCCTACTGGGGCCTCTCTTGGGCTTTCTGGGGGAGGTGAGGTGAGGTGAGGGAGTCAAGCAAGGAGAGAACTAGGTCAGATCCTGCGGGCCCCATTGCTTGTAGCCATCTTAGGGTCAGGCGATGGTTGCTAGGGACAGGACAGAGCCCCGCTGATTATAGAATATTCCAGGTGCCTGCAACATCAGAGAGAACACACGAACCAGGGAGTCGGTGCCTGCACTCTAAGGAAGATGGCAGAGAGGCTCTGGTCAGATATACCCCAAGAGCACCTCTCCTGAGAGAGGGAAGAAAGCAGACCCCCAACCCCCACTCCAACTGTCAGAGATCTGGCGACTCTTCCTCCTCCCCAAGCACTGAGCTCTGTCACCCTCTCCCATCACACATTCAGGGTCCTCTTGACCTATGTGCCCCTGTCTTGCACCTGTCCCATGGTACTGTCATTACCATGGTCTGTGTCTGCCTAAGCCGGTGAGATTTGTGAGAATAGGAACTGATCTTACTCATAGCCACATATTGACACAAAACTTGATATATTTTTGTTGAATGAATAATTTTTTTTGGTCACCGTGTCCTTTCAAGGCCATTTCCTTGTCCTCTAGATACTTTGGGTGTCTCCCAGCCCTCCTGGTGCAAGGTTTTACACACATGATCTTGAAAGCGGTGGAAAGGAGGTGGCTACCTCCCCTAGCCCTGACCTGGCTGACCTCTCTGCCCCTGGAAGGGCTCCAAAATTTACCCACCTTAGCTCCAGGCTTGGGTAAGAAAACAAGGGAGACTGGAACCCACAACATTCCTTCAGCAATAAATGTTTTGTGAGCTCCTACAATGTGTCACATTGAGAAACATGTGTGTAGGTCAAGAAGCAACAGTTAGAACCAGACATGGCACAACAGACTGGTTCCAAATTGGGAAAGGTGTACTTCAAGGCTGTGTATTGTCACCCTGCTTATTTAACTTATATGCAGAGTACATCATGTGAAATGCCAGGCTGGATGAAGCATAAGCTGGAATCAAGATTGCCAGGAGAACATCAAACCTCAGATATGCAGATGACATCACCCTTACAGCAGAAAGCGAAGAAGAACTAAAAAGACTCTTGATGAAGGTGAAAGAGGAGAGTGAAAAAGCTGGCTTAAAACTCAACATTCAAAAAATTAAGATCATGGCATCCGGTCCCATCACTTCGTGTCAAATAGATGAGGAAACAGCAGAAAAAGTGACAGACTTTATTTTCTTGGGCTCCAAAATCAGTTCAGATGGTGACTGCAGTGAAATTACATGACATTCACATGCAGCCATGAAATTAAAAGATGCTTGCTCCTTGGAAGAAAAGCTATGACCAACCTAAACAGCATATTATAAAGCAGAGACATTACTTTGCCAACAAAGGTTTGTCTACTCAAAGCTATAGTTTCTCCAGTAGTCATGTATGGATGTGAGTTGGACCATAAAGAAAGCTGAGTGCTGAAGAACTGATGCTTTTGAATTGTCATGTTGAAGAAGACTCTTGAGAGTCCCTTGGACTATGAAGAGATCAAACCAGTCAATCCTAAAGGAAATCAGTCCTGAATATTCATTGGTAGGACTAATGCTGTGAAGCTAAAGCTCCAATAGTTTGGCCACCTGATGCAAAGAACTGACTCATTAGAAAAGACCCTAATGCTGGGAAAGATCAAAGGCAGGAGGAGAAGGGAACCACAGAGGATGAGATGGCTGGATGAAATCACCGACTTAATGGACATGAGTTTGAGCAGGCTCTGGGAGACGGTGAAGGACAGGGAAACCAGGCATGCTGCAGTCCATGGGGTTGCAAAGAGCTAGACATGACTGAATGACTGAACAGCAACAACAATGTGCGAAACACAGTACTGGCTGCAGAGGATATAGAGCTCCCTATGATGTCATTACTCAGGAGGCACTACAATCTAATGGAGGTGACAGGCAGGAGGGTGGTCATGTGAGATGGTGACGATGCCATGAGGACGCAGTACAGGGGCCTAAATTACTCAGCCAGAGGGGATTGAGAAAGCTTCAAAGAGGAAGTGACCTGGGGTTGCATCTTGAAGGAAAAGTAGGAGTTTTAAAAGTGAGAAAGGGAGTGGTGCTGAGCCTTCTGTCCTCCATTTCAGGTCTCTTTTACTTTGGTCTTAAATTACATTATGAGTTAATGAGACTACTCTCCTGCTGTATTTATTTCAAGCCATAAACTCACTGAGAATTAGATTATTGTCGGTTCCCTTACAGTCACCATTAGCCCAGCAGTACAGCCTCCTTCCCAATTCAAGGTTTCCAGCTGACAGTTCATAGCCTTACTGTGTTTGAGAAAAGAGACCAAGAAAAATAAAGAAGAAAAAAAGAAAAGAGACCATGGTTGAGGGAAGATTGTTTGCTAGACACTCATTAGGCACTTGAGACAGTTTTTCAAGTAATCCTCACTTGGACTTTCAAATATTAAGGCATATTTTTTATTCTCTTTATATGCTTTTATTTATTTATTTTAAAATTTTATTTATTTTAATTGGAGGCTAATTGCAATATTGTAGTGGTTTTTGCCATACATTGACATGAATCAGCCATGCGTGTACATGTGTTCCCCATCCTGACCCTCCCTCCCACCTCCCTCCCATCCTATCCCTCAGGGTCATCCCAGTGCACCAGCCCTGAGCACCCTGTCTCATGCAGAGAACCTGGACTGGCGATCTATTTCACATGTGGTAATATACATGTTTCAGTGCTATTCTCTCAAATCATCCCACCCTCGCCCTCTCCCACAGAGTCCAAAAGACTGTTCTATACCTCTGTGTCTCATATGCTGTATCACATATAGGGTCATCATTACCATTTTTCTAAATTCCATATATATGCATTAGTATACTGTATTGGTGTTTTTCTTTCTGACTTACTTCAATCTGTATAATAGGCTGCAGTTTTGTCCACCTCATTAGAATGGATTCAAATGTATTCTTTTCAATGGCTGAGTAATATTCAAGTGTGTACATGTACCACAACTTTTTTTAAATATAAATTTGTTTTAATTGGAGGCTAATTGCTTTACAATATGGTGGTGGTTTTGCATACAATGACATGAATCAGCCATGGGTGTGCATGTGTTCCCCATCCTGAACCCCCCTCCCACCTCGCTCCCCATCTCATCCTTCTGGGTCATCCCAGTGCACCAGCCCCGAGCACCCTGTCTCATGCATCGAACATGGACTGGTGATCCTTTTCACATATGATAATATACATGTTTCAATGCCATTCTCCCAAACCATCCCACTCTTGCCCTCTCCCATAGAGTCCAAAAGACTGTTCTATACATCTGTATCTCTTTTGCTGTCTACCACAACTTTCTTATCCATTCATCTGCTGATGGACATCTAGGTTGCTTCCATGTCCTGGCTATTATAAATAGTGCTGCGATGAACATTGGGGTACACGTGTCTCTTTCAATTCTGGTTTCCTCAGTGTGTATGCCCAGCAGTGGGATTGCTGGGTCATATGGCAGTTGTATTTCCAGTTTTTTAAGGAATCTCCACACTGTTCTCCATAGTGGCTGTACTAGTTTGCATTCCTACCAACAGTGTAAGAGGGTTCCCTTTTCTCCACACCCTCTCAAGCATTTATTGTTTATAGACTTTTTGATAGCAGCCATTCTGACCGGTGTGAGATGGTACCTCATTGTAGTTTTGACTTGCATTTCTCTGATTATGAGTGATGTTGAGCATCTTTTCACATGCTTGTTAGCCATCTGTATGTCTTCTTTGGAGAAATGTCTGTTTAGTTCTTTGGCTCATTTTTTGATTGGGTCATTTATGTTTCTGGAATTGAGCAGTAGGTGTTGCTTGTATATTTTTGAGATTAGTTGTTTGTCTGTAGCTTCATTTGCTATTATTTTCTTACATTCTGAAGGCTGTTTTTTTACCTTGATTATAGTTTCCTTCGCTGTGCAAAAGCTTTTAATTTTAATCAGGTCCCATTTGTTTATTTTTGCTTTTATTTCCAATATTCTGGGAGGTGGATCATAGAGGATCCTGCTGTAATTTATGTCAGAGAGTGTTTTGCCTATGTTCTCCTCTAGGAGTTTTATAGTTTCTGTCTTACATTTAGATCTTTAATCCATTTTGAGTTTATTTTTGTGTATGGTGTTAGAAAGTGTTCTAGTTTCATTCTTTTACAAGTGGTTGACCAGTTTTCCCAGCACCACTTGTTAAAGAGATTGTCTTTTCTCCATTGTATATTCTTGCCTCCTTTGTTGAAGATAAGGTGTCCATAGGTGTGTGGATTTATCTCTGGGCTTTCTATTTTGTTCCATTGATCTATATTTCTGTCTTTGTGCCAGTACCATACTGTCTTGATGACTGTAGCTTTGTAGTAGAGCCTGAAGTCAGGCAGGTTGATTCCTCCAGTTCCATTCTTCTTTCTCAAGATTGCTTTGGCTATTTGAGGTTTTTTTGTATTTTCATACAAATTGTGAAATTATTTGCTGGGGTCCAGCCCCCGCAGGATCCAGGGGAACCTGAAGGAAAAATGGCATCGGCAATTGATTTAGAGAGAGATAAGGAAAGAATATTGTAGATAGGAAAATAGAGGAGAAAAAGAGGCTGATATTTCTTGGTTTGCATAGAAAGGTAATAAAGTCTTAGAAGCTCAGGCAGGAAAGTGAATGCAGGGAGACTCTATGTTCCAAGGGATCAGCCTGAAAAAGAAAAAAAGAAAAACATGGGGTGATCAAGCTTCTTCAAGTGAAGCCCATTGTTTTTATTTTCAAAAGGGTCTTTTATACCTTTATTTGTACATAGAGGGAAATGAAAGATGCAAAGTCATACAGAGTCAGCCCAAACATTACATCTGTTTTGTCTTTATCAAAACCAGGATTTTTTCTGCAAACCTTTCCCATAGATAATGTTGTGTACATTATCTTCTGGCCTTGGAGGCCTGTGGACAATTTACGACCCTTTTTTGATAAAGGCTGCTAAATCAAAAAACTTATTTTCCCTTGAAATGTTTTTTCTTATATGTCTAATCTATGTCAGCCTCAGAAAGTATTAAACAAGTTACATTTCTCATGGAGCAAAGGTGCAGTGAGTTACAAGAAAGAACCAATTAGCTCAAAAGTTGATGTGGTTAATTTTAAGGCTATACTTGCTTTTCTTACACTCCAACTATGTTAACTAATGCACTCCCAGGTGCACAGTGGGTAAGAGATATGGGAACTTAGCAACAAGCATTGGCCCAATAATGAAATCCTACACCTGCACTACTCTAATAACTTTTAACTCTTTGAAAGGCTCTAGGTTTTAGGCTTTCCATGCCTCTCACAGTTGGGAGGCTATGAACAATCATATGCGTAGCTGCAAGAGTCTAGATATACCTACCAAGCAAGCTAGAATGGTAACAGAGGGGGTTTGATTTGAAATATTCCTCTCATGTCCAAGAGGCTTATTAGCTATAGCCCTAAGTTGATTTTCTCTAGAGAAAGGTGGTCAGGGATAGCCCCCTGTTAATGCCAGAGGAGTTGGTGAAAGTCATGAAACAGTAAAACAGACAGATTCTAGTTTTGGGGTAGATGCTCGAGAAAGCCTAGGGAGCCCATTGAGTTCTGAAGCCTTGCTTAACAGTTCTCTTCCACATGACCTTGTCACGGGTGGGATCTCCCGTGGTGACTCCCGGCAATTATTTATTCTAGTTCTGTGAAAAATACCACTGGTAGCTTGATAGGGATTGCACTGAATCTATAGATTGCTTTGGGAAGTATACTCATTTTCACTATATTGATTCTTCCAATCCATGAGCATGGTATACTTCTCCATCAGTTTACTTTGAAATAAAGGCTGTGAAAAGAGACAAAGAAAGACACTACATAATGATCAAGGGACCAATCCAAGAAGAAGATATAACAATTATAAATATATATGCACCCAACATAGCACTGCAATATGTAAGGCAAATGCTAACAAGTAAGAAAGGTGAAATTAACAGTAACACAATAATAGTGGGAGACTTTATTACCCCACTCACACCTATGGATAGAGCAACTAAACAGAAAATTAGCAAGGAAACACAAACTTTAAATGATACAATGGACTAGTTAGACCTAATTGATATCTACAGGACATTTCACCGCAAAACAATGAATTTACCTTTTTCTCAAGTGCACACAGAACCTTCTCTGGGATAGATCACATCCTGGGCCATAAATCTAGCCTTGGTAGATTCAAAAAAATTGAAACCATTCCAAGCATCTTTTCTGATCACAATGTCAGAAATGTCAACTACAGGAAAAAAAAAAAAAACTATTAAAAATTCCAGCATATGGAGGCTAAACAACACACTTCTGAATAACCAACAAATCACAGAAGAAATAAAAAAAATAAATCAAAATACACATAGAAATGAAAGAAAACGAAAACACAACAGCTCAAAACCTGTGGGACTCAGTAAAAGCAGTGCTAAGGGGAAGGTTCATAGCAATACAAGCTTACCTCAGAAAACAAGAAAAAAAGTAAAATAGATAACCTAACTCTACACCTAACGCAACTAGAAAAGGAAGAAATGAAGAGCCCTGGGGTTAGTAGAAGGAAAGAAATCATAAAAATTGGGGCATAAATAAATGCAAAAGAAACAAAAGAGACCATAGCAAAAATCAACAAAGCCAAAAGCTAGCTCTTTGAGAAGATAAAATTGACAAACCATTAGCCAGAGTCATCAAGAAACAAAGGGAGAAGAATCAAATCAACAAAATTAGAAATGAAAACGGAGAGATCACAACAGACAACACAGAAATAAAACAACTTGGAAGAAATAGAAAAATTATTAGAAAAGTATAGCTTTCCAAAAATGAACCAGGAAGAAATAGAAAATTTTAACAGACCCATCACAAACACGGAAATTGAAGCTGTAGTCAGAAATCTTCCAGCAGACACAAGCTCAGGACCAGACGGCTTCATTGCTGAATTCTACCAAAAATTTAGAGAAGAGCTAACACCTATCCTACTCAAACTCTTCCAGAAAATTGCAGAGGAAGGTAAACTTCCAAAACCATTCTATGAGGCCACCATCACCCTAATACCAAAACCAGACAAAGATGCCACACAAAAAAAGAAAACTACAGACCAATATCACTGATGAACATAGATGCAAAAATCCTTAACAAAATCATACAAACAGAATCTAACAACATATTAAAAAGATCATACATCATGACCAAGTGGGTTTTATCCCAGGGATGCAAGGATTCTTTTATATACTCAAATCAAATCAATCTAATACACCACATTAACAAATTGAAAAATAAAAACCATATGATTATCTCAACTGATGCAGAGAAAGCCTTTGACAAAATTGAACATCCATTTATGATAAAAACTCTCCAGAAAGCAGGAATAGAAGGAACATACCTCAACATAATAAAAGCTATATATGACAAACCCACAGCAAACATTATCCTCAATGGTGAAAAATTGAAAGCATTTCCCCTAAAGTCAGGAACGAGACAAGGGTGCCCACTCTCACCACTACTATTCAACATAGTTTTGGAAGTTTTAGCCACAGCAATCAGAAAAAGAAAAAAAGAAAAAAAAAAAAAGAAATAAAAGGAATCCAGATTGGAAAAGAAGAAGTAAAACTCTCACTGTTTGCAGATGACATGATCCTCTACATAGAAAACCCTAAAGACTCCACCAGAAAATTACTAGAGCTAATCAATGACTATAGTAAAGTTACAGGATATAAAATTAACACACAGAAATCTCTTGCATTCTTATACACTAACAATGAGAAAACAGAAAGGCATATGTTAAGGTCAGACATGCATACCATTACCCAAAAAAGACTGGCTGCCTGGGGCCATGTAATATGTTTCTTCTTAAAAATTAGCCATAGTTCAGGGCCTTGTCCTTAAGTTGCTTTTGTGCACCCTTTGGCTTTCAAAGGCAGAGTCACATTACCCAACATGACAGAGCCTGAGGTACAATATGAATAGAAAACACAGACAGCACACGCTCTGAGCCAGCCACTTGAAAGTTTCAAGCACTTTCCACATAGCATCTTGTGGTCCTCACCACAACTCTCTGAGACAAATATTATTATTCCCATTTTACAGATAAGGAAGCCGAGGTACAGTGACTTTTAGCATTTGGAATAAACACAGAGTGTCAATTCGATATGTACAGCTGTCAGGTAGATGGACTTCTGTCTACCTGACCTAGGCATTCTCACCCTGTGGGCACCGTGACCTCAGCTGCTGGTGTGGAATCAAAACAAAGGAAGTTAGTTGTCTTCAAGGAGAAATATGTGCAACCAGGTGTTGTGCCATCTGCGGGGGTTCTGAAACCTTCACTGACTTTGACCCTCTCCCTGGATGTTCTGGTTTAGGGCTCTGGGCATCAGCAGAAATCATATCTGGTCCCTATTGCAAAGTATAGTTCCCCAGGAAAGGCCTCTTCAGGGACACTTGGCTATTGGCTATTGAGTTTGCTCACTGAGACAATCTTCTGTGGACAGTTTCCAGAAAGTCTTATCTACTGTCTCTACTTTGTGGAGGAGGAAATTGAGGCTCAGGGAGACAATGTCAACTGAGTTAACATAGCAAGTCAGTATCAGAATAAGAATTAGACTCAATTCTGTCTGATTCTGAAGACCTTCCCATTGATCGTATTTCCTCCTGACCCTATGTGTATAAACTGGATGACTGAACGGGAAAAATGTGGGAGTGGAGACAGAGTTAGGGAGTTTTGTTTTAAGTTTGGCAGTTACCTACTGTAACATAGACATTTCAGATATAATGTATGTGCATTTCTAAAAAACCTTGCTGTCTGCAAAATCACAAGCTAAAAATAATGAGATTTAAAAGAAAGTTAGGATTAGAAGCAGACCAATAAAGCTTTCTAAACTAATCACTTTTAAACATTACAATCATAGTGAAAATACAAGTGGTATTAAGTCAATGCTGTGAGTACCCAGGGGCATTCAATTCTGTAGAATTTCATCAGAAGTAAAAAATGATCCAAGTAGTTCATTTGACCATAGAATTGAGGGTGTCTTTCTTTTAAAATTTTGATTTTTATCACTGTTGGTTTTAGGCTATGTGCTTATTTTTGTACTTGAATTTTCTTGTTAGTACAGTTGACCCTTGAACAACAGGGTTTGAATTGCATCAGTCAGTTCAGTTCAGTCACTCAGTCATGTCCGACTCTTTGTGACCCCTGAATCACAGCATGCCAGGCTTTCCTGTCCACCACCAACTCCTGGAGTCTACTCAAACTCATGTCCATGGAATCGGTGATGCCATCCAGCCATCTCATCCTCTGTCGTCCCCTTCTCCTCCTGCCCCAAATCCCTCTCAGCATCAAGGTCTTTTCCAATGAGTCAATCTTCACATGAGGTGGTCAAAATATTGGAGTTTCAGCTTCAGCATCAGTCCTTCAAATGAACACTCCGGACTGATCTCCTTTAGGATGGACTGGTTGGACCTCCTTGCAGTCCAAGGGACTCTCAAGAGTCTTCTCCAACACCACAGTTCAAAAGCATCAATTCTTTGGCTCTCAGCTTTCTTCACAGTCCAACTCTCACATCTATACATGACCACTGGAAAAACCATAGCCGTGACTATGGTTGGATTTTTGTTGGCAAAGTAATATCTCTGCTTTTAATATGCTATCTAGTTGGTCCTTCCAAGGAGTAAGCGTCTTTTAATTTCATGGCTGCAATCACCATCTGCAGTGATTTTGGAACCCCCCAAAATAAAGTCTGACACTGTTTTCACTGTTTCCCCATCTATTTCCCATGAAGTTTGGGGACCAGATGCCATGATCTTCATTTTCTGAATGTTTAGCTTTAAGTCAACTTTTTCACTCTCCTCTTTCACTTTCATCAAGAGGCTTTTTAGTTCCTCTTCAGTTTCTGCCATGAGAGTGGTTTCATCTGCATATCTGAGGTTATTGATATTTCTCCTTGGCAATCTTGATTCCAGCTTGTGCCTCTTCTAGCCCAATGTTTCTCATGATATATCCTGCACATAAGTTAGATAAGCAGAGTGACAATATGCAGCCTTGATGTACTCCTTTTCCTATTTGCAACAAGTCTGTTGTTCTACGTCCAGTTCTAACTGTGGCTTCCTAACCTGCATACAGGTTTCTCAAGAGGCAAGTCAGGTGGTCTGGTATTCCTATCTCTTTCAGAATTTTCCACAGTTTATTGTGATCCACACAGTCAAAGGCTTTGGCATATTAATAAAGCAGAAACAGATGTTTTTCTGGAACTCTTCCTTTTTCCATGATCCAGCAGATGTTGGCAATTTGATCTCTGGTTCCTCTGCCTTTCCTAAAACCAGCTTGAACATCTGGAAGTTCACAGTTCATGTATTGCTGAAGCCTGGCTTGGAGAATTTTGAGCATTACTAGCGTGTGAGATGAGTGCAATTGTGCAGTAATTTGAGCATTCTTTGGCATTACCTTTCTTTGGGATTAGAATGAAAACTGACATTTTCCAGTCCTATGGGCACTGTTGAGTTTTCCAAATTTGCTGGCATATTGAGTGCAGCACTTTCATAGCATCATCTTTCAGGATTTGAAATAGCTCAACTGGAATTCCATCACCTCCACTAGCTTTGTTCATAGTGATGCTTCCTAAAGCCCTCTTGACTTCACATTCCAGGATATCTGGCTCTAGGTGAGTGATCACACTGTCATGATTATCTGGGTCGTGAAGCTCTTTTTTGTACAGTTCTGTGTATTCTTGCCACCTTTTCTTAATATCTTCTATTTCTGTTAGGTCCACACCATTTCTGTCTTTTATTGAGCCCATCTTTGCATGAAATGTTCCTGTGTATCTCTAATTTTCTTGAATCGCATAGGTCTTTATATGCAAGGGCTTCCCTGGTGGCTCAGTCCATAAAGAGTCTCCCTGCAGTGTGGGAGAGTCAGGTTCGATCCCTCAGTCAGAAAGGTCCCCTGGAGAATGAAGTGGCAACTCATTCTAGTATTCTTGCCTGGAATTCCACGGACAGAGGAGCTTGGTGGGCTACAGTCCATGGAGTCACAAAGAATCGGACACAACTGAGTGGCTAACACCTTATATGCAGACTTTTTTTTTTCAATAAGTATATGGGAAAAATTTTTTGAGATCTGCAACTATTTGAAAAACTCGCAAATTGTGTAGCCTAGAAATATTAAAAAAGTTTAAGATAATGATAACTATATCATGAATATATAAAGTATATGTATGTACTAATCTATTTTACCACTTACTACATAAAATATACACAAATATATTTTAGAAAGCCTTTGACAAAATTCAACATCCATTTATGATAAAAACTCTCCAGAAAGCAGGAATAGAAGAAACATACCTCAACATAATAAAAGCTATATATGACAAACCCATAGCAAACATTATCCTCAATGGTAAAAAATTGAAAGTATTTCCCCTAAAGTCAGGAACAAGACAAGGGTTCCCACTTTCACTGCTATTATTCAACAGTTCTGGAAGTTTTGGCCACAGCAATCAGAGCAGAAAAAGAAATAAAAGGAATTCAAGTTGGAAAAAAAAGAAGTAAAACTCTCAAACTCTCACTGTTTGGAAATGACATGATCTTCTACATTGAAAACCCTAAAGACTCCACCAGAAAATTACTAGAGCTAATCAATGACTATAGTACAGTTGTGAGATATAAAATCAACACACAGAAATCCCTTGCATTCCTATACACTAATAATGAGAAAGTAGAAAAAGAAATTAAGGAAACAATTCCATTCACCATTGCAACAAAAAGAATAAAATACTTCGGAATATATCTACCTAATGACACTAAAGACCTATATATAGAAAACTATAAAACACTGGTGAAAGAAATCAAAGAGGACGCTAATAGATGGAGAAATATACCATGTTCATGGATCGGAAGAATCAATATAGTGAAAATGAGTATACTACCCAAAGCAATCTACAGATTCAATGCAATTCCTATCAAGATACCAGTGGTATTTTTCACAGAGCTAGGACAAATAATTTCACAGTTTGTATGGAAATACAAAAAAACCTTGAATAGCCAAAGCAATCTTGAGAAAGAAGAATGGAACTGGAGGAATCAACCTGCCTGACTTTAGGCTCTACTACAAAGCTACAGTCATCAAGACAGTATGGTACTGGCACAAAGACAGAAATATAGATCAATGGAACAAAATAGAAAGCCCAGAGATATGAAGAATCAATATAGTGAAAATGAGTATACTAACCAAAGCAATCTACAGATTCAATGCAACCCTATCAAGCTACCAACGGTCTTTTTCACAGAGCTAAAACAAAGCATTTCACAATTTGTATGGAAATACAAAAAACCTCGAATAGCCAAAGCAATCTTGAGAAAGAAGAATGGAACTGGAGGAATCAACCTGCCTGACTTTAGGCTCTACTACAAAGCCACAGTCATCAAGACAGTATGGTACTGGCACAAAGACAGAAATATAGATCAATGGAACAAAATAGAAAGCCCAGAGATAAATCCACACGCCTATGGACACCTTATCTTCAACAAAGGAGGCAAGAATATACAATGGAGAAAAGACCATCTCTTTAACAAGTGGTGCTGGGAAAACTGGTCAACCACTTGTAAAAGAATGAAACTAGATCACTTTCTAACACCATACACAAAATAAACTCAAATTTTTCTTTTTTAAAATTTAAATTTATTTATTTTAATTGGAAGCTAATTACTTTACAATATTGTATTGGTTTTGCCATACATCAACATGAATCCCCCATGGGTGTACATGTGTTCCCTATCCTGAACTTTTTTTTTAAATTGGAGGATGGAATTTTCTTGTTTTCCTTTAAGGACTGTTGGATTTGTTCTGGAAGACAGTTGACTTACTTGTATATTACTTTGATCCTTTCAAGGCCTTATTTTAAGTTGGTGAGATGGATGTAGGATAATCCTACTCTCAGCCAATTTAGTCCTACTAGCCAGACATGATCTTTCTTAGTGCCCTACTATCTAATAGGAAGCCCTGGTTGCTAAATGAGGTTACTTTGCCTGGTAGGAACTAAAATGTCTCCCAAATCTGTGTGAACTCTGAGAATTTTTTCACTCCACTCACAGTTCTCTGATCATTCATTGCCAAGACTCACTGAGTTCTTCCTAGTACATACAGGGCTTCTTACTAAGCAATAGACTCCAGGGAACCTCTGGGCAAGTTTCTAGAGTTCTTTCTCTGTGTGGATTCCTCTCCCTCTCTAACTCACCCTCCCTGAATATTGATCTCTCTGTCCTCAACTCACTGAAGTACTATGCTCTACTTGGATTCCCCTCCCTTGCACCATGGTCTAGTAGTACCTCTAGGTACAAAGGCAAGGTTAACATCATTTGTTTTCTTTCTCTAAGGAGCTATAATACTGTACTTTCTGTTGTTCAATGTCTGAAAACAAATGTTTCTCTCTCCTTCTCATTTCTATTCTTCAGGATTTGAGAAAAAAGTCTTTTCAGTAGTTCAGTCACCTGACTGCCTTAGTAACTAGGACGTATGGTCATGTCATTAAATTTCCATTCCTTTGCATTCAAAAACCAGTGTTGAGACATCAGTTTGAGCATCTTCCGTTTTTTTCCCACGTAAAAAAGACTCGGATGGGAAGAAATACATACCTTGGCTATTCTCATACTACTGCCGCTTACTAAATGTTTGCAGTAGACTGTGTTGAATGTACTCATCTAGAGAATCCAAAGGGGGAGAAAGGGGGAGATAGAGTGAAAGAGAAAGAGTGCTATTTGTCCCACTAATCTCAATAATGAGTAATATTTACAAATGAATATTCAGTATTTAGTTTCCACTATCCAATTGGTATCCTTTTCCAGGGATTGGTAGAATGAGGCAAAGATAATGATAGTTTCTGCTAAAGACCTATAACTGGACTTCTGTTGTTCCACTATACAAAACCATTTAAAAATCCATGACACAGGTCCAGGTAAAAAGGATAGATGACATGAAGCAGAACACATGAGAAGCCACAGCTCAGATGGGTTACAAAGATCACAGATCACAGAAAAAGTGTGCAGTGGCTGGTGCATAGTGTTGCTAATCTATAGTCTAACTTGTCTCCTGCCAGATTGACATTGTGCTTTGGTTGATAATGAGACTTCTCAAAGCCAAAGAGCTTTAGAACAAATTATACTTGGTGGGTTGCTATTTTACTGTGTGATCTTTTATTTATAGGATTCCAGAAAGTCCACAGACACATCAAGTCACTTCCCAATAATATGACAAAAGTAAAATGAGATTGAAAATGTCACAATTGACATTAGATATAGATTTAAGTTAGCATGCAGAATGACTTTTCCATTTAAAAGTCAAATGTGATCTACAAAAACCAGATGACCACTACCTACCCTTCTCCATCTCTTCTTCACAACCATTTTTCTTTCTCTCTCAACTTTTCCTCTCCATACCCTATCCTCAACCCATTTAAAAACAGTCAGAGGAGAGTTATGGCACATTTAGCTTCTGGACTTATTCAATTTTAATCAAGTTGATGATGACAGGGCCAGAAAACAGAATCATAGATGCTTTAGTTTGGTGAGAGAGAGCCCATATTCATCATCTATCTTGATTTGGCAAGTGTAGTAAGGGCAAAAAACAAATAAGATGTTCCTGTCTCCCACTTAATATCCCATCTGTTGCTACTGGTTTCTTGCTCAGTTCCAAAACATGTTATTTCACATACTAAGAAAGCAAGCAGCCAGACAAAAAAAATATACAAATACATAAAATGAACAAACATGTAAATTCAAAGTCAAGCCATATATAAAATGGAATATTACTCAGTCATAAAAAGAAATGAAATTGGGTCATTTGTAGAGATGTGGATGGACCTAGAGTCTGTCACACAGAGTAAAATGAGAAACAGAAAAACAAATATCACATATAAATACATATATATGGAATCTAGAAAAATGGCATAAGGATGCAGACATAGAGAATGGACTTGTGGACATAGCAGGGGAAGGAGAGGGTGGGATGAATTGAGAGAGTAGCACTGAAACATATACAGTACCATGCATAAAATACATAGCTAGTGGGAATTTATAACACAGAGAGCTCAACTTGGTACTCTGCGACAATCTAGAGGAGTGGGATGGGATAGGGTGGTGGGAAGAAGGCCTAAGAGGGAGGGGATATATATATACATATAGCTGATTCACTTGGTTGTACAGCAGAAACTAACACAATGTTTTAAAGCAACTATATCCAAATTTTAAAAGATATATGTGTATGTGAAGGGAAAGTGAGTGTATACATATACATGTGTGTGTGTGTGTGTGTGTGTGTGTGTGTGTTATGAAGCTACTGACAAACAACTAATCTCAAAAATATACAAGCAACACCTACTGCTCAATTCCAGAAACATAAATGACCCAATCAAAAAATGGGCCAAAGAACTAAACAGACATTTCTCCAAGGAAGACATACAGATGGCTAACAAACACATGAAAAGATGCTCAACATCACTCATTATCAGAGAAATGCAAATCAAAACTACAATGAGGTACCATCTCACACCAGTCAGAATGGCTGCCATCAAAAAGTCTACAAGCAGTAAATGCTGGAGAGAGTGTGGAGAAAAGGGAACACTCTTACACTGTTGGTAGGAATGCAAACTAGTACAGCCACTATGGAGAACAGTGTGGAGATTCCTTAAAAAACTGGAAATACAACTGCCATATGACCCAGCAATCCCACTGCTGGGCATACACACCGAGGAAATCAGAATTGAAAGAGACACATGTACCCCAATGTTCATCATAACACTGTTTATGATAGCCAGGGCATGGAAGCAACCTAGATGTCCATCAGCAGATGAATGGATAAGAAAGCTGCTGTACATATACACAATGGAATATTACCCAGCCATTAAAAAGAATACATTCGAATCAGTCCTAATGAGGTGGGTGAAACTGGAGCCCATTATACAGAGTGAAGTAAGCCAGAAAGAAAAACACCAATACAGTATACTAAAACATATATATGGAATTTAGAAAGATGGTAACAATAACCCTGTATGCGAGACAGCAAAAGAGACACAGATGTATCGAACTGTCTTTTGGACTTTGTGGGAGAGGGAGAGAGTGAGATGATTTGGGAGAATGGCATTGAAACATGTATAATATCATATAAGAAATGAATCACCAGTCTAGGTTTGATGCAGGATACAGGATGCTTGGGGCTGGTGCACTGGGATGACCCAGAGAGATGGTACTGGGAGGGAGGTTGGGATTGGGAACACGTGTACACCTGTGGTGGATTCATGTTGATGTATGGCAAAACCAATACAGTATTATAAAGTAAAATAAAGTAAAAAAAAAAAGTTATAACAACAACAACAACAAAAATAAAACTTATCAAAGCTTATGCTCACAAACAGACCATGCTGCTGCTGCTAAGTCACTTCAGTCGTGTCCGACTCTGTGCGACCCCATAGACAGCAGCCCACCAGGCTCCCCCGTCCCTGGGATTCTCCAGGCAAGAACACTGGAGTGGGTTGCCGTTTCCTTCTCCAGTGCATGAAAGTGAGAAGTGAAAGTGAAGTCGCTCAGTCATGTCCAACACTCAGCGACCCCATGGACTGCAGTCTTCTAGGCCCTCCGTCCATGGGATTTTCTAGGCAAGAGTACTGGAGTGGGGTGCCATTGCCTTCTCCGCAAACAGACCATACATGGTGCCATATCCAGTAAAGGGAAATGTAAACAAGTAAAGATATAGTATTAAACCATAACTGCTTAAAATTAACTGTGGAACCTCTGTACTAATGTATATAATCCCATAGCAACATCCTGTTGCTATAGTGATAAGCTCAAGTGTCACAAGTGTCCACCGTGCTGTGTGATGCTATGAGCTAATCAAAAATTGTGTGAGCAGATTCTCTCTCCAGGCAATTGCATGTTACACTAAAAGGAGATCTCATGATTCTTGTGTATTTTCCATTGTGTTTAGTGCAATCCTGTAGATCTTGAATAACACCATGGGACCCATACGAACTATCACTAATGATGCTGGAAGTGTTCCCAAGAAGCAGACATTACAAGACATGACATTACAATAAAAAGTTGCATGGCTTGTTATGTACAGTAAATTGAGGTCTGCAGCTGCCCACCATTCCAAGATAATGAATCCAGCATAAGGACCATTGTAAAAAAAGAGAAAATTCATGAGACCATTGCTGCAGCTACTCCAGGAGTCTAAGAAACCTTGCATGCATGTGTGCTAAGTCACCTCAGTTGTGTGCGACTGCAACCTATGGACTGCAGCCCACCAGGCTCCTCTGTCCATGGGATTCTCCAGGCAAGAATACTGGAGTGGGTTGTCATTCCCTTCTCCAGGGGATCTTCCTGACCCAAGGATTGCACCCACGTCTCTCACATCTTCTGCATTGGCAGTTGGATTCCTTACCATTAGAGGCACCTGGGAAGCCTTTGAAAACCTTGCACTCTTCTCAAAGCACCTTTTGAATCTAGTATCGGTAGTACAGATTTTATGTGTTACAGAGTTGCTCTACGAAAGGCAGGCATGCTCTGGGAGACAGTGAAGGACAGGGGAAGCCATGTGCTGCAGTCTGTGGAGTCTCAAAGAGTCACACTCGACTTAGCAACTGAACAGTAACAACAGGCATACCTATAGACTTTAATGTGATTCAAGAAAAAACGAAGTCATTATATAACTTGAAGTGAAAGGAAGGTGAAGGATCTAAAGCTGGAGAATTTAAAACCAACAAAGTATGATTTGATAATTTTAGAAAGAGGCTTGGCTTCAAAAACATCCAGATAACAGGAGAAGCATCTTCTTCTGACCAAGAGGAAACAAGTGAGTTACCAGATGCCATGAAGAAAATCATTGAGGAAGAAAATCTGCCTGAACATGTTTTTAATGCTCACAGGAAACTTCCTGACCGGTCCCACCTGGAGTACCTGCAGGAAGGAAGAAATCTGGAGGCTGACTGGAACCAGGAAATGTTTATCTTTACTCTTTCTCCTTTTAGTATAAACAAAGCCTGAGTTCTAACTGAGGCAAGATAGTTCTTTGCGGGCATGAGTCTATCATCTTCTTGGTCTGCTGGCTTTCTGAATAAAATCCTTATCCCTTGGCCCAGCAAATGATCTCTCAATATATCAGCTTGTCATGTGGTAAGCAGTATAAGCTTGGACTTGATAAACAAGTTTAGCCACAGCCAACCAGGAGCCTTGCTACTTCTGGCTGGCTGCCTTGATTGGGAGATTTTCAAGTTAGGTCCTAGCAGGTCCTAGGGTCCCTTGTTTTGAGGATCTTCCCTTCAAGATTTCCCAAAGCTACACCCGGCTGCCCCAGTGATTGGTAGTTGGAGCAAAGAATCAACATTTGAGAGCAGATAAGCTCTATAAAATAGGGTAAGTTGCTCCAGTGTGTGCAGCTGGAAACTTTATTTCCTCTCCATTCAGGGCTCATTCTCTGGAATAAGCCAATTTGTTTTATATTTGAATGGGGTATCCTGATGGAGAGAGGAAGAAATTGGAGTTTTACCTAATTTGTGAATTGGCTCACTCATTTCTTTGGATTAGCATTTGTGTGTAAAGTTTGTGTTTTGTCTTGAATTTGTCTTTAACAATGGGGAATATTTCAACTATCCCTAAAGTCCTGTGAGGTGCATTTTGGTAAGTGATCTGATTACAGATATGAATCCATGAATGAGAGGAATGTGATATTTTATTGTGATAATGTGTGGCCACAGTATCTTTTAGGATCTCCACAAGGGGCTTAGGAGGGTTATCTCAGGACCCTGTCCACCATGTACTGCTACCTTGCTGTGTTAATTAGATCACTTATGTTTTCCTGTGTCACTGGGGTGTGTAAAATCAAGACCAAACTTGAGGGTTAGCTTAGGATTTTCTATTTGTCCTTTGAGTTGTTTGTTTCATTTTGTTTGGTACTGGTTCTCCATTTACAGCCAAATCAGTTTTGGAATATTTAAAACTTTTAGTGATGTCAAATGAAGGAAAGAGAATAGAAAAAAAAAATTCCACAACTACTTGCTTCTTGGTTTTCACTAGAGATTAAGGTTTAAACATGAAGATATAAGGGAAACATTTCAGTATGCAGATACATAGCTTGTGTGTTTTCAGCAAAGAAGGTATGAGGAATGAAAATGCATTTTGTTAAAGGGAAAAAGGTGACATAGTCAGGATTCACTAAATAAGATTGAACTTAATTAAGAAAATGAATGTTGGGACTTTGCTGGTGCTCCAGTGGTTAAGAATCACCTTCTAATGCAGGGGATACAATTTTGATCCCTGGTCAGGGAACTAAGATCCCACACACCTCAGGGGAACTAAGATTCCCCCACAGCTTGGGGGAACTGAGATCCTACATGCCTTAGGGGCAACTAAGCCTTCGAGCCAGCCCTTCTGCCTTGATAACTGTATTTCTTTGTTTAAGTGATCTGTATTTCCCATTGAGATCTGATTATCACTGACTAAAACTCTGGATATTTTGACAGACTTCCCCCAAATCAAATTTTGGGTGACATTCACTTGACCTCTAGCTAAGATTGAAGTTTTCCAAAGACTCCTGGAACACTCCAAATTATTTTTTTTCTCTCCATCTCAGACAGAGGAACACTAAACTAACTGGGCTTATGTAGTGTGTTGAATTAACGTGGGAATAATTATTAAATAAATAAAATAAAACCTCTGGATCATATCAGATGGGTGAACATTGATGTACACATTTGGGACATTATATGGGACTCCTAAAATCTGGCATGGGCTTCCCTGATAGCTCAACTGGCAAAAAATCCACCTGCAATGCAGGGGACTCAAGTTTGATTCCTGGGTCAGGAAGATCCCCTGGAGAAGGGATTGGCTACCCACTCCAGTATTCTTGGGCTTGCTTGGTAGCTCAGATGGTAAAGAATCAGTTTGCAATTTGAGAGACCTGGGTTGAGAAGATCCCCTGGAGAAGGAAATGGCAACCCACTCCAGTACTCTTAGCTGGAAAATTCTGTGAACAGAGGAGCATGGAAGGCTACAGTCCACAGGATCGCAAGGAGTTGAACACAAATGAGTGACTAACTTTCACAAAATCTAGTATACCCTGGCAAATGATACCAGTCATAATTTTAGGAATTATCTTAAATTGTATGTCACAATAGTAACCAAGTTTCTTTACAATCTCAATTGGTTGATGCCAAAGCAAAATGCATGCAAAAAGTTGACTCATTGGAAAAGACTCTGATGCTGGGAGGGATTGGGGGCAGGAGGAGAAGGGGACGACCGAGGATGAGATGGCTGGATGGCATCACTGACTTGATGGATGTGAGTCTGAGTGAACTCCGGGAGTTGGTGATGGACAGGGAGGCCTGGTGTGCTGTGATTCATGGGGTCGCAAAGAGTTGGACATGACTGAGCAACTGAACTGAACTGAACTGAAAGCAAAATGGTTAGAGATGATCAATTGCTATTTATGGTTTTGCAGTGGCTTTTGAATGACTCTGTAGCTATTCTGTGAAGAAGAGGAGAGGAATGATGATATCCCTTATGTGCAAGCACTTGTATTCTTATCAATACATCAGGGAAAACAAGGAAAGGAAGGGAAAGAGGGCAAGGATGTGCTGAGTCAAACCTTAACTCCTTCCAGCTTAGCTAGGTGTCCCAGTTGTGCCTGCTATTATGCCAACATATCCATTCCTTCCTCTACCTTCATTCTTTCCCACTGTCCTTTCTTTTTGATTCCTGACTCCAGGAATCAGGACTTCCCTTCTTTCTAGGGACCAATAAGAAAATCCTGTTAGTTCCTGGACCACAGGAACTTGGCCTGGTATCACCAACTAAGAACTAGTGGAGTATTCAGTCTGGGACAGGAGCCACTCCCAGGGCAGGGCAATTTCAATTGCTGTTATCTCACATAGGGGGATAAGTGCAAATAGCCAGCTGGGTTTCTATTGTAATTGAAGGGATCATAACCCTCCTTTATAGGGATAATTATCTACAGCTGAAGCCCACTTGGCTGTACCCACAGATGAACCAAACTGGGACCCCAGTGAGGGAGGTATGCGCTTCTAGAGCAGTACTTATTCATGCATCTTGACAGGGTTTTGAAAAGGAGAACCAAAGCAAAAGTGAACAAGACTCAAGAAATCTGGCAAAAAAAAAAAAAAAAAAAAACCTCCAAACCCAAACTCACAAACGAAAACCCCAGGAAAAGGAGACAGAGCTTCCCCCTGCTCCAAGGTCTACTAAACAGTAAGATCAGAAGTGTGTGCTCATAGCACCCTGGGGAAGACCAAACACATGGCCAATACAAATCCCATTAAAAAGCGACACCGTGACACCAAACCCAAAGTAATATCATTTGAGGCAAGAGAATCACCTCTCCCACAGATTGACTTGTTAGGATACCAGCCAGTGTATTCCTTGCACCTGCCCTTCCAGGATGACTACAAAATTGGCAGTATTAGTCCTGTCCCTGCAGGTCAGTTAGAGACTGGTGTTCTCAAACTTGACTTGGTGGTCACCTTTGCTCCAGTCAACATTACAACTGAGGTAAAGTCTGTTGAAATGCACCATGAAGCTTTAAAGTAAAGCCCTTTCTGGGGACAATGTGGGGCTTCAATGTCAAAAACATGTCTGTCAAAGATGTTCATCATGGCAATGCAGCTGGTGATAGCAAAAATGACCCGCCAGTGGAAGCGGCTGCTTCACAGCTGAAGGAATTATCTTGAACTTCCAGGCCAAATCATTGCTGGATGTGCACCTGTGCTGGATTGTCATGGAGCTCACGTTGCTTGCAAGTCAGCTGGGACAAGGTGAAGACAGATCATTCCTCCAGGGAAAAAGCTGGAGGATGGCCTCAAATTCTTGAACTCTGCTAATGCTGCCATTGTTGACACGGTTCCTAACAAAACCTTGTGTGTTGAGAGCTTCTCCGACTATCCTCTTCTGGGCCATTTTGCTGCTCACAACAGGAAAGACAGTTGCTGTGGGGGTTATCAAAGCAGTGGACAAGAAGGCAGAGGGAGCTGGCAAGGTCACCAATCTTCCCGCAAAGCTCAGAAAGCTAAATGAATGTTACCCCCAGTACCAGCCACCCGAGTCTTAATCAGTGGAGGAAGAATGGTGTCGGAACTGTTTGTCTAAGTTGTCTCAATTGGCCATTTAACTTAGAATAAAAGGCTGGTTAATGATAACGATGCATCATAAAACCTTCAGAAAGAAAGGAGAAAGTTTTGTGGACCATTTTTTTTTTGTATGTGACAGTTTTAAGCTATTAGTTTTAAAAATAAGTAACTTCTAATTAGTTATAACCCTTTATCTCCTAATATGGATTAGGGCATTAGAACTACATTCGTCCTGGAGACCACAATCAACAGGAAAAACCAATAAAATGAATGTTAATTTAAGGATAAGGCCTTGCCAGTTGCCCTGCTATAGATCAGTGGTTCCCAGAAGCAGGCTTAAATTAAGCCCCTTTAAAATATTGTATGGAAGGCCATTCTACGTGTCCATCCAGGTGAGAAAATCTAGAAATGCCCTAAAAGACCTAGAAGTTGCCAATTATGTTAAAACTTTGGGCACTATACCAATATCTGTTCACAAGCTTGCCTCCAACAGATCTGCCTCCTCAACCGAAGTAGATGGTAATTTCATTGTAGCTGGAGAAGGATCAACCAATTTGTTTAATTTTGTATACATAAGTACATAAGTAGCACAGGAATTTAGTATATTTATTGGGAACTGGAACCAAAACTCAAGTTCAATTACAAATTAGACAGCAAAGTGCTGAGAGGTTTCATCAGGTTCCAATAGTTGTAGACAATAAAGGACTGACTAAAGAGTCTAGGAATATTCACCACCGGGAACCCTTTGTGCTTTGCCCCACAAGACTGTAGAATGAACACTGACAGTGGGGAATTGTAATAGGGAAGAATCTTTGTATTCTATTATATGTTAATCACCAAGGGATATTACCTATAACAGCTTATCTCTGGGAACCCTGCCTCCCAGGTAATGAGCATTAAGCTAAAATACCTTTGTTTAGCTCATAGGAAATATCCTGACCAGGCCCATTATGAAAGACTGCAGGGAGGAAGAAACTAACACGTCCCTCCTGGTTGCTGACCGGAACCAAGAAATGTTTGACTTGACTCCCCCATTTTAGTATAAAAGAAGCCTGAGTTCTAACTTGGTAAGATGGTTCTTGGAGACACAAGTCCAAAGTCTTCTTGGTCTGCTGGCTTTCTGAATAAAATCACTATTCCTTGCCACAACAACTCGTCTTGATTTATTGGCTCATCATGTGGTGAGCAGTATAGCTTGGCCTTGGAAACAAATCCAGATCTTTGGGTGATTCTGGTCTCAAGGTATAGGAAAATGAAAAATGATAGACTCCCAAAGCGACTTATAAAGCTTCTTCTTGAGGCACCGTCCTTTCTGTTCCCATTTCATTATCCAGAGCCAGACACATGTCACATATCTTAGGGCAGGGGTTCATCCTCCTCCTTAGGGAGAGGCATTAAGACACTGAGCAATTTAGTCCATCTTCACATTCCCTTCCTCTGTACACAGGTTCCTCATACAGCTTAAACATAAAGGAAAGTGAATCAATTCTTAAAATCACTTAACTTGAAGTTACTTCTTAAAGGAAAGGAAGCCACTTGTGCAGACTATTTAGCTTCTTTATTAAGTCCATCATATATAGCTTTGGGCTTCCCTGGTAGCTCAGAGGTTAAAGCATCTGCCTCCAATGCGGGAGACCTGGGTTCGAACCTGGGGTGGGAAAATCCCCTGGAGAAGGAAATGGCAACCCACTCCAGTATTCTTGCCTGGAGAGTCCCATGGACAGAGAAGCCTGGTGGGCTACAGTCCACGGGGTCGCAAAGTGTCGGACACAACTGAGCAACTTCACTTCACTTCACTTCTTCACTATATAGCTTAGGAGTTGTCTTTCATTGTGGGAAATGAGTTCTTTATTGCTGGGAAAGTCATAACCTCCCCAAGGCCTGAAAGGACCATGGCAGAGAAGAGGGTGAAACCTTCCAGAACCCAGGAAGAGCTAGAAGCACAGAGGGGGATTTTCAGCAGTTGGAATCATGGAGAAATGTCACTGCTAGCACAGCAGCGCCAATGCAGGGAGTGTGCAAAGGAGGAAACACCACAACCAATTTCTCCTCCCACTCTCCCATCCTACCCACCTCTCGTTGGCACAACCCAACTAGAAGTTAGATGGCAAGGGATCAGGCTGTGCCCTCCAGGAGTACAAATTAAGGAAGAAAAGGAAAGAGAATGGAGTTGGGGGGAAAACAGGAAAGTGCAAGTGAAGAATAAACAACACAGCTGCCTTCAGCTATAACCAACTGGGAGTATCCTGTTTTTCCCAAGAACTAGGTCTCTTCATCCTCCTCAGCCTCACTCCTGCACTTTCTTAAAGGGTCAAGAGAAACTTATCCTACCTTCAAAAGAGTTAAAGTTCATTCAAAGGTGACTTAGTCTAAGTGAAAGTGAAAGTGCAAGTCACTCAGTCATGTCCAATTCTTTGTGACCCATGGACTTTACAGTCCGTGGAATTCTCCAGGCCAGAATACTAGAGTGGGGAGCGTTTCCCTTCTCCAGGGGATTTTCCCAAACCAGGGATAGAACCCAGGTCTCCCACATTGCAGGTGGATTCTTTACCAGCTGAGCCACAAGGGAAGCCCAAGAATACTGGAGTGGGTAACCTATCCCTTCTCCAGTGCATCTTCCTGAATCAGGGTCTTCTGCATTGCAGGTGGATTCTTTACCAAATGAGCTATCTAGTTCCCCCCCTAAAAGGAATCTCAGGAACATTCATACCTTATTCTGAAGGCCTAAAAAGAACAAGCACTTTTCGATATCTTTATAGTTCCAGAAAATGGGGAATTGATTCCGCATATGGCTGGTCCTGCAATCAGATCGGCACATATGTAGATGCCAAACAAACACAGGAAGGAGGTACAATTCTGCACACCCCTCCACTAGAGTTTTCCCCCTTATGATATTTTCCTTGAAATAATCAAAATTACAAAAAACATACAAGTAAATATAAAATACTTTTCCTGAATCATTTGAGGATAAGTTACCCACACAATATGCCATCACCCTATATATGTATGTTTAATGTGCATTTTCTTCCTGTAAGGATATTCTCCTACCTAACTACAATATAGCAATCAAAATCAGGAAATCAGTATCAGTATCCTCAGACCATATTCAAGTTGCACCAGTTTCTCCAGGAATTTACATTTGAGCAGGAGACTCTAGTTCAGAATTATTCATTGCATTTAGTTATGGATATTTAGTCTCCTTCAATCCGGAACAATTCCTCAATCTTTCCTTGATTTTCATGACTTTGACACTTCTGATGAATACACACCATTTATTTTGTAGAATGTCTCTCAATTTGGGTTTGTCTGATGTTTCTTTATGATTAAACTCATGCATCTTTAGCAAAAAATACTGCAGAAATGAAGCTGTGTTCTCCTCATTGCATCCTATTAGGTGGCACAGGAATTCAATTTTCCTGTTACTGATGATGTTAACTTTGATCACTGGATGAGACGGTATCTGCAGTTTCTTGACTCTAAATTTACTTGTTTTCCCATTGCAATTAAAAGATGCTTTATTGAAAGGTTTTAAGACACAATGGAAATGTTCCATTTCTCATTAAACTTTTAGCTTATTCATCAACTTATTAAGTTTCTATGGGCTCTTGCATTTTTATTTTACCCACTGGGCTAGGACCAATTCCTATCATTATTTACTTTGACATTTGAATTGTCCCAGATTTGGCAGTGGGAGCCCTCTCAGAAGTGAAAAGATCTAGTGAATGAAATATATTTCTTCCACACACATTATCCTCTGCTTTACCTCTATATTCATTTATACATTCATCTCTCCATACTAACGACCATTAGTTCACACCAATGCCTTCAACACATTACATGGTTCAAGTGAGTTTTCTCGCTTTCCATATTGGTATATTCCTCTTCCAGAAATGAAGATTCAGACTCAGTTTTCTTTCAATCATTTGCTTATTTGATAAATTTCCCTGGATGACCAGTCTCCCTTTACTGCTTTACTTTGCCACTGCTCTTGCGTCCATGTGGACAACCTTCTAACCACATATCCTCTCATGTCCTTATTTAGGGAGACCAGCTTGTTTATGAATGTTTTCCATATAGTTCTTCCAGAAGCATTTTAGTTTCAGCTTACACATTTAGATATTTGATTCATCACATATTAATATTTGAGTGTATTATGAAGTGAAGTTTAAGTTTGTTGAAATGTTTATCCAATCTCTGTGACACCATCTATTGAAAAGACTTTTTTTCCCTCCATTGCCTTGGTACTTTTGCAAAACTGACCAGATATATTTGAGTCTGTTTCTGAATCCTGCTCGTTCCCATTGATCTATTTGTCCATCTTTATGCCAGTACTATTCTGTCTTGATTACTATGGATTTATAGTAAGCCTTGAAATCAGAGTCCTCTAACTTAGTTCTTCAAGATTGTTCTGGCTATTCTGGATCCTTCGCCTTTCTATATAAACTTGAGAATCAGCTTTTACATTTGTAAGATGATGGTGGTGGTTTAGTCACTAAGTTGTGTCCGACTCTTCTGACCTCATAGGCTGTAGCCCACCAGGCTCCTCTGCTCATGGGATTTCCCAGGCATGAATACTAGAGTGGATTGCCATCTCCTTGGTTGTAACTCTGATTAGGGTTGCCCTGAATCAATAAATTAAACTGGGGAGAACTGACATATTAGCAATACTGAGGTTTCCAATTTATGAGCATAGTATGTATCTCTCTCAACATTTAGAGGCAGTAGGCTGCTCTCCCTCAAGGAGGTCCTGAATCTCATGGAGTCTCTTTCCGCTTCAGCCTCGGGCACTGTCCCTCTTCAGGCGCCTTTTCTCCTGACTGCAGTCACTCAGCCTCAAGGGTGTGAAGAGAGGAACATTCAGTTAGGGTCCCTCTTTGGTCACTTGCTCTGGCTAGGCACCTTGACACTTGCAGTTGATTCCTCTGGTGTTGGGTCTCTTCTCTTCTCCTTATCAGTGGTGATTTGCCCAGGGAAATTTGGTGAGAAGAAAAACAGCACAAACAATGAAAGTCTTTCCCTAATATAAGGGTCCTTCTAGACTCTACTTTTTCTTTTAGCATCCTGTGCCCAGTCCTGAAGATTCTACTCTTAACATTTCTCCAATGTGGCTTCATTGTCTCAGTTCTCCTCATTATTTTGTCATTGTTCCATGGCATAGAGACCTCAGGCCTTGCCTGCTGACATATCCCTGGTTCAATGGGAACCTGGGGTTGTTTTCTGTCCATTGCTAGCCCCTCAGGTCATCTCCATGCAGACAAATGGAGTGGCTTCCTTTAGGTTAGTGTCTACATTTCAACATTCAAAAAAGGTTGTCACATTTTCTCTCACCTTCATTGTCTAGTTTTTAAAGTAAATGTGTCCGCACTTAACTACCAAGAAAGAAATATTTTCCACTTTAGAAAAATCACTGCCAACCAATAAATTTAAATTTTTCCATTGAATAAAATAAAATTTGCAGAAAAGTTTTGCAAAGTATATAATATTCCTCATCCTTGACTCAAGTCAAATCATCAGATCTGCATTCTTGGTTTGTACCATCTTGATTTCTTCTGGAATTATTTTATATAACTATGTTATTCCACTGACTATTGTAGAAAATTATTAGAAACAGTATTAGGTCTCTCATTTTTGTAATTACCTTTAGAATGTTATTGAGGATACTCATCATTACATTGCAAGTTTTTTATTGATTAAAATCCACTAGAGGATTTGCTCTCAGTTCTGCTTACTAGGAAGATTTTGCTACTCGTGAACAACAAATTTGCTATAGACATATTGTTTTAATTTGACATGAACTAAACAGTCTCTTGATGAAAGTGAAAGAGGAGAGTGAAAAAGTTGGCTTAAAACTCAACATTCAGAAAACTAAGATCATGGCATCTGGTCCCATCACTTCAAGGCAAATAGATGGGGAAACAATGACAGACTTTATTTTTGGGGGTTCCAAAATCACTGCAGATGGTGACTGCAACCATGAAATTAAAAGATGCTTGCCTTGGAAAAAAAGTTATGACCAACCTAGACAGCATATTAAGAAGCAGAGATATTACTTTGCCAACAAAGGTCCATCTAGTCAAAGCTATGGTTTTTCCAGTGGTCATGTATGGATGTGAGAGTTGGACTATAAAGAAAGCTGAGCACTGAAGAATTGATGCTTTTGAACTGTGGTTTTGGAGAAGAATCTTGAGAGTCCCTTGGACTGCAAGGAGATCCAACCAGTCCATCCTAAAGGAAATCAGTCCTGAATATTCATTGGAAGAAGTGATGTTAAAGCTGAAACTTCAATACTTTGGCTGCCTGATTTGAAGAACTGATTCATTTGAAAAGACCCTGATGCTGGGAAAGATTGAAGGCAGGAGGAGAAGGGGATGGCAGAGGATGAGATGGTTGGATGGCATCACTGACTCAGTGTACATGAGTTTGACTGAGTATACTCTAAGAGTTGGTGATGAACAGTGAGGCCTGGTGTGCTGTGGTCCATGGGGTTGCAAAGAGTCAGACACAACTGACCCACTGAACTGAACTGAACTGATGAACTTGTGTTTCCCTTTCTGCAATGGCTAGTAGAAAGTTCAAAGACAAACTTATGATACAGATCAAGCAACTATGTACAACTTTTCTAAACAGACTTTGTGAAATAACTCTTCCATTATTTTTTAATTGCCTTCATTTTTATCTTCACATGGATTTTGCCTTTACATATTGCCTTCATGTAGCTTTTTAAATGTATTTTTATAATCCACCTTGATGTCATGAGTTCTTTGAAAACAAGGTGGGTTTGATTAGCAATAAATAAGAATAATGAAAACAGCTGTGGGGTGTGAGGTCTAAGTACCTGGAGCTCTGGAAACAGTTCTGGCTGATTATGGACTTCAAGGGTCACAAACATCCAGGAAGGAATAAGGCCATGGACACCAAGGAGATGCCCTGGATGGCGTGTGGTGAGAAAGGAGCCAAGGACAAGTCCTGAAGGCATCTTTAATGGCACATGGTAAAAGGAAGCACACAAAGGAGATCAAAGTGAAAAGCCTGCAGCAAAGATGGAGGAAAGCCCCATTACATGAGTTTGACTGAGTATACTCTAAGAGTTGGTGATGAACAGTGAGGCCTGGTGTGCTGTGGTCCATGGGGTTGCAAAGAGTCAGACACAACTGACCCACTGAACTGAACTGAACTGATGAACTTGTGTTTCCCTTTCTGCAATGGCTAGTAGAAAGTTCAAAGACAAACTTATGATACAGATCAAGCAACTATGTACAACTTTTCTAAACAGACTTTGTGAAATAACTCTTCCATTATTTTTTAATTGCCTTCATTTTTATCTTCACATGGATTTTGCCTTTACATATTGCCTTCATGTAGCTTTTTAAATGTATTTTTATAATCCACCTTGATGTCATGAGTTCTTTTGAAAACAAGGTGGGTTTGATTAGCAATAAATAAGAATAATGAAAACAGCTGTGGGGTGTGAGGTCTAAGTACCTGGAGCTCTGGAAACAGTTCTGGCTGATTATGGACTTCAAGGGTCACAAACATCCAGGAAGGAATAAGGCCATGGACACCAAGGAGATGCCCTGGATGGCGTGTGGTGAGAAAGGAGCCAAGGACAAGTCCTGAAGGCATCTTTAATGGCACATGGTAAAAGGAAGCACACAAAGGAGATCAAAGTGAAAAGCCTGCAGCAAAGATGGAGGAAAGCCCCAGAGAGGATGGTCCATAGGCAGCGCTAAAGGTAAAGAACCCACCTGTCATACAGGAGACATGAGAGACCTGGGTTCAATCCCTGGGTTGGGAAGATCCCCTGGAGAAGGGCATGACAACCCTCTCCAGTATTCTTGCCTGGAGAATCCTATGGACGGAGGAGCCTGGCAGGCTATGGTCCATAGGGCCACAAAGAGTCAGACATGACTGAAGCAACTTAGCATGCACACACACAGCAAGAGACTATGGATTATATTTTTCTCTTCTTTTTATCTATAGGAGAAGAGCATGGGAACCCACTCCAGTATTCTTGCCTGGGAAATCCCATGGACAGAGGAGCCTGGCAGGCTGCACTACGTAGGATCACAAGAGTTGGACCAGCTGAGTGACTGAGCAGGCAGGCGTGTACCGCAAATTGCCTGCTTACATGACAGCAGTTATTTCATTTGCAGTACATTTACAGCAAGTATGTCTCCCATAATGTACATCACCATGCAAGACATGATGAATGCCGTGTATCACCAACTCCTCCTTAGCCCTAGACATCTTATTTTTAAAATTAATTCGTTTTGGTTGTGCTGGGTCTTTGTTGCTGTGCACAAGCTTTGTCTAGTGGTGGCAAGTGGGGGCTACTCTTCATTGAGGTGTGCAGGCTTCTGGTTCTGGTGGCTTCTTTAATTGCAGAGCACAGGCATTAGGTGCATGAGCTTCAGTAGTTGTGACACATTGGCTTAGTTGCTCCTTGGCACATGGAATTTTCCCAGACCAGGGATCAAACCCATGTCCCTTGCATTGGTAGGTGGACTCCTAACCACTGTACCACTAGGGAATTCCAGATGTTGTCTTTATAAAATTCATTACTTATTTTAATTTTTTCTGGTAAAGGTTGAAATGACCATTATCACTATATTTGTGTCTCCTTATACATTCAAGTTTTCTGTATGTCATTTGTGTGTTTAATTGCCATGAAATTAATGTTTGGTGGTCAATTTCATTGTTCGATTATCAATTCAACTCAACCAATGTGTATTGTGTGTGTGTACTAAGTTGCTTCAGTTCTGTCCAACTCTGCAACTCTACAGACTGAAGCCTACCAGGCTCCTCTGTCCATAGGATTCGCCAGGCAAGAATACTGGGATGGGTTGCCATGTCCTCCTCCAGATGATCTTTCCAACCCAGGGATCAAACTTGTGTCTCCTGCTTTGGAAAACAGATTCTTTACCATTGTGCCACCTGGGAATATCCAATGTGATTGAGAACTTGTCAAATGCTAGGGGCTGGGGTTAAAAATATAACCTAGGAACTTGAGTGGGAAGACAGACAAACAAATAATTCAAATACAGCCAAATGTACCTATTCTGGTGGATTTTAGGTGTTAGTAAGGAAATATTAATGCCATACTTGATTTTGAATAGGTAGAGCCTATTTGTAGCAAATGATATGAAAACAATGTTCAGTTCACCTCAGCCCTCTGGGTTGTAAGATTTGCTTCCTGTGTCTTGATATTTCAGGGCTGATTATTTGCATAGGCGTCTTCCTCTTAATTAGTCCTAAGATGTTTCTATTCCTCTCCTTTCCCTCAATTCTTTTTCAGGTGTCTTCCTTATCAATAGCCTAATCTAATAGTCAATTTAATCTCTCTTTTAATGTTTCATCAGCATTTCTTCTATAGTTTCTCAGTGTTCTTCCACATGGGTTAGCCAAGTTTTTGCCTCCTAGAGTTTAAATCATAAATTGTAGACTAAATAAACAAATTCTGAAATAAATACAAACATTTAAATATATAAATGGTCAGAACTACATAGAAATTCTGTTGGCAACTCCCAGCTCCCTGTTACCTGTCAGCATGAACATTTACACATCTACCAGCTTGGATTTCACATGGTCATTGGATACTTTCAGATGCATGCCCTGGAGTGGCCACTTGAACTCATGCCCAGCTGTATCTTGGGGAAATACATCAGATATTTCTCCTTCACTAGCTGTGGTGAGTGCTACGCTAGATGGAGCAGGGATTCATCTGAGATCTCTGAGATGTGCTGGGGGCTCAGTGAAACTTCTCTGATATGTGATACTTTCACAGTCTTGATAACAGGCAGGAAAATATGACAGGTGATTAAGAATTCCAAGAGAGAAGAAAAATTCATAGCACAAACCTAAAACCCTGAAAAATGCATTCTTTATGTAATTTTTTTTTTGGTCTACAAATTGGAAAAAGACAACTATATCTGACTCTTAACAGTGGTAAAACTCTACCCATCTCTAATTTTCAAATTAGTTTGAGAAAGGTTGTGTGTAGATCCACATGATTTCAAGTCCAGAATGACTGTAATATTTCAGTTCACAAGTCCCTGGATTTATTTCCATACAGTAAGAGAAGTAAACTAGTTCTTCAAAGCTTTAAGAAGCCTTGAAACCAGTGACTTAATTTTCTTCACCTCGTGTAAATGCATGACCATCTACTCCTGAATAGACAATTTTGCTGTACATGGAAAGTCTGCTGCTGCTGCTGCTAAGTTGCTTCAGTCGTGTCTGACTCTGTGCAACCCCATAGATGGAAGCCCGCCAGGCTCCCCCATCCCTGGGATTCTCCAGGCAAGAACACTGGAGTGGGTTGCCATTTCCTTCTCCAGTGCATGAAAGTGAAAATTGAAAGAGAAGTCGCTCAGTCGTGTCTGACTCTTCGCAACCCCATGGACTGCAGCCTACCAGGCTCTAAACCAGTGTACTTAATTTTCTTCACCTCGTGTAAATGCATGACCATCTACTCCTGAATAGACAATTTTGCTGTACATGGAAAGTCTGCTGCTGCTGCTGCTAAGTTGCTTCAGTCGTGTCTGACTCTGTGCAACCCCATAGATGGAAGCCCGCCAGGCTCCCCCATCCCTGGGATTCTCCAGGCAAGAACACTGGAGTGGGTTGCCATTTCCTTCTCCAGTGCATGAAAGTGAAAATTGAAAGAGAAGTCGCTCAGTCGTGTCTGACTCTTCGCAACCCCATGGACTGCAGCCTACCAGGCTCCTCTGTCCATGGGAGTTTCCAGGCAAAAGTACTGGAGTGGGGTGCCATTGCCTGGACATGCTAGGATTAATAATAATCCCCAAACAACCCTAATATGACAGAAATCAAACACATGATCACCCACAACCACGAACACCCAACTTTTTGAAGTCAGGTAGTATTGACTGGCTGTTGTTCTCTTCTGTGGAAGACCATCATTGGAAAGACTTCTGTTCCAGCTTTGGAGACCATTGCTGTGGATCTGGGGATCCCTTATATGCAGAAGACTGGGAAAACTCAATGAGTGCTTTAGGAAGATAACTCTGGCAGCAAGTGGAGGAAGGGAAAGAGGAGAAGATGAAAGGAGACTAGCTAGGAAGTTATGGAACAGATGGAGAGAAGTGGTGGTGACCAGAGCTAAGACAAGGGCTGTGGGGATCGGCTTGAAAACACGTTTAACAGCAAGACGCTTGAGGTGAAGGGAAGAGGTTTACGGTTAGATGTTGTTTACAGAAATAGATGACACCATGATACTTGGCTTTTCCAGTGTTTTATAATGCTTCTCTCTTTTTTAAAAAACATATAATTTTTTTTTACTTTATTTTACTTTACAATACTGTATTGGTTTTGCCATACATCAACATGAATCCACCATAGATGTACACATGTTCCCAATCCCGAACCCCCCCTCCCACCTCCCTCCAAGTACCATCTCTCTGGGTCATCACAGTGCACCAGCCCCAAGCATCCTGTGTCCTGCAT
>SJXQ01010194.1:156026-174239 GCA_006408695.1 Aepyceros melampus | reverse complement strand
CCCCCCCCCCCCCCCCCCCCACAAGTCCCTGCGGGCTGAAACTGGCTGGGCTGAGAGGCGTGAGTACGGGACCTAGGAGAGGCGAAGCCAGGTGAGCCGGGTGGAGGTGAGGAAAATAGGAGCGGCTGAAGAGAAGAGAGAGAATGATGGAAGATTGTGGCTGACGAGGGGCTGGAATAAGGCTGGGAGCGATGGCGGGGCAGGGACCTCTCAGACTAGCGTCACCGCTGATCTCCACCCGAGGTCCGGCGGCCAGTAGATGTTGAACTGGGGGAAATCTTGTCTTGTGATCAAAATCTTAATTTCTCTCCCAACTACTGGGAAGTGGCCAGGCGAACATTCTGAAGATGAGACCTGGGGGGCACTGTTTTCCTGTTGCCGGTTTGAATCAGCGACTGGGCAGGGAAAGTGTTCACTCTCCAGCACTGTAGGCCTGCCTGCTGGGGGTCCCTGGGTGGTGTGGATGAGAGACACACTTTCAAATCGCAACAGCACCCAGGAAAAAGGGTGGAAGGATGTAATCTGGATCCACTGATCTTCCTTTTCTATCATCGCGTGAAGAGATGATGCCACATCGGTGTTATTTTGGTAGTATGGCAATTGATTTTTTCCCAGACTTGCATTTGATTTCATTACAAGAGTAGAGGCATTATCCTAATATTTAAAAATTCAAACCATATTGAAGTGTTTAAAGTAGAGAAAAGTGTGAAAGTTCACCCTCTCTCACCCAGTTATTTTTGAAGACTTGGAACAGCTATAAAGGAAAATGAAAAGGAACCCTCCAGAAACAGTTCACTACTGTAACCTATTCTTTTCGTTTTTCTTTAAGACTTACCTTTTATTGAGGTAACATTGGTTTATAATATTGTGTGTTTCATGTGTACAACATTGTATTTCCACCTCTATATGCTCTACAGTGTTCAGTTCAGTTCAGTCGCTCAGTCGTGTTCGACTCTTTGCGACCCCATGAATTGCAACACACCAGGACTCCCTGTCCATCACCAACCCCAAGAGTTCACTCAGACTCATATCCATCAAGTCGGTGATGCCATCCAGCCATCTCATCCTCTGTCGTCCCCTTCTCCTCCTGCCCACAATCCCTCCCAGCATCAGAGTGCTCACCACCAAAATTTTAGTTTCTATCAATCAACCTACCGTTGATCCCCTTTAAGCCATTTTGTATCCTCCCCACATTCTCCTCTGATAACCACTGCTCTGTTCTCTGGATCTCCCTCTTGTTTTGGTTTGCTTTGTTCATTTTTGTTTGTTTATTCCTAGTATGAGTGAAATTATGTGGTATTTGTCTTTCTCCACTTACTTTACTTAACCTTAAGAGCGATCCATGTTGGCCTGGCAAGATTTCATCTTTTTCAATGGTTCAATAGTATTCCATTTTATATATGTATATATATTGGTGGCTCAAATGGTAAAGAATCTGCCCTCATTGCGGGAGACCTGGGTTTGATCCCTGGGTTGGGAAGATCCCTTGGAGAAGGAAATGGTAACCCACTCCCATATTCGTGCCTGGAAAATTCTTTTTATATTTTTTTTTATCAAGCTTTACTGAATAATTTAGCTATTCCAATAATGGAAATAATCACAAGCATTATGCCCACACTCAGTTAACAAGATAAAATGACTAGATGTTCACTCTTTTCCCACAAAAACATTCTGTACTTTATCCAGCCCTTCCTTTCTATGCTTAGTAAGAAAATGTATGGTTTTTTGGTTATAAAGTGACAAACTTCATTCTTATAAGAGGTTGGGGATATTCATCTCAATACTTGAAAGCTGTACCATGTACAGAACCCAGTGTCTCATGAACTTTCATGTTTCTCTGGAGGAGTGAAGGGCAATATTTTAATGATACCAGCTTCAACTACCATTTGCCCTGTATTCTAGGTGTTAGAGTTGGTACAAGTCTTACAGGTAATTTACGTAATATTCAAAACAGCAGCAACAACACTTAACTAGGTATCTTGTGCCGGGGTCCCGCCCCGGTGGATCCAGGGTGATTCGAAGCGGGGACTGCGTGGGCGAGGAAAAACTTACTTATTTAGAAATATAAGAATAGATTAGGAAGAAATAGTATAGTAGGAAAATTAAGTGGAGAAAAGAAGGCTGAATAACTTGGTTTACGTGGAAAGCCAATAAAGTTCCAGACAAGGAGCTTGCACCATCTACGTCAGGCCACCAGTGTCCGTTTGAATATCAGAGAGTGCCCCACCCTGGGCTCTTTCAAATCTTAGGGATCTTAGCAGCCAGGACAGGTAAGTAGACATGGCGAGCCTCCATGCCCCAGATGGGAATTCAGCCAGAAATTAGAGAAAATAGGAGACACGGGGGAAGCCCAGCATCGGTGCCAGACTCCCAAAACTTTGTTTTTCAAAATCAGCTTATATACCACAAGTTGTACATAATGGAATCTGCAGAGTTATGCAAGGGCAGCAGTCCTGACCCTCATTGAGACAAGGCTTTCTTTTTTGCATACCCTCCCGTTTACAAAAGGTCTCAGGTGGTTTACATTATCTTCTGGCTAAGAGGCCTGTTAACATTTTTATGGCTCTCTTCCTGGGTAATTGTCTATCAACCAGAAAACTCCTTTTCCCTAGAAGTGTTTTTTCTTTACTCTGCATTACCCTCGAAATACTAAATAAAGTTACATTCCTGTAGGACAAAGGTGCAGAGAGTTATAATAAAGAAAGTACTTAACTCAAAGATCTAATATTGCTAATACCAGGTCTACTACCTGTTTTTCTATATACCAACTATATAAGATATGAAAACTTGGCAGCAAGTATTGGCTCAACAAATGAAACCTTTAATCAGTTCTATTTTAATGATTATGACTCCTCGGAAGCCCCTACAATCCTAGGATGTTTTAGCTTCCTGTGTCTCCCGAGGTCGGGAGGCCTCAAACAATCACATGCGCCACTGTACCCATCCTGCAGGCAGGCTAGAGCGTTATCAAAGGGGGGTTGGGCTGAAACACTCCTTTCAAATGCAGGAAACTAAAGCTCTGAATTGACTTTTTTCTGATAAACTGTCAGAAAATAGTGGGAAAACAAATTCTTACTTTGGGGGGTACATGCTCAGGAAAAACCAGGGAGAAAGCCGAAGACTCAAATTGCTCTGCCATCTGAGTCTGCCATGTGACCATGTCACAGGTGGGATTCCTCACGCTGGCTTCTGGCAATCTTGCTAAGGGCAGTACAGCCAACCAAGCAGGAATCCTGAGTCACCTCTAATGCCCCCTTCCTAAGCTCCTTCCCATTTCCACAGCTAAGATGAAGCCCAGACCTGCCTCATCTCTTATCTGGAGAATTACAATAGTCTCCTAACTGGTCACAAGTCTCTGTTCTCTGATCTCAGCTCATATGTACCCTGCTACCAATTACCTTTTTAAAAATTAATATTTATCTCAAAAATTTCAAAAATAGTGAATATTGCCCTGGAAATTATAACAAAGACCTATGCACAAACAACTAGATTAATAAACATTAACTTTTTTTCACTCATCTGCTTAAGTTTTTTATTTTCAAGAAATAAACCATCACAGATTTAGTTCAGATCCCTTTGTTCTCTTTCCTGGCCCCATTCTCCTTCCTTCCTCCCTCCCCAGAGACATACAATCTCCTGAAATTGTCTTGCGCCATTTATGCCTTTGGTTTTATGTTTACTGTATATGTGTATCTCATAAATATATAATGATTTAGGTATTTTTTTTAATTTTAAAGATACAAATAGTATAGTATTGTGGGCTTTATTCTGCAACTTGCTTTGAGACTTAATGTTGTTTTTTATTGGGTTGACCAAAAAGATCATTTGGATTTTTCCATAAGATATTATGGAACACACTTTTTGTCCAACCCAGTAGATACATTCATGTCAGTACAGCTAGCTCAGTTCATTGATTTTAACTTGTCATGAGTATATAATACCCATCCCCTTACTGATGGACAGTTAGATTTTCTCAGATGTTTTGCTATCATGAACACCTTTGTTCACATCTCTTTATGCCAGAGTTTATTTATCTAGGCTTGGGCTTTTCTCATAGCTCAGTTGGGAAAGACTGCCTGCAATGCAGGAGACCCAGGTTTGAACCCTGGATCGGGAAGATCCCCTGAAGAAGGAAATGGAAACCCACTCCAGTTCTTGCTTGGAGAATCCCATGGACAGAGGATCCTGGCAGGCTACAGTCCATGGGGTTGCAAGAGTCAAATTTGACTTAGTGACTAACCCTCCACATGGTTCTTTAAGGGGGTGGCACTTATAGGCAAAGTACATCATGAGAAATGCTGGGCTGGAGGAAGCGCAAGCTGGAATCAAGATTGCCGGGAAAAATATCAATAACCTCAGATATGCAGATGACACCATCCTTATGGCAGAAAGTGAAGAAGAACTAAAAAGCCACTTGCTGAAAATGAAAGAGGAGAGTGAAAAAGTTGGCTTAAAGCTTAACATTCAGAAAATGAAGATCATGGCATCTGGTCCCATCACTTCATGGGAGATAGATGGGGAAACAGTGGAAATGGTGGCTGACTTTATTTTTCTGGGCTCCAAAATCACTGAAGCTGGTGATTGCAGCCATGAAATTAAAAGACGCTTACTCTCTGGAAGGAAAGTTATGACCAACCTAGACAGCATATTAAAAAGCAGAGATATTACTTTGCCAACAAAGGTCCATCTAGTCAAAGCTATGGTTTTTCCAGTGGTCATGTATGGATGTGAGAGTTGGGCTGTGAAGAAGGCTGAGCGCTGAAGAATTGATGCTTTTGAATTGTGGTGTTGGAGAATACTCTTGAGAGTCCTTTGGACTGCAAGGAGATCCAACCAGTCCATCCTAAAGGAGATCAGTCCTGGGTGTTCATTGGAAGGACTGTTGTTGAAGCTGAAACTCCAATACTTTGGCCACCTGATGCGAAGACGGACTCATTTGAAAAGACTGTGATGGTGGGAAAGATCGAGGGCAGGAGGAGAAGGGGATGACAAAGGATGAGATGGATGGATGGCATCACTGACTCAATGGAGATGGGTTTGGGTAGACTCTGGGAGTTGGTGATGGACAGGGAGGCCTGGAGTGCTGCGGTTCATGGGGTTGCAAAGAGTTGGACACGACTGAGCAACTGAACTGAAGTGCCCTTTTGGTCATTTTGGAGTTTGTGAGGGCAACTTTGGTTATTAGTGTGATTTTGGAGGCACTCCTAGGGTTTACAGAGCAGGACTGGTTCTGCTGGAAGTCCCGTGATACACTGGACAGCCCCTCACCATGAAGAATTGTCCTTCATCCTGCAAAACATCCCAAGTGTCTCACAGGTTACTCATTTCTAATATGAACCCAGAATCTAACTCCATTTTTTATATAAGCATAATGTATCTTTTGGCACAGTTGAACATAGTAAAATTTCCAGGAATGCAACTCTAATGTAAATCAGGGGGAAAATACACTTATTTGTAGTTTGGAACTCTTAACGGAGTCGTTCATCACTGTAGAAAACCCCATAAGTGAAGGCAGCCCAGCCCGTGGTATTTGAGTTGCTGTAAAACACACCTGCATCAGCCTGCATTTGTAGTTTTTGCGTTCCTGCCGATTCTAAGTTTAGGTGCAAGCATCTGAGTGTGGTCTTTCATTATGTATTCTAGTGTAGTCAGCCTGAACGTTTGTATATTTAAACATATGCTGTTTTATTATGAATAACTTTCCATTTAAAATTGACTTTTGCATATGATATAAAGCAGAGATTTGGTTTTATTATTTTCTGATTGGATAATCACTTATCCCAACACTGTCTATGAAATCCTCTACCCATTGACTATAAAGCCAACTCCGTCCTGTGCAAAGTTCTCCTGAATGTGGGGCTCTGCTTCTGGGCTTTGTTTTGTTCCACTGGCCCATGTGTCTCTATGCCACTATCACGCTGTTTTAATTACCGTGGTTCTATAATGTGTTTGCAGCAGTTGGTAACATGAACGGCGAGTTTTCCATCCTAGTTCCCAAAATTGTTTTTGCTATTCTTGGGTTTTTGCTCTTGCATGTGAATTTAGGATTGGTTTTCAAGTTCCATAAAAAACTATTTTGAGATTTTGGTTAGAATTGCATTGAGCTGATAATTTAAGGAAAATTGAGTTTGAATATTAAACCATCCCATCCTTTCAGGAACAGGGGTTATTTCTCTATTCAGGCCTTTATATATATATATATATATATATATAATCTTTGAGTAAAGTTTTATACTTTTTGCCATAAAAATCTTCACATCTTTTGTTGGATTTACTCCTACTTCCCCATATATACTTATTCATACACAAAACCCTTTTATTGCAAAAGTTTCAAATATATTCAGAAGTATAGAAAATAGTGTAGGAAAATTCATATATTCACTCCAGCTTCAATAGTGAATTCAGGACTAGCCTTGTTTTATATTGACCCCTTTCTCCTCTGTCCTAGATGATTATAAAATTCCTAGACATCATTTTCTGTTATTTGTGTTGTGTGTCTTTTATGTATTTGTATATTAAAAGTAATCTTTTAGTAATATAACCATATCATCACATTAAAAAACATTATTTTTCACTTAAAAAATAAACAGTGATTCCCTAACATCGTCAAATTTTTCCCAGATACTCTTCAAATTTCTCCAGTCATCTCATAAAAGGTTTTGTATAGCAGTTTTGTTTGAGTCAGGAACCAAACAAGGCCCATATATTACATTTGTCTGCTATGTCTCTTTAGACTTTCTTTGAAGTAAACTTTTTTTGGAAAAGTAAAAGACACATAATGAAAAATATGCAAATCAGAAGTGTACAGCTAGTTACAGTTTAACAGAATTAACAAAGCTGTGTAACCCACAACCAGCTGAAGAAACAAAATTTCATAAGCACCCCAGAAACCCCTTTAGTCACTTCTTTCTATACGGCAACCACACTCCTGACTTCTAACCCCTAAATTAGTTTGAACTGTTTTTGAACATATATACATGTTATTACACAGTGTGAACTTTTTTGCCTCTAGCTTTTTATATTTAATATTTGCAAAACTTACCCACGTTGCTGGATATAGTTGTAGTCTGTTCATTCTTACTTCTTTTTACTCTTTCACTGTATGAATGAATAAGTTGTATCTCTAATACCAACTCTTTGCAACCCTGAGAACTGTAGCCCACAAGGCTCCTCTGTCCATGGAATTTTCCAGGCAAGAATACTGGAGTGTGTTGCAATTTGCCCCTTCAGGGGATCTTCCCGACCCAGGGATTGAACCTGGGTCTTCTGCATCTCCTGCATTAGCAGGAAGATTCTTTAACACCAGTGCCACCTGAGAAAGCTCACCTTAACTATTCAATTGATGTATATTTAGGTCATTTCAGTTTGTAACTATTTCTAATAGGTCTGCCCTGAACTTTTGTGCATCTTTTAGTGAACTTATGACATGTCTGTTGGGGACACACCCAGGAAGAGAACAGCTGGATCTAGGGTTCACATATTCAGCTTTATTAGATAGAGCCAAAGAGTCTCCAAAGTGCTAATAAGAACTTATACTCTCACCAGCAGAGTACAAGGCTTCCAGTTACTCCACATTTTTGTCAACACTTGGAGTTGTCCATCATTTTCATTTTAGCCATTCTGGTAGGTGTCTAGAGGTACTGTATTTTATTTGCAATTTCCTAATGAAGGAGATGGGAATACCAGACCACCTGACCTGCCTCTTGAGAAACCTGTATGCAGGAAGCAACAGTTAGAACTGGACATGGAACAACAGATTGGTTCCAAATAGGAAAAGGAGTATGTCAAGGCTGTATATTGTCACGCTACTTATTCAACTTATATGCAGAGTACATCATGAGAAACTCTAGGCTGAATGAAACACAAGCTGGAATCAAGATTTCCAGGAGAAATATCAATAACTGCAGATATGCAGATGACACCACCCTTATGGCAGAAAGTGAAGAAGATCTAAAGAGGTTTTTGATGAAGGTGAAAGAAGAGAGTGAAAAAGTGGCTTCAAGCTCAACATTCAGAAAATGAAGATCATGGTATCTGGTTCTAACACTTCATGGCAAATAGATGGGGAAACAGTGGAAATGGTGACTGACTTTATTTTTCTGGGCTCCAAGATCACTGCAGATGGTGATTGCAGCCATGAAATTAAAAGACACTTACTCCTTGGAAGAAAAGTTATGCCCAACCTAGACAGCATATTAAAAAGCAGAGACATTATTTTGCCGACAAAGGTCCATCTAGTCAAGGCTATGGTTTTTCCTGTGGTCATGTATGGATGTGAGTGTTGGACTATAAAGCAAGCTGAGCGCCGAAGAATTGATGCATTTGAACTGTGATGTTGGAGAAGACTCTTGAGAGTCCCTTGGACTGCAAGGAGATCCAACTAGTCCATTCTAAAGGAGATCAGCCCTGGGTATTCATTAGAAGGAATGATACTAAAGCTGAAACTCCAGTACTTTGTCCACCTGATGCGAAAAGCTGACTCATTTGAAAAGACCCTGATGCTGGGAAAGATTGAGGGCAGGAGGAAAAGAGGACGACAGAGGATGAGATGGCTGGATGGCATCACCAATTCAATTGATGTGAGTTTGAACTCCGGGAGCTGGTGATGGACGGGGAGGCCTGGCATGCTGCGGTTCATGGGGTTGCAGAGAGTTGGACACGACTGAGCGACTGGACTGAAGTGAGTGTCTAATGAAGTTGAGCACTTTTCACACACATATTGGCCATTTGTAGATCCTGTGTCAAGGGTTTATTCTTAGCTGCTTGATCTGTCAGTTTCTGAGAGAGACCTATTAAGACCTGTATTGATGAATCCTCCTCCCACCCCAATCATCAGAAGTTTCCCAGAATGAATTCAGACTTTCTGTACCCGACCCCCTAGGAAACCCAGGAGCACGCGAAGCTTAGCAGCACCGCTAACAGCAAGACCAGCTCGTCGCACTGTGCCCGGTGCTGCGCCGCGCATGGCTGGCACGGTGCTCGGCGTGGGGCCCGGCGTGTTCGTCCTCGCCCTGCCTGGGTGTCGGTGCTGCTGCTGTGTGCCCTGCTGTCCAGAGCCTCAGGGGCAGCGAGGTAAGGCCTTCTCTCCAGCCGGGAGTCCGAGCTAAAAGCAATCAGATGCGAAATCGCTGACGCTCTTGAAACATTTAGAATTCAGGAGCTCATTGTCATTACCGGCAGTTGGAAGGAGTTGCATTTTAACCTCTTTATCATAAGCACTGACTGTGTTATTTATACTCAGAAGCAGAGGTGGGAGGAGAAGGGAGGGGGTACATGTCAGCTCACAGCACACAGGAGATGAGGACATGGGAGATGAAAAGAGAATCTGCTTTCGCTGTCGCTTGAGTTTCTTGGGGTCACGGGTGTGCATGTTTCTTAATTGTTGAGATTCATGGCAGGTGCTGGGTCCAGCCCCTGAGGCTCCAGCCCAGGGCCCCGGGAAGCTGAAGGGTCGTGAATGACTTGGGCTGGTGTTGGCTTAAAGAATCAGGGCATAAACTGACTCTAAGACACTGTAGAGTCATACTCCCTGGCCAGACTGTGTAGGTACAAAACAAGTTACATCATTTACTAAAGTTTTTTGGTTTCAAACACAGAAGTGGGGGATCAGGGAGGGGCCACTTCAGGTTTTCCTATGACCACACAGAGATCAAAATAAAAACTACCTATTCCTGACAGAGTACGATTGACATATATACACTTCTGTGTGTGAACCTGGCTCGTGGGAGCCTGCTGTATAACACGGAGCCCAAGCTTGGTGCTGTGCGATGACCTAGAGGGGTGAGATGGGGGAGGCTTAAGAGGGAGGGGATATATGTGTACATATAGCTGATTCACCTTGTTGTATGTTAGAAACCAACACAGCATTGTAAAGCAATTTCCTCCAATTAAAAATAAAATAAAAATCCCACCAATTCCCATTCTCAGGAACTTGGAACTCCCAGGAATAACAGGAATGCATCCTGCTGGTAGCTGTCTGGGAAGACGGGCTTTGGGAGGAAGGGGAAACGTTTCTGAATTCCCGTGGCGCTGGGGCACACACGGCCCTGTTGGTGGACTGAGACAGAATATGGGCCCCAGGGAAGAGCCAGGCCCAGCCTAACGCTAAACCGTGTTTTTCACCCCCTGTCTTTGGGCCACAGGGTCTCTGTCGTTTTCGTGTTCCTCGGTGCGCTGATCATCACAGCCATTCTGTTGCTCTTCCCTCGAGCCAGTGACGCCCCAGCCCCCGAGGCAGAGATGAAGGTAAAAACCTGGATTTAGTTTTGTCCGTCCTCTTTCTCCTGGTCTAGACCTCTGCCCTGCCCCACGGGGTCCCCAATGCCAGGAGGGCTAAAGTGTGTTCAAAAAATTATAAAGTTGAAACCAAGATGGGGTGTGGGGGTGGCTCAGGGTGGGCTTTAAACTCCCTCCCGCTTCTTCTCGTGCCCACTGGCAACACCTCGAGGCAGCTGTTTGCCTGGATTTGGCTTCTGAGCAAGCATGCCGTAGGGCCAGAGAGGAGCAGGCAGGCTCCCACTCCTGGTCGCCTGGGCTCAGAAACTCCGATCCCAGGCGACACTTAGGTAGTGCCCTCAGGTGCTAATCAACGTGCTTTTTCGTCATGTGTTTGGATCTTCCCGCTGGCGGTGAGGAGGGAGTATTCTCCATAGAGAAGAGCAGAGGGGAGGGAGGAGCACCGCTGCGGAGAATGGACAGTGTAGCCACAGACGCACTTCACACTAGCAGCCTTCGGGGAGTCCCTTCCGTCCTCATTTCCGGAACCAGACCTCCCAGCACCTGTCTAAATGGAGTTTTATCATCTCTCTCATAGACTCCTCCCATCCCGGTTCCTTCCTGACTGGGGCTCTGGCTTTACCATGGTCTCAGATCTCTACATAGTCTAGATAATCTCTACAGTCTTGACATCCTGTGGCCTATTACTCCTTCTAGCAACTTCTTTCTGCTATTTTAATTTTTTAAGATGTAATGGTGGCACTTCCTTGGAGGTCCAATGGTTAAGACTTCACCTTCCAATGCAAGAGATACAGGTGCAATCCCTGATCGGGTAACCAAGATCCACGTGCCTCGTGGCCAAAAAATCAGAACAGTGTTGTAAATTCAATAAAAGACTTTAAAAATGCTCCACATTACCAAAAAGAAAAAAGAAAAAACAAACAACTAAACAAAAAAGAAGTAACAGTGATAATAGCTAACACTGTTTAAGGCATCACTATGTGCGGGGTCCTGTGCTGAGCATGTTATTTACATGCTGTCATTCAAACCTCAGGACAACCCTAAGTAGCACGAGACAGGTACTGTTAGTGTCCTGTTTCGTAGGTCAGGATGCTAAGGCTGGGAGGGGCTAGGGTAACTCACCCAGGAAGAGGCCGAGCAAGGATTCAAGCTGAGGTCTGTCTTCAATACCTTCACACTGGTGACCCAGCAGAGTATCAGGGGCCATCACCGAGAGTTTAAAGGCAACTGTTTTGACACCAGACAACGGTAACAAAACTATAACTTCTGAACTAGACTCGGCACCCCTTTCTAGCACTATGTAGGACTGACCATGGCGAAAGGGAAGAAATTCATTCTGAAAATTCCAAGGGAAGTAATACTTAGCCACACAAAACTAAGGCGCTGTTTTCATACATGCTGAGTTTTTTGGTCAGCATCTGACAACCACTCTGACCATGCCAGGACGGTGACCAGTTTTCCTGTCTTAAATTGGGAAAGCTATGAAGTCTGGGTATTTCTGAATCACTGGGGATGTGAACATTGGAAGAAGGGCCCAGAGCAAACCCTGTCTTGAAATCAATCCCTCTTCCCTCTTTCCTCTGTCATGTGAGTTTCAGACCCAGTTTCAGACCAGGAGAGCAGATCAGCCTTTTGAGCAAAATCTGTTCATCAGTGTGGCCAGTAGAGATTGGAGTTCTCGTTCTCAGGTTTGGAGTCCCAGCCCCTGTAAGTGGCCCGGCTCAATACTGTATCAATAATACATGGCCTGGGCCTTCTGCCCCCAAGGCCTGCTAATTGGCTAATTAAAAAGTGAACCGTGTCGAACAAGCAAACATGTAGCCCGCAAGAGACGTGTTCAGTCCTGAGCCAAGGCCAAAGTCATGTCAGAGCCGTTTCATCCAAATGACCTTTGTTATAAGCTGGCTGTTGGGGTAATCTCCAGAGCAGCCCTCTCCCCTGGTGTCCTTGGATCTCAGTGATCACAGCAGAGCTTGGACTTGACAGGTGCTTTGTGCATCTCTGCTGTATTAGTTCCCCACTGCTGCTGTAACAAATTACCCCAAGATCAGTGGCTAACAACACTCGTTTACTATCTTAGAGTCCCACAAGCTAGAATCCCAAAATCAGCCTCCTTGGGCTAAAATCAAGGGGTTGGTGGGGCTGTCTTCCTTTCTGGAGGTTCTGGGGAGAAATGTTTCCTTGCCTTTTCCGCTTCCAGGGCCCACCCTTGGGCTTGTGGACCCCTTGCTCCCTCTTCAGAGACAGCAAAACAGCATCTCTCTGTGTCTGCCTCCACCCTCACCTCTGTCTCTGGCCCTCTCTCCCGCCTCCCTCAGCCTCTTCTGAAGAGCCCTCTGATTGCATTGGGCGGCCTGTGTGAAACAGTTCGGCCTCCTGATTTTTTATTGGAGTATAATTACTTTATGATGTGTTAGAGTCCGCTGTGCGATGAAGTGAATCAGCCATATGTACACAGATGTCCCCTCCCTCTTGGACCTCCCTCCCACCCCACCCCTCTGGGCCATCACAAAGCACCGAAACTCCCTGTGCTATAGAGCGGCTCCCCACTAGCTGTCTGTTCTACACATGGTGGTGTAAATATGTCAATCCCAACCTCCCAATTTGTCCTACTCTCTGCTGCTGCTGCTGCTAAGTCGCTTCAGTTGTGTCCGACTCTGTGTGACCCCATAGACGGCAGCCCACCAGGCTTCCCCGTCCCTGGGATTCTTCAGGCAAGACCACTGGAGTGGGTTGCCATTTCCTTCTCCAATGCATGAAAGTAAAAAGTGAAAAGCTTCTCCCCAAAACATAAATACAATGGAATATTATTACCCCTAAAAAGGAACAAAGTTGAGGCATTTGTAGAGACAAGGATCGACCCAGAGCTGTCAGACAGCATGAACTGAGTCAGAAAGAGAAAAAGAAATATCGTGTATTAATGCAAATATGTGAAATCTAGAAAAATGATACAGATGAACCTGTTTGCAGGGCAGGAATAGAGACACAGAGGTATGGACATAGAGAATGGACAGTCTCCCTATTTAAGGTCAATGGATTAGCAACTGTAATTCCATCTACAACCTTAACTCTCCTATGTCATGCAATTTAACACATTCAGAGTTTCTGGAGATCAGGATGTGGACATTGTAGAGCCATTATCCTATCAACCAGAACCCTGCAGGTATTTGGGGGTGTCTTCAGGTACTAGGTTCTGAAAGCTTCGGGAAGGTGCGATGTCCCTGGTCACTTGGTTTGTGTTCCTGCTCTATTAAGTCTGTAGATTAAACTGCTTTTTCCTGCCCAAACTTAGGCAGCACCCTTTGGATCTGTGGAAAACAGAGTTCCAGCAGTGAACGGTAGACACATGGGAAGAGCCAATATGAATGACAGGCCTCTGTCAGCAAAGACCAGCAGCTCTGGGGCCTCGAGCCTGGCTGGTTGCCAGGCAGCCAACTGTACAAACTAGGGCAAGTTTCCTCTCCTGTTAGTGTCTCAGGACCGCAGGTGCGGCCATTTCCCCAGCCCTTGGATTGCTGGGTTATAAATGTTAGGGTTTAGAGCTCCTCTGGTAAAAGTTTTAGAGTCTCATTTTCATTTTGAAAATGACCCTCCTGAGTTGGCCATGGGTTGATGGCATGGGGGTTTGAATCTTGAGTATGTAGGGAATTATTATACTATTGTATTTTTATACATGTTTAAAGTTCTCCATAATGAAAAATTGACAGGCACAAAATAAGCCTTTCTGAGACCAAGCAAGCAAGGTTCTTATTCATTCTTTCAGATAACTCATTTCAGAACAGAAAAGAACTTGCCTTCAGAGTGTTTATTGCATCTCCTACATCAAGCCTGTATTTGTTCCCTGTACTTTATTAAGCTTTTCATTAAGCTTCTCTTTATCTTGTATTTCGGCTTAGCATGTTGAGGAAAAGGGTTCTTGTCCATTTGCAGGATGTTACTGGAAGTTTATGAACATGAACAGATCCTGGGCCCACTCATCAGAGATTCTGGTTGAGCCCAGTCAAGACGCAGACGTGACAGTAATTTCACTTTTGATGTTTCTTTCTCCAGATTGTAGATGCGTTTTTCATTGGCCGCTATGTCCTGCTGGCTTTCCTCACTGCCGCCTTCCTTGGAAGCCTTTTCTTGGTTCTAATCCATCACATCCTGGAGCCAATCTATGCCAAACCACTGCGGTCCTACTGAGCCGCCTTCGGGAAAACCAAGACCTTGTTCTCTCCCATGCTTTGATGTCACTGGTGAGCAGCAAGGTACTGTTCAGAGCTTTGTGTTGACAGCCTTCCTGCCTTAAAATCAGAGGATAATCTCTTCATCACAAAGACAAATCCGTTGAGTCCTGGCTTCCAGAAACAGGATTGCAAAATTGTCCCCGAGGAGAGATTTCTCACCAGCTTAAGGGGGACATCACTGTCTTCTCAGCACCTGTACCTCAGGTTTTCCACCTCTTTTGAAAAGGAAATAGCAACAGTGATCTGCTTAGGTTTTTCATTCAAGACATCAGCAAGTGAATTTTGAGAAAAAGGGTACTTTAGCTTCTCCTGTCCAATGGATAGAAGAACTTGGTCCTTTTTGATAATATGTGAAATACTTAATTTCAAGGTCAAGATCATTTGGGAAAGAAAGGCCCTCAAAGTTCAAAAGATTATTTTAATGTGGTGACTTGGAGACATATATCAGATGCCAGCTATGCAGCACTCTGCATGTCACACCACAAGGCTCCACAAAGGCCTTGGTGTCACTTTTCACTGCCTCGAGAAAGCAGTCAACAGCAGCCAGAGGACTGACTTTCACCTCGAACTCCTGGGCATAGCTTCCTGAATCTAGCATTTCTATAGTTGAGGTTCATGGGGGGATTAGAGGCAGAGTTTGGAAACATCAGTTGTGTGTCCTGCGGCTCTCTCTAGAGTCTTCTCCAGTATTTGGTGGTCTTTGTTCCTTTATTTATTTACTGTAAGTGTCCATGTTGGGTGATTGTCATCTCTTTCATCTTTGTAGGTCTTTTTCCAAAGCTGATGAGGAATGTCTATCCCCAGGCTTAGATATAGCTTTTATACCTAAGTTCCCAGACCAAGTGAAATCTGTCATTAAATGGTGGGTGGGGGCAGGCACCTCTAGGCTGTTTCCACTTTGGGAGTCTCAACCTGGCACCTGAGAACTATTCGAAGGACCTTCTGGCTAAAAATTAAGAACCAGAAAACAAGTTGGAAAAAGAACTTTGATGGAGTACATGCTATGTGCCAGTAGCTCACAAGTCTCCCCCCGCCTCCACAAATGTAAATGACAAGCCTGTGTGTTAAGGGCAAAAATATACTTTTGTACAAAGGGTATTTTAACTTGTCCTGCCTTCTGTAGATCCCATAACTACCGGCAGTGGTGGAGAATGATGGATCACTTTATATCTTTATGCTCAAAGCAATCATGTCCAACCCTTAAGGAAAAATAAATAAATAAATAAACCCACAGGAATGGGATAAGAAATAGAAGGCTGAGAGAGCACAGAATCACAAAATGAATTTCGCTAAGTTCTGTGGGGGGGGACCCCCAATAGCAATGGTTAATATGGTACCCCTTGTACTCAGGCCTTCCTGGAGACAGAGCTTAGACGGTGTCCCTTAAATACAAAGAGAAATCATGTCAGTGTTGCCATTCGTTGTCCTTTGATCAGTGGCCTCAGCACAGGTTGTGCTACCCAAAGGGAATCCTGTGGCAAAGAAACTGGTGATCCCACTGTTTGGGAGGTGGGAGGAGAGCAAGTCAGGGCTTCTGTGTAAGAAAACAGGTTATTTCAGTTCAGTTCAATTCAGTCACTCAGTTGTGTCTGACTCTGTGACCCCATGGACTGCAGCATAGCCTCTTAAAACTATCCTGACAAAGACATCAGCCCATTACCCTCCACTGATCCACTAGGTGGCGCTGTCTCAAGCTGGCAGAACCACTAGGGAATTTTTTGACAAGTTCATTCTGTGTCTCATAAAATAGAGGTAAAGCTAACATTCTTTACTGATGCGCAGTATCAGATATTTAATCTAAAAATTCATCAGAGTTATTGTACGCTGTTGAGTTGCTAGGAAATGCACTATCATTCACCCATGTTGCACACAGCAGGTAAAAGCGTTCACTCAGAGCTCACTGCGCCCACGGGGTGCAAAGCATGGTCCTTGTGGAATAAATCCACTTGAGAACGAGGCTCTGAGGCTTCCTGGCTGCCTTCCTGACTCCGTCCTGGGATGAAGACATCCAAATCATTTCTAAATGTTTTTATTCTCACATAAAGTAAGCCATTTCTTGTTCTGTTCTCTGAGACAGACTTTTCTATCAACTCTGTCCTGTCGTGCAGTTGAACGATTTTGCTTTGATTTGCATCGATGGGTCAAGAAACGTGCTGTGGGGACATCCCTGGTGGTCCAGTGGTTAAAGAATCCGACTGCCAATGCAGGGGACACAGGTTCGATCCCTGACCCAGGACGATCCCACATGCCGCAGAGCAGCTGAGCCCATGTGCCACTACTGAAGCCGTGGCAACGAGAAGCCCTGGTACCCCAGCAAAGAGTAGCCCCCACTCAGCAACAGAGACTCGGCACAGCCAAAAAGAAATAAAAATACAAAAGAAATCTGCAGTTATTTCACAGGTGAGACACAAGCAGAGAGATAAGGGGATGGTAAGTTGCACAAGTAGTTAGTAATGAGGCTCCTCCTTGACACTGGGATCCTGGTATCTCATTTCTCAAACAGTTTAATGATCAGTTTTGGCTTTCAGGCAACTCCTTATTTTTCCATTGGCTAATATTTCCTAACTACTTATACCCACCATTTTTCTGACCCATATCCAAAACAGGTAAGGGTCTCATTAAAGAATTCCTAATTAACACTTAGGTGTTAGTCACCCAGTCGTGTCTGACTCTGTGCCCAACAGAATGGGCTGTAGCCCACCAGGCTCCTCTGTCCATGGGGTTCTCAGGCAAGAATACTGGAGTGTATTGCGATTTCCTTCTCCAGGGGATCTTCCTTACCCAGGGATCAAACCTGGGTCTCCTGCATTACAGGCAGATTCTTTACTGTCTGAGCTGCAAGGGAAGCTCAACCAGTTAACATTTCTAGTACAAATAAAAAACATTTTATCAGGACTTCTTGGCATGAAGCTTTAAGTATTTGGTTCTTACCACATAGGAGCAACTCTCCAGACGTGGGAATGGGAACCCCATGGGTATGAATCTGAAGAAGTGATTATCCTCACAGAAGCATAAAAGCTCAGGATTGGAAGAGATTTTATCACCCACAGAATTCAACCTTTCATCTCTATTTCCAGCCCAGATACTTGGGAATAGTCTCTTCTATACCTGCTGAACTCACAATTTTTATTGTATTTAGCAAACACTTACGAGGCGCTTTTCTAAGTACCCCTTAAATATTAACTAACGGCATCCTTATAGCAACTCTTAAGTATTCTTAATACCCCCATTTCACAGACAGGGAACAGAGGGGCAAGTGGTTTGCTTGAGGTCACTCAGCTAGGAGTTAAACAGGAACCAGGACTAAAGTCAGGCAGTCTCAGCTCTTCACTGTCTTTTACCACGTTGCCCTGTAAGGTGAAAACAAAGGAAAGGGGAGGAAGCAGGAAGTAGCGAGGAAATGCAGCTGAGTCTACTGCAAAATCTGAAATCTCAGGAATCCAGGGCTGTGCAATCAGAGGCCACATGGACTCAGGGACAGCTTCACTGATCAGCTCTGGCTTGGGGGGCCCTGTGCTATAAGACTTCAGCTTCTCCCTCAAGTAAAGCTCCTCACTGATGGAGCAACTGGTGGATTGACTGTCAAGGACACACACGACCGTCTCTCTCTTCAGCACTGCCTGCCTGGAAAAATGGATACTTGGGTTGGTTTTCAGACGCACCAATGGAAGAACCAAAGCCACAAGACAAGAATGTGTGTGCATTTCTTGACCTCTGTCTCTAGCAAGCCACATCAGTTGCTGTTTAC
>SJXQ01010194.1:127898-144579 GCA_006408695.1 Aepyceros melampus | reverse complement strand
GGGGTGGGTGGGGGTGGGGGCCGAACTAAGAGGCAGTGCACTGAGCAGGACCGGGACTGAGAAAGCGGCTGGCTTGGGGAAAGGGAGCGATGAGGGCTTGGAGTTGGGAAGAAACGGGGAACCAGGGCGGACTCCGAAGGACTTTGAGGATCTCTTCTCTGCAGGCTGGGGGAAGGGGAAAGACATGGGGAAGATGAACCTGGAGACAGAGGCCCTGACCAGGCCCCGAGGTGGCCCTGCTTACCAGGTCAGCCGAGACAGCGGTGGTGATGAGCGCGTAAGGGCCGTTGACCAGGGCTCCACAGATAAGCAGCATGACTGAGGTGGTGTAGAGACGGCCAGTTAGAGAGGAGAGGCCACCATCATCCTCTGCCCCAAAGCGGGTGAGTCCCCCAGGCTCCAGGCCAAGAACCTCCACTTCCCCAGGCTGCCCGCCGTGCCCCCAAGCCAGCCTCATGTGGTCCCCAGGGCAGTGCCAGCTCCCCACCTATGGAGATGCTGATTCCTCTCTGGCCAACGTGGTTGTACAGGAACATCTGAGAGAGGAGACGCAGGGGGGCAGGGTTACACGCTGGCTTCCCTGTGGGCCGCCTCCATTAGCCTGGAGCCCAGAAGACTGGAGACCCCAGAAGCCCGCTTTCCCTTCTTTCCTCTCACACCCTGGCCTCTTGGTCCTCAAGTGTGGACCCTCCTTGGTCCCAGGGAGGCAGGGTCTAACATGCAGTAATCCCTTGTTTTGCTTTGCCCCAGAAGTCTCCTCTCCTATCAAACCTCAGCCTCTTATTCTTTCCTTGGTCGGGAAGTTTAGCAGCTGACATCCCCCCCTCTAACTGAGGTCAAAGAGCCACTAGTCCTTTTCCAAACTTCTCAGTCTGGATCCCTTCCCCTGTGCTGGTCCTGGCTTCTCCTCCCCTGGCCGTGCACAGGGCTGCACACATGCAAAGAGACGGGGGTGTGTGTGTGATGCCTGGGCATGCACACAGCTCCCGGCCCTCGACCCTGAGGTTCTACGCACCATGGGGGCAGCCAAGATCAGCATGACGCAGCAGGTGGTGGCCCTGCCATTGATGTAGTCAGAGACGAGCCCCGCCAAGATGCCGCCTGGAATACAACGTGCACACTGCCGCCCCAGGCACGGGGCTCCCCCGAGCACCGCCCCAGCAGTTCACCCAGCACGAGCCTGACCGGGGCACCTCGGGCCAGCAGAGTGTCTCCCTCTGCAACCATCCCCGTACCCATGGCTCACGGGAGGGCCACCTGGGCAGGATGCCACCTTTGCCCTCTGAGGCCACCTGCCTAGGTCACGTCCCGCTGGAACCTGTCCCTTCTCTCTGCAACCCGACAAGAGAAGGGTGGATCCAGCTGAGAGGTACGGCAGGGCGTGGCCTTACCTATGATGCCACCAGCATCGAACAGCGTGGACAGGTCCCCAGCCTCTTTGGCACTGAAGTGAACTGTGGAAAACAAAGCACATGCTCAGACCTGGGGACTCAGGGCAGACAGCATGGAGGGCCACTGCTGGAAGCGTCCCGGCAGACTCCTAGTCCGGGATCACTGCCCACTTCTTCAGAGGAGCGAGTGGGGGGCCTTGAGGGAAGCGACTGGCCTAGGTCACAGGTGAGTTTCCAGCAGTTTGGGACGGGACACCCTTTCTGGCCCCCAGGCCCGTACTTCCTTCTTCCCTTGTCGGATGGCCTTGACCTCGGAGAGCACGGGGGTCTGGCCCCCAAGGACTCTGTCCCACCAGGGGGCACCCCAGTGCTGTCTGAGCCTCAGCCCGTCCAGCCACATGCCTGCCCGCCCCTGATGGAGCAGCACGCCCGCACAGGAGCTTGTCACCTCCTTCTGAGGTCCCTACTGATAAACAGAGCCAGGAAGGAGGCTCACTGGGAAAATGGGCACCTCAGGCCCCTGACCTTGCCCTGGGATTAGAAAGAGGGACGCCCAGCAGCGTGACTGGCAGCCCAGCCCTCAAGGTTGACTCACGCTCTGTAGGCAGCATCAAGGCCACAGAACAAAGAGTCAGTGTCCAGGGCCGCCCTGGGCGCTAGCCCTGTCTTTGGGGGAGGCCCCTCAGTTGCAGACAGGATGAGGGTGGGAGGGGGCAGGTTACAACTTGAGATTTGGCCCTGACTCATCCAAATGGCATCTTGTGGCCCGGTGTACCGTGTGGGCTGCAGCTTGTTCCCCCAGGGCCCTGGAGGGAGGCCGGTGGCCCTGCTGAGGGGCCCTTGACCCTGGCAGGGCTATGGGGCTCTAGGCTCTGGCGGCAGAGCTGCTCCCTGATAGAGCAGCCCCACCTGGGGAAAACCAGAGGCCCAGGACGGGAGGACATAAACATCCTTTTCTAACCACAGAAGTGACCTCTCCTCACTGTCCATCCTTGGGTAGGGACAGAGGCCGGGGACAGGAAGTCCACAAGGTGGGCAGCCCAGCAGACCTGGACATGGGCATCAATGACCCAAGTTTCCCGGCAGCCCCTGGGAAGAGAATGGTGTTCCCACCAGGCTACCAGCAGCGGGGGCAGCTCGTCAGGCCCTCTTCCTTGAGCTGGGGGAGGCGTGAGAGACTCCTGGAGGCATTCAGAAGGCAGACCGTTTCTCCAGGAGGCTCCGGTCCCAACCATCTATGAGCCACTGGGCCTGAAGCAGGGTTTCGCCTACACTTGAGGCCGGAGTAGACGTTAGAGAGGATTTGAGTTCCTAACCTCGACTGAGTGCCAAGTGAGGAAAAGTGGCTGGAATCAGTCAGGGACTAGGAGGGTTTCTGTAAAAATTAGCTTCCTATGAAAGAAAAAATTTTCCTTCTGTGCTAGGAGAGGATCAGCAGAAATCCTGCCTATTCATGGAGTCATAAGCATCACGCGGAGGGTTTCTTCCTTGGAGGCCCCCCTGCTCCCATCTCCCCTCTTCTTCCCCGTGTACTCACCCACATTGGAAATGTACAGGGGCAGCCAGTAGAGGAAGGTGTAACTGACCAGCTTGGCGAAGAGCAGACACAAGGAGAACTCGACCACACCCTGGGAGAACAGCAGAGGGCAGATGGGAAGGTGGGCAGGACAGCCTGGGGCCTGCGGCCTCCAAGCCCTGTGCCAGCACTTTCCACTGCCCACCACTCGGAGTAGCCTCTAGAATACCTCCAGTCCCAGGTACAGCAATGTGCCTGCTGCCTGAATGCTAGGGTAATGTCCGGCCACATTACCCTCCCCAGGAGGGCCCCCGCCCTAAGCATTGCACATAAAGAAACTCCGAAAACCCGTAGATCACCCTGAGTGTCCCCATCTCCTGAGACCCAACAGAAAAATCTAGAGAGCCTCTCTCTTCCTTCTGGTCCACAGATGACTCACCGGGATGCGCAGGGCCCCGAAGAAGCTGATGGCGGAAGGCGGAGCACTTCTTCCTTGGAGCAGGTGACAGCTGACTCCAGGCTGCTCTCTTTGTTACAGTTAGGTCCGTTTGCGGGGTCCTCGGGGTGGTCTTGGCTCTCTTCTGGATTACCCTGAGCAGAGAAGAGCCTTTACTGGGGGCACGTCCACATACCACTCCCCCACCAGCTAGAGGGACAACCCACGTGACATGAGTCACATGAGGTATGCACCCCCTTCCTGGACTGGACTCACCACCTGCCAGGGAGCCACCCACGGGCCCAACTTTGGACACACAGACCCCTCCTCAACTCCCCAGGCCTCTCGGGAACAGCCCCCGGTAGAGTGGGGCTGGGGGCCACACTCACGTGGTGCTGAGGCGGGGAGCAGTCCACGTCTTCTGGGTCTGAAAGGAAAACCTTCTAAGAAGCTTGCCAGCAGACCAGGCCCTCACCCTGCACGGCGTGTGACCCCCACACCCCCAAGGGGACCCGTGGACTTTCCAGCACGAGGGAGCCGCGGCTCCAGAGACCACCTTTGAGGCCTGGGTCCCCTAACCACGAGAGCCTTGTGGACTTTCGTTCTCTTGCTTACAAGTGACCGTGGCCATGACTCCACAGGCCATCTGTCAGGGAGCCAGGGAAAAAGCAGCAAGCATGGAGAGGGAGCCGTCCAATCCATTTCTCTGGCGTCAGGCTCAGAGGAGCCAGCGTTTTCCAGGCATCCTGACATACGTCTCACAGACACTCTCCACAGCCCAGGAAAGCAGGTGTCCCACGTGAGAAATCAGGACTCAGAGAGGCTGTCCTTTGAGTCACACGTTAGGCCTCCAACCCTGCGACCCCCAGGGGACCAGCCTCCTTCTCCCAGAACCTAACTGAGAGGCTTCGCTCTGGCCCTGTGGGGACGGGGGGAGAGGGGTCCACTCACATTCGATGAGGAAGAAGAAGGTGATGATGCCCATGATGGCGGTGATGACGCCGGGCACCACGAAGGACAGGCCCCACTGCTGATCCACCCACACGCCAGCCAGCAGGGAGCCCAGGATGTTGCCACGGATGTGTGGGAGTTCCAGATGCCCATGATGAGCCCCCGCCTGGAGGGGAGGCGGGGAGGGAGGCAGGGAGGCAAGAGCAGGAAGGGTAAGAAGAGAAGCCCCGGGCTCACGGAGACCGCCCCGGCCAAGTGCGAACAGCTGGCTGCCTGCAGCTTCTGTGCCCGAAGACCCCAGTCGGGGAGGAGGGGCAGGGCTGGCTGGCATCAAGTGAGTGACAGCCAGGCCTGCGGTGTCCTGCTCCCCAGCCAGCTCCCTGAGCAAGCCCTGCCTCCCCTCGGGCCCAGGGCCGCAGCCCCACCCTTTCTTCTCTTGCCCTGAGGCTGTGACTCTGAAGGCCTCAGCTAAGGGTGACTGTCCCCAGGGGACATGGACACTGTCTGGAGAGTTCTGGTGATCCAGCCCAGAGTGTGCTGGTGGTGTCTAGCAGGTAGAGGCTGCTAAATGCTACAGTGTGTAGGACGGCCCCCCAACAAAGAATTCCACAGCCCCAAATGTAGCCCACAGTGTTAACAGCGCTAGGGCTGAGAAAGTTTGCCCAAAAGAAACTTTTTTTTTTGCACAAAAGCCAGTTCAAGGGAAAAATAAATATATAAGATATATATATATGCATTAAAAATATATGGGTATATGTATTTATATACATATATACACACACAGAGTTTTATAGGCTTCATTTTTGTCTTCATGCAAAATGGAAATTCATCTATTATGAGGAAAAGGCATAACGAAGATGGCAGGTTTTAAGGATTAAAACCTCAGCAATGAAAAAAAATCACTGCTTTTAGTCACTAAAACGTTTGTATCCCAGCCTGTGAAAGTCAGCAGGATGGAAGCTTATTTCTAATCTTTGGTTCTAAAATCATATCAGAGGGCACAAGGGACCTCCTGCCCCAACACCAGCCCAGCACGCCCAGGCAATGCCCACGCTCCTCCCTGGTCACACTCACTTGCCCTTCCCGAACCAGTTGCCCACGCAGCTCACCACGGCGGGCCAGCCCGTGGTCTGCACGAGTCCATTAAGATCTGCAGGGAAAGTGGGGGGACAGAGGCCCCTGGACTGAGTGGTGCAGCCTCTGGGATGGGGGAGCCCTCCAGAATCCACACTATGCGCCCCGTTCCTTCACACACGTGCACACACCCACCAGCTGATGCCCCTCTGACTCGAGGTCCCCACAGCAGAGACTGGGCCTCACAGGCGCCTCCAGGGACCTCAGACTGATGCTCAATGCAGACTCCCTGAGCTGGTGAGGCCGCCCTAGCTATGGGCAGGGGACCCCGCACTGTGATAAAGGAGCCTGGGTCGGTATCTGCCGTGACCCGGAGCAGCTGGGAAGGACTCACACACAACTTCTATGATCTTTCTGTGCAGGAACAGAGGCCCGAGTGCAAGACGGAGGAGGCTCGTACCTGCACCAGCACAAAGTACCAGAGCACATGGATGTTCCAGAAATAGCCCAGGCCAAACAGCGAGGTGAAAAGGCCGCTGAGCAGCATCCCGCCTGTGAGGTAGTACCGCAGCGGGAGCCGCTCCCCAAAAATGCCGCTGCAGAGAGAGGTGGATTCGTACTTAATCTCCGCCACCTTGCACCCCTGCCCCCCACCTCCTGGCTCCCCCAGGGCCCCACCAGGGCCCTCTGTGTTGCCACTAGGCGCCTCTGCTTTGTTTGAGGACGCGCCTCGCAACGTGCCTGGCAAAGTGGCCTCTGTGACATCCCCGTGACCCTCTTCTTCCCCCTTGGCTGACCAGTCAAGATGATGCATTTTCTCCTGCATCATCCTTATGGTTTTACCTGCCACGTATGTACACGTACACGGCCCAGCTGCATGTCTACAGCCCTGAACTTTCTCCCAGGATCACATCTACATTGCTTCTGGACATCCTGCCTGCGGTGCCTCCCAAACAGCTGCTAATCAACAACTCCAAAGCCTGGACTCCTCTGCCTCCCTCGCAGACCCTGCCCCGTGTCTGCGCCCCTCAGTGGACTGGATGGCACCCCCACGTTTGGCCACTCAAGCCGGAAACGAGCTACCTCAGTCTCCGTCCCTGCAGCCCACCCTCCACAAGCGACCTCCAAGACCTGCCCGCTGCCCCTCTTATTTCTCTCCAGCGCATCATTTCTCTCCATCTCTATTATTGATAATACCATTCTAACTCAAGCTTTCCTCCAAGCCCAGCTGGAGTCACTATCAAATCTGTTCCTTAGTCTGACCTGCCAGTCAGCCCTGAAGTGAAGTGTTAGTCACTCCGTCGTGTCCAACTCTTTGTTGACCCCATGGACTACAGCCAGTTGGGCTCCTCTGTCCATGGGCAAGAATACTGGAGTGGGTTGCCTTTCACTTCTCCAGGGGATCTTCCGCACTGCAGGCAGATTCTTTACTGTCTGAGTTACCAGAAAAGCCGATCAGCCCTTCTCTCCCTCAAGTCCACCTCCGTCAGCCTCTCAGTATCTGTCTGACATGCAGATCTGAACATGACACCCGCTGAGCCGCCCACTCAATGGCTCTCCTGTGCTCACAGCCTAGGACACAATGATCTCACTCTTCAGGCCCATCTCCTGCATTTTACATGTTGGTAAACCTATTCCGAGTCCCCCAGTCCACCCCCTGCCCTCTGTGCAGTCATGCTGCTTCAAATTACACCTGCCTCGTTTCACCAAGTCATGACTCCATTGTGCGAGTGTGCTCAGTCATGTCTAACTTTCTGCCACCCTGCGGACTATAGCCCGCCAGCCTCCTCTGTCCAAGGAATTTTTTAGACAAGAATATGGGAAAGGGTTGCCATTTCCTCTTCCAGAAAATCTGCCCCACCCAGGGATCAAACCCGAGCCTCTTGTGTCTCTTGCCTTGCAGGTGGATTCTTTACCCACTGAGCCACTGGGAAAGACTCTTGTCTCTATTCAGTTCAGTTCAGTCGCTCAGTCGTGTCCAACTCTTTGTGACCCCATGGCCTACAGCATGCGAGGCCTCCCTGTCCATCACCAACTCCCGGAGTTTACCCGAACTCATGTCCATTGAGTCGGTGATGCCATGCAACCATCTCATCCTCTGTCGTCCCCTTCTCCCCCGCCTTCAATCCTTCCCAGCATCAGGGTCTTTTCAAATGAGTCAAGTCCAATTTCTCTTCATCAGTTCAAATGTCATCTCCTCCAAGAAGCCCTTCCTGACCCCTCTCTTCTAATCCCAGCTTAGACAAAGTGACTCCTTGGAGCTCCGTACGTAGCCACCTCTGTCTCAGAGCCACCGCACTGTTTATAACGTAGCTGCTGAAGTATCGGTCACTCCATTAGGCTGTGAGCTCTCTAGAGGTAGTACCCAGCCTCAGCCACCCTCAACTCCTGGGAACAAACATCATGCTTGCTACATAAAAGCCGTGCTGGGCTTTCAGCTTTCGGGTTATCCGTGAAGGACCCCTGTCCAGGAGAGACCATATTCCAGCCACACCGCTGACATGCCATCTGAGTGAATAAACTCAAAAGAAGATCCAGGAAGGCCTTTGCAGGAGAGTTACTAAAAGAGGGAGTCAGCCAGGTGAGGGAGCAGGCTGGGTGATAGTGGCAACATGCCAGCTACGGGTGACGGGATGTGTGGAAGGCTTGTCTCATTTCCAGCAACTTTCTCTCTTTGACCCCGCTGCTCCAGGTTGGTGTAGAGGAGACAGCAGCCTGCGCCATCCTACAGGACAGCGCAGGCTCCGCCTCTTACCTGAGGAACATGCCAACGGCATAGGCCACGAGGAAGGCGTTGTCCACGGCTCCCAGTAGCTCCTTGTAGTTGCTCTTATCTGAAGGCAGACGAGGGAGACAGAAAGCTGGCTGTCTGGATGCCCCCAGCAAGAAGCCCTTCCCGGGCCTGGATGGCGAGCAGGCATGGGGAGGAGCAGCTCCCCCCGCTCTTACCAAAGGGGGCCCAGTTGCACCACGTGGTGTCGTTGAGACTGTGGGTGCTATTGAGGGGCTGGATCACCTCTGAGCAGTTGCGGTGCAGACGGCTCTGGAGAGGCGACGGGCGGGCAGGTCAGGGGTTAGCTGGTGGCCCCAGAGTCAACCCAGCCCGCAAGGGAGCCAGTAACCTCCCCCACCACAGCGCCCACTGCCCCTCCCACTGGACTCCCTGCATCTTCTTCTGACGCTCGGTCTGGCAGGTATGGCTCTGGGGACAAGGGGCCGCGGCAGAGCCTCAGTGAAGGGCAAGAGGTGCCCATGAGCAGCACCCAGAGGACCCAAGGTGCCTGCTCTCTGGTTCCACCCCCAGTTCCCTGACACCGCTCTCTTGGTGAAGAAACCCAGGAAACTCTCCTGGGAAAAAGAACTGCTAAAAGTGGGAGTCAGCCAAGGGGGAAGAGACAGACTTGGTGACCAAGGTAAGGGACAAGGATGGTGCTTCACTGAGCTCCAGGCTGTTCTACTGAAGTATTTCCGTATTTCTGCTGAGGCCAGCAGTCCTGCATTCTTCCTTACCCCCAGGCCAGGCTCACCTTGACGACACTGATGGGCTTCCGGGACATGTGATAGCAGGTGTAGATTAGGAAGGTGATGAGCAGGATGAAGGCTCGGTACCTGCAGGGGAAGGTGGGCATCTGGGTGAGCAGGGAGTCCAGGCCTACCGGCTCCACTGTGTCCAGGAAGCAGTCTGCCTGTGCCGTTCTGGCAGCACCACCAACGCTCCCCTCCAGACACAAGCTGCTTGGGGCAGAGGCCACGGGGAGGGGAGGGACAGGTGCCCAGAGGCCAGAGTGCTCGGAGTTCCTACTCCCGAGGGCAGAGGCCTCCCAACAGAGCTGGGCCAGCGGCGGCATCCTAGACAGCACCAAAGTGCCCTCTGCGGCTCTTGTCACTCCGCAATGCCTCTACTTCTCCCTGTCCTCCCTAAGATCAGGGTGCCTCTGTGTGCGTGTGTGCAAGAGAGATAGGGGTGCAGGGAGACATAACTGTGTTTAAATACCGGAAATGGTGGGAGCCAGGAGGAGGAGGATGCAAGCCAAGTGTCTCTTTGTTTAAAAAACCTTTTGTTTTATATTGGGGTGAAAGAAAGTGAAAGTGCAGTTGCTCAGTCATGTCTGACTCTTTGAAACCCCACAGACTGTAGCCTACCAGGCTTCTCTGTCCAGGGATCTTCTAGGCAATAGTACTGGAGGGGATTGCCATTTCCTTCTCCAGGGGATCTTCCCAACCCTGGGCTCAAACCCGGGTCTCCCATATTGTAGACAGACGCTTTACCGTCTGAGCCACAGCTGATGAACAATGTGGTGATAGTTTCAGGTGAACAGCAAAGGGACTCAGCCACACATATACATGTGTCCACTCTCCCCCACACTCCCCTCCTATCTAGCCTGCAACATAACATTGAGCAGAGTCCTCTGTCTATACAGTAGATCCTTGCTGACTATCCGTTTTATTTTACTTTTAAATTTTTTATTATTTTTAACACCAGAAACATTTTGTATTGGGGTACAGTTGATTAACAATGTTGAGGTGGTTTCCAGTGAACAGCGAAGGGACTGAGCCATACATATACATCATTTTAAATATATCAGTGTGCACATGTTGATTCCAAACTTCCAGAAAGGGTCTGTCTTTAAAGTGGGGTCAACTACTCCTCGTAAGCCTAGTTGATTGCTCAGTCATGTCTGACTCTTTGCCACCCCATGGACGGTAGCCCTCCAGGCTCCTCTGTCTGTGAGATTCTCCAGGTATGAATGCTGAAATGGGTAGCCATTCCCTTCTCCAGGGGATCTTCCCCACCCAGGGACTGAACTCAGGTCTCCTGCGTTGCAGGCAGATTCTTTACTGTCTGAGCCACCAGAGAAGCCTAGAACACTGGAGATATGGCACCAGCTACATTCCAGTAGGAGCAGAGTCCAAAACATAGAGGGAAATGTGGCAGCAGAGGAAAAGCCGGTTGACAGGCCCAGGTCCTCTGCCTGGCTCCATTCTAGTCCATTCCTCCAGACAGAAGGGTCACTCTTTCCATTGTGGCTCACGCATCACACAGCCCTCTCCCACCCCCGCTTCTCGTCCCATGCTCTGATCTGGGGTGGAAAACACAGGTCAGCCAGGCACCACTGAAGTTTCCACTGCCCGCCCCACTCTCCCCCTTCTCCTGAGGATCTAGGGGAAGGCTCTCGTGTCTCCTGAGTCACTGCTTCCCCAGCAGAGCATCAGCTGAGCCGACTCAGCATCCAGGAGCCAGGAAGTACATGGAAAAAGAGGGCTCAGCGTGGACTCCAGCCGAGGAGAAAGGCCAGAGACTTGGTTTCTTAAAGATCCCCTGGAGAAGGCAGGGAAGGAGGGGAGGGGCCCCGGAAACCCCATTCTATGCCTGGGCTCCTTGAATCAAAGAGCCAGGACACTGGAGGCTTGGTCCGCCCTCTCTAGCGATCTGCCTCCAAACCCCAAATCACTTCCCAAGTGTGTTACGAAGGCTCGGGTTTGTGAAATGAAGGGTGTTACATCAGAGGCTGAAATCAGGTTGGGCTGCCAGGACCCTCCTCACTTTGTCCCTGGACTTCTGGTCTATCTCCATCTCTCCACTGCCTCATAGTTCATCTTCTAAAGAGAATGAAGGTACATGTACCCTGCCGTCACCAGGCTGAACATTTCTCAGTGGCTCTCCATTCTGTTAAGTACGAAGCTCCATACAAAATAAAAAGCTTAAAGCTTGGGGGAAGAAAAGAATGAAGCTCCAACTCTTGAGCCTGGCTTTCAGGCTCCTCTACTGTGTGGTCTGTCTGGCTCCTACTTCCAGACATGGGGTGCATGGGGGCAAGGAGTCACAAGGGATTCTCCAGGGAATCTGGGGTTATTCCCAGGGACTGTCAAAGTGACCCACATAGACAAGCTTGGTGGCAGCAATGTTTTCCAACTGGTAAATGGCTCATGACTCCTGAATCAGGGACTTTCAGAATCTGGCAGCAGGTTGGGGGAGGGGGTGGAAGGATTTGGGGGACTGTGCCCAACTGGGCTTCTTCAGAAAGCAAAGGATGGAAGAAAACCACAGCCCTGCAGATGAACACTCACCAGTGTCCTGTCTGGAAAAAAGCTTCAAGTTTTGTAGACGTGTGTGTGTGCGCGTGCACTCAGTCATGTCTGACTCTTTGCAACTCCATGACTCCATTGTCCATGGAATTTTCCAGGCAAGAATACCCGAGTGGTTGCCATTTCCTGCTCCAGGTGATCTTCGCAACCCAGGGATCGAACCCATGTCTCCTGGGTCTCCTGTATTGGCAGGTGGATTCTTTACCACTGAGCCACCTGGGAAGCCTCTAATTAATTGTGCAACCAAATGCAAATTCTTTGATTTTTTGCCTTTGGTTTCCTCATCAGATGTACAGGGAGAACAGCATCAACCACGTCTAAGTCAAAGACAGGTGAATACAATGTAACTCTCACCCTGGTCCCTAGGTCTCTGCTGTGCTACCCTTAAGACCTCCACTCCTGGGCTCAGCCAAGTCTCTTTTCGCTGCTACATGGATGCAATGACTCTGGAGACAAATTAGATCTCCTTGGCTTCCCAGATGGTGCTGTGGTAAGGAATTTGCCTGCCGATGCAGGAGACTCGGGAGAAGTACGTTCGATCCCCGGATGGGGAAGACACTCTAGGGAAGAAAATGGCAAACTGCTCCAGTATTCTTGCCTGGGAAATCCCATGGACAGAGGGAAATGCCACGGACAGAGGAGCCTGGCAGGTACAGTCCATAGAGTCGTAAAGAGTCAGGTAGGACTGAGTGACTGAGCACGCCCGCTGGGCCTCAGAGATCCCGGGCCCCGCTGAGGCCCCGGCACTGACTGCCCTCCCTTGACAGGCCTGGCCGTGAGGCCCAGGCTGCCTTCAGCCACGCTGAGCCCTCAGGAGCCGGTCGGAGTCAGTGAGGGGTCAAAAGGCACAGCCCCGCTGGCCACGCTTCTCCTCCCCAGCCCCGGGCCCCTGCGCTCACCGCCACTCGGCTTCTGCCCCAGGCCCGGCACCCGCCCACCTGGCCGGCCTGTGGCCCCGGGTGCTCTTCCTTATCTGCCCCCACCTGGGGTCCTCTCCCTCGGGTGGGGGAAGCTGTGACGGAACAGCGAGCACATCCGGCCCTGCTGCGGACATCCAGTCTCCCTGAGTTGGAGCCAGGACCACCCACCCGCACACGCATCCCACCGCGTGCCCGGCCCTGAGCCAGGGGCCTGGGGAACCAACCGTAGGAGAGACCGCTGCCCGCCGGGGCTCACGGGGCAGCAGGGCGACAGCAGGGCCAGCGTGACTGTGCTACAAAAAGAGGGCGGCCAGCCCCCGCGACTCTGGAGCAGAGACGCCCAGACCGGCTGGGGTGGGGGCAGGGGCAGGAGAGGAATCCGTGAACGGACCTGAGACTGTCCTACAGGGAGGAGGAGGCCAGAAAGAGAAAAACAAACATCGTATATTAACCTGTATGTGTAGAAGCTAGAAAAAGGGTATTTGCAAAGAGACACAGACTTAGAGAACAAAAGTATGGATACCAGAGGGGAAGCGGAAGGTGGGATGAATCTGGAGACTGGGATTGATGTGTATACACTATTGATGGGTGTGCTAATTCGTGTAGCTCTTCTGCAACCCTATACACTGTAGCCCGCCAGGCTCCTCTGTCCATGGGGATTCTCCCGGCAAGAATACTGGAGTGGGTTGCCATGCTCTCCCCCAGGGGATCTTCCGGACACAGGGATCAAACCCAGGTCTCTTGCATCTCCTGCATTGGCAAGGGGGTTCTTTACCACCAGTGCTACCTGGGAAGCCCTAAGTACAAAATGGGTAACCAAAGAGAACCGACTGTAGAGCACAGGAAACTCTACTCAGTGTTCTGTGGTGACTTAACTGGAAAGGAAATGCAAAAAAGAGGAGATATATATATATATAGCTGATTCACTTTGTCACACAACAGAAACTGATACAATATTGTAAAGCAACTATACTCCGATAAAATTTTTTTAAAAAAGAAAGAAAGAAAGAATCCTGGAGGTGAGGTCTCAGCACACTCTTCACAAACTAGCAGGAGGCAGCCAGGTTCACCAGGGCTGGGGTGGGAGCAGGGCCAGGGAGAGGGGAAGTGCGTGTGCAGAAGCGTGGAGGCGTGAATATCACTACCTGTTTGGGGAACTCTGTATGGTTCAGGGTGTAGTTCAGGGTGTCTGGAAGGTGGGGCTGAGCCAAACACGGCAGGTGAGGGTGCTGGGAAGGAGAAAGGGACAGGTCACGGAGGCCTTGGGTGAGATTGGACTGTTTCTTGGGGTGATGGGACGTCACTGAAGAGGGATGGGATTTTCTAGGTCACAGAGTTCTTGGCACCAGCCAGGTGCGGACTCGGCTCTGCCCTGGTGCCCTGGACTCAGGAATCAGGTGAAACCTGCTTTCATTCCTTACACCTGTGTGTCATCTGAAAGTACAGTTTATCACCTCTCTCACAGGGCTGTTGATAGGTTGATGAGATGATGCATACCTCTTACAGGTTTCTGACACACAGTCCACACTTAAAAATGACAGCGATGATGATTTCAGGTTTTGAGGAAGGAAAACTGGAGCGGGCGGGAGGTGAGCAAGGTGGGGGTGGGCACCAAGCTGCTCTGAGTAGTGGGGGCTCCAGGCCCTAGATGTGCCTGTAAGGTAGGGGTCTGGAGGCTGGCTAGTCCACTCCTCCCCACCGGCCCAGTATGCAGACTTGGGCTGGAGGTGTCTTTGCAGACGCCTGAGGCTACGAGTGCCCACGGGGGAGCCTGCAAGGGGACAGAGCACAGGCTGGTCTGCTGGGCCCGCCCCTGCACTCCCTTGGGAGTAGATGGAGAGGCTTAGCAGAGGTCCATAGACATGCCGATCGGCCAGATTCCAGCCCTGCCCAGAGGCCTGGCTGACCTTTCTCCCAGCTCTGACTCCATCCTTCTCTCCAAAGAGAGCAGGAGCGTCGGAGGGAGGGAGGCTGTGGGGCAGAAGGTCCTCAGAGTGCTGTGTGATGCCGGGCTGGGCACTGGCCTCCTCTGGGACTTCTTGCCTGGACTCCAGCACGATGCAGGAGGAGCCCAGAGGGGCCCGGCTAGCTGGGCAGAGCGTGCTTGGAGCCGGGCCTCTCCTTGGTCCAGTTCGCTTTCCATTCCACTTTGACATCTCTTAAAGAAAAAGGCCAAGGTGCCATAGTTCAAAGGGGACTGGGGACATGGGTGGAGTGAAGGGCTGGGCTGAGGCCAGCGACCTCACAGTAGCTCACTGGAAGTAGCTGACGGGCTCCTGACGCCTGTGGAAGCCGCAAGTTTCACTTCTGCTCTCACGAGCCCTTCTTTCAGAACAAAGGGCCCCCAGAAAGGGGGGCAGGGGGAAAACACACATAGAGCCTGGCCTTACCCAGCTGGCCCCAGGGCAGCTGCCGAGGGGAGGGAAGGCAGCCCAGGGGCTGGGCAGGCTGGACAAGGGAGTCAGGGACCCCGGAACCTGCACGGCAAGGCCCACAGATTGTTCCAGGCGGGGTGCCTATCCCAGGACCCTCCAAGTCTGTGTTAGTGAGAAATGTCACTTCCGAGAGTCTCACCTCCCCTTGCCCAGCACTGGTTACTGAGTAACCAAGTCAGATAGAGAGGTGGACTGGCTATCTCTTAACTATTAGCTGACAGTCCAACTTACTCTTTCAAATGAGCACGCTAATAGCTTTATGGACCTCGTTAAGACTTTGCACTAGAAATGCTTCTGAAGTAGGGACAAAGAACAATGTCTGCCAAAGCAGTGACCGATAACAAACAAAACCCCAAGGACCTGCTACCACCACCAGCGCAACAATAGAAAATAAGAAAGAGCCCAGGAGAGGGACCTTAGGAGACAGTGGCGGGAGGTCCCTTTCGTCCAGCGTCTACCGGGTCATCCCCCGGTCCTTGCATCCCCCTCCTGGCTTTGCAACCACGTTGCGGATGGTTCCCATTCCCATTTCAGGCCCCAGGTCAAGGGGGACTTGAGCTCCCTCACTGACCCACTCCTATCACTTCCTGCCTCAGCCCAGCCCTTCAACGGAGGGCAGCTAGTAGATGTATAGGGCCATTCGGGTTGGCCACGTGAGAGAATGGGCTGGTGGTGACCTTGGCACTTGCCCTGAGGAGATGAACTTGGTGGCCTGTCCTTGGATGTGCCAGTTTTGGGACTCAGCAGATCTGAAAGGGAGAGAGGGCTGGGGATGGTAAGAACCAGGGCAGTGGTGACGATGCCATCACTGCGCTTCCTGCCAAGTCCTCCTCTACCACTGGGACACAGCTGGTAGGGAAAGGCCAGGCTGGAACAGACCACACAGGGCAGAGCCCCCGAGCCGAGCTTTCCACCGACAGGAGGGGATGGAGACAGCCCATATGGGACGGGCCAGGTCCGTGACGGCCTCTGAGGAACAAAGCCCTCCTGGAGCTGAGCGCAGCCTGACTGTCGGATCCTCCACGTGCTGCCCTTTCCTCCAGCTGGGACTCAGGCACTTGCTCAGAGGGATTGCGGGGACTCTGGGCTCGGTCCCAAAGTCCTTCCGGAGAAGGGAGTCATTGGCTAGTAGCACAAGCAGCCCAGGACTTTCTAGAAGGAACGAGTACATCATAATCTTTTTTAGGAGAGTGGAAACTATAGGCTAGATTGCTAGACTGCTTTGTTTTGAGAAGGGATCTAAGCAGGAGAACCCTGAGTGTTCAGACAGAATGAAAAGACCTGGCTTTCAGCTATAGCATGAGGTGTCGTGTGGGTACCTGGAAAACCTCTGGGAGCATGTGAGAGCTGGCAGGGTCTGGGAGAAGTGGGCAGGAAGCTGGTCTCTCTTCTGCAGAGAGGCTATGCAAACAGCACCAGTGGAATGCACTGAAGGTGGCATGGCTGTGGTCCTGCCAGGGCATCAGGATGGGGGCCTCCTCGGGAGAGTCTCGGGAGGCCCGGCCCCTGGCTCACCCGCCTCTGTGCCTTCTCCCCAGCATGAAGGATCCAGGGGGTGAGGCATGAGCCAAAGGCCAAAACGGGAGCAGCAAAGCTGTCCACTTCGCCTCTACCCCACAGACCAACTTGGGGGCTGTGAGATGGGGGGTGGGGGTTGTGGGCTTCAGTGGCTCCACCCTTGGTGTCTGGCCCCAGTTTGGTGTCACTTGGGAACTGCTCAACCCCAACTTCAGTGCTCAGGTGGTACCACCGACTGGAAGACATAAGGCCTTGGCTATCCATACAGACCATTCCCAAACCCCTGCTGCCCTCTAGATTAGCCAGCGGCCCCCGGGGCAGACTGGCCCGCCCAGAGCCAAGGAAGTGCTCGT
>SJXQ01010194.1:64982-125288 GCA_006408695.1 Aepyceros melampus | reverse complement strand
CCACGCCTTCAGACCCCCAGGCTCCTGCCAGCAGGTGACCAGTGCCGAAGGGATAGGCTGTGACCTCCCTCCCCTGACTGCCACTCCACGGCCTCTGCTCAGAATACCTCCTGATCCAGCAAGTCAAATGCTACCTTTCCTTTCTAATGAAGATGAATCCCACCTCCGGAAACTGACAAGCACCAAGCCATTCCCAAGGACTAAGTGTGCTCCAGACACTGGGCTAAGTGCTTTCAATGTCTTCTCACTTAATTTCACCAAAGCCCTGGGCTAGAGGTACATTGTTATTTCCATTTTAAAGACAAGGACCTGAAGCCTCAGAAATTTAGTGATCTGTCTCAAGCAAAACGCCTCTGTTTTCTTTTCCCCTCCCACCCACTAATCAGTCGGAAAAGACCAGGGACTTGGGAGTCCAGCTAACCTGGATTCAAATTCAGCTCAATCATTGACTAGCTATGTGATGCTGGACAAGTTACATAACTTCTCTGTGCCTCATTATGTCCTTATAATGGGGAATTAGGCCGGTAAGCCAACAAAGATCTTGCAGTGAACCACAAACACAATGCCTGGTACAGAGTAGTAGGAAGAGCATGTAGAATAATAGTCAATAATTAATGTGTAGTCAGTGCTTACTGTGAGCCTGGCACTCATCTAAGTATTTTACCTGCTTCACCTTGCGACAATCTTTAATCCTCACAACTATGGAATGAGGCAGGTGTTACAAATATCCTTGCTGTACAGACAGGCAAAGCCAAGCTCGGGGGGAGCCCACCCGCCAAGGTCCCACTCCAGAACGCCTGCTTTCTTCTCTTCTGTTTAAAAGTCCTCCCTGGGAAGCAGGCAGTTTGATAATGAGAGGACACGCCCTCCCTCTAGCTTAATCCTTAATTCCGAGAAAGTAGGACTGTGTCTTAATCATCTTTGTAAGCCTGAGAGTTCAAAACAATCATGTGCCTACGGTAAGAACTACAGTGATGTTGGGTGTTTGTTAGGAGGCCGAACCTACACACATCAAGGAAGAAGTGCAGGAACACTTGACGTGGGCTCTCCATCAGCCACATTCATGGATCACTTTTGCCCCCAAGAACCCACCCGACTTTTACTGATGCGGGGGCAGCAGCGGGTGGCGCTCAGAGAATTTAACTATACAAAAGCACACAGTGGTGAGAGGATTTCAGTTCAGATCTGTCTTAAACCTGGGAGACGTGGTTGGATTCACTCTTTAAGAAGTGTCTCAATGACATGTGCAACTGGAGAAAGTTATGTGTGTTTCTGAGCTCTTCTAAAATGCTGATGTAGGACAGGCTACTTCCAATGACCCAGTCTCTCTGCCCCCTCATTTTCTCTGAAATACAAGTTAAAAGGTATAGTTTGGTTAAAAGGTATAGTTAATATATATGAATAAGACTCCACTAGGAACAATAAGTGACAGAGAGGTACAACTTTGCATATACAGTAATGAGATGTATTTTTGTTTATTAAGAGAAAAAAGAATAGAATATGATTATTTATATAAGTATCTCAGAAACAGTTTGCTGCATGAGAAATTTCTATAGACTTCTCAGTACCCTCTTGGTCCATGATCTGTCTCTACGGATCAGTATCCTGGTGTTCTTTGCCTAATGATGCCAGTATTATCAGTCATGACTTCAGCTAATCTTATCCAAGCTGCAACTTCTTTATTTGGAGTCTAGCATCTTCTAGGTCAGTGGCTTTAAACTGGGGAGGTACATCAGACTTTCCTACAGATCTTTATTAAAACATAGATGCTTAGGATTGCTGGTGTATGTTCGTGCACAGTTGTGCCCGACTCTTTGCAACCCCATGGACTGTAGCCAGCCAGGCTCCTCTGTACATGGAATTCTCCAAGCAAGAATATTGGAGTGCGTTGCCATTTCCTCCTCCAGGGCATCTTCCCGACCCAGGGATCAAACCCATGTCTCCTGCATTAGCAGGCAGATTCTTTATCACTGAGTCACCTGGACTCACTAAATCTAAGTTGACATTCTTAGTATTCCCTTGGTATATTATGCCAATTATGTCTTGCAAATTATGTATCTCTAAATACATAAAAGTATATATACTGAGATACAAAAAATTTTGAGATTTTTCCTCTATAAAAATTATACATTCTTAAAAATCGGATATTGTGTTCACCATCTTCTTTGAGATTAACCTTAAGTGTTTTTAGACACTGTCTAATATTTTCTGGGTTGGCTTTGTGTGTGTTACATACCTCAGGAACAACCAGACTTCACTGTTAGCTGCATTTTTCTTGTCATGACTTCTCATCAGATCATTCACTTTTGAAAATTATCATTAATAAATTAATCCATACCTTTTCAGGTCTCTGACCCTTACAGATTGTTTCTGTTCTATTCTGGATGCTCCCTAAAGGCTCTGCAATCATCTATAAGCCGAAGGTTTTATCTTTAACAACCGAGCACTGTCTCACGAAATCAGTGGACCAGGTACACATTCGTGGGTACAGACTCCTGGTGATATCATTCAGATATCAAGAACATACCTGTGGCCTGAGTCAGGATTTCCAAAACTTAGGTAAAAATGCTGACAGGTTTATGAGGTTGCTGACCCAAGATTCAGCAGAACAAGAATTAATCACTTAGAACTGAATGAACTGATGAGGATGATTGTAGTGTTCAGTGTTCTGAATATATAAGAAAGTTCTTTCTTCTTTCTTCTTAATATGTCTGTAACCCATAACAATTTAGGAGATTCTGTTTTTGTAAACTGAAATGAAATATTTGTAAATTCTTTATGCTCTCTACCTGACTCTCAGAATTTAGAAACTTTTATTGTCTCCTTGCTTTTTATAAAATATGGTTATTTGCAAAAGTTCAATAAGAATCCGTCCTCTTTATCAGGACATATTTGAAAACGAGTTTACCAAGTGTCTCAGCAGTAAAGAAGCCACCTGCCAGTGCAGGAGGCGTGGGTTTGATTTCTGGGTCAGGAAGATCCTCTGGAGAAGGAAATGGCAGTCCACTCCAGTGTTCTTGCCTGGGAAATCCCACTGGACAGAAGAGCCTGGGGGACTACAGTCCATGTGCTTGCAAAGAGTCAGACATGACTTAGTGACTGAACAACAACAATTTGAAAACTTGGTTTTGCAACCAAGGCCTTGCCTAGAATATTGTATTTGACAATGATACTCGTTTAATCAGATATTGATGCCACTCTTAAGGAATTAAGATTGACAGCCAATATAAACCCTCCCAAGAAAACTGGCTTACTGTCTTCTCTTACAGGCAAATCAGGACTTCACTCCCTGGCAGGCCCAGGAAACTTAGGATGTTTTGGGGACCTCAAGAAGAGGGTAATTTGTCTATTAATAAATGTATAGGTACAGCAGGTAAGGTTTTACCTGCTGGAGACAGTTTCTTGGCTTGGCTTCCTAATCTCAGAACAGTAATAGAAGGCTTTTTAAAAGTCCAGTCTCAGAACCCTTATGAAAACTTCCAGCCAAGTGAACTTAACATAGTAAATTATGTATATAGATAATCAGATCAAACCTAACATGACCAACCTTATTTTGTGACCAAGAATAATCATTCTTTGAGATTATTTTTATCCTAGCAGAGAAAAGTGTAGGAGAAAAAAAAAAGTGTGTGTGTGCTTCTCTGGAAAACTGTGCATTGCCTAGAGGACAGCCTTCCCCTCCAAGTTATCTGATTCATGCCTTTCCCTGACCTTGAATTTCATCAAACAGTAAGTAACAAATGAAGAAGTGAAGAGAAGTTGCTCAGTCATGTCCGACTCTTTGCAACCCCATGGACTGTAGCCCACCAGGCTCCTCAGTCATGGGATTTTCCAGGCATGAATACTGGAGTGGGTTGCCATTTCCTTCTCCAGGGGATCTTCCCGACCCAGGGATTGAACCCAGGTCTCCCGCATTGTAAGCAGACGCTTTACCATCCAAGCTACCAGGGAAGCCCAAGTAACAAATAAGTCATATAAAATATGTCCATGAACTGACAGAATTTCAATAATCTTCCCTCTCAACCAGTTTTGCCTTGATATTCCTGACTTAAATGGGCATCTTCTTTGTATTCTTTTTAAAATTGTGGTAAAACGTCTGTAAATTTAACTATTTTTAAGTGCACAGTTCAGTGGCATTTTATACCTTCACATTCTTGTGAAACCCTTACCATTCATCTCCAGAACCTTCCTATCTTCCTAAACTGAAACTCTGTACCCATTAAACAGTAACTCCCATGCGCCCCTCCCTGGATTTTCTTTTATGCCAATTATACCATCTTCTGGCACCCTCATCACCAGTGAAATAAAATCTTTTTAACACATGTTCATTTTTATATCCTTACAAGAGTCATCTGACTTTTTCTGAAAAATACCAAATAAATAAACGAATGCGGAAGGCTGGCAGTGATGAGGAAGGTCCCCAAGGAGGACTGTCACTCATTGGAAAGGGCCTCGGGTGGCCATCCTGAGTTGCCCAGGACTGAGGGGGTTTGGGGTGCAGGATTTTGTTTTAAAACAAAGCTGGGTCCTACTAAGAGCTTGCACCCCATCTAAAAGGTGATGAAAATACTCTTAATGATAAAATTTGAGAATTTAGGCCTGATATTCCTAGATCAGAGGAAGAAGGAGTCTGGCTATTAAGGTTAAGTTTTATCGTTTGCAAGTGATGGCAACTAACACAAAGTGAAACAGAAGGAAACAAAGACACGGTGGAGACCAAGCAGTGTTCCCCCACTGTGTGGCCTCTGATGAAGAGTGGGTGGAAAACTCGCCAGCCCATCACACACCCGATGGTCCGGTGGCCTCCGCAAGCCTCCTTGGTTAGGAGGAAGTCGCTGGCCGCTGCTGGGGTGACCAGCCAGTTGAGGAGAGGCTGCCCCCTGATCTGAGAGGTGTGCCCTCCCCGGGGGTGTCCCTTAGGGCCTGGAGCCGCTCACGGCAAGCTCCCAGGACCACTAGGTTCTGGTCTTGGAGCTATCCAAGGGCTAAAAGAGACCAAATGGGACACTCGGCAACTCTAACGGCCACTTTCTCGTAGCAGCAGCTGCCACGCCCTGACCTCGGTTCCCTAGTCTACAAACCGGGAGTCCCCCGGGTGATAAAGGAGGCGCTCTGAATCGGGTCTCCCCCAGAAGGGAGTGTGTGTGCGCGGAGGTGAGGATGCGAAAGTACGAGGCGGAGACGCTCCTGGGCAGCGTCCCAGTGAGGGGTTCCGGAGAGGTGGAGTGAGCACGTGCCACCTCACCTCCCCGCCGACCGCCGGCCAGATGCTACCAGAACCCCCCAGCCTCACCCCCAACAAGCGCTCTGGGACTCCCGGAGTCGGGTCTCAGTAGCGAAGCCGCGGGGTCCGGCGCTCCCGTGCCCCCACGCCCCAGCCCTGCTCACTTGCTGTCCCTGGAGAAGGCGCGGAGGAACCAGATGCCGGGCGCCAGAGAGGACCGCATCTTGCCCGGCGCTACCCGAAGCGAAGGCGGAGCGGAGGAGGACGCGGAGCTGGGCACGCGTCCCGAGCTGACAATCCCCGGGGTTTAAATGCCCCGCCGGCCGGCACGCCCCGACCCCGCAACCCGTGGCCTTTAGCCCCCGCCCCCTTGCACCTGACCGCCCTCGGGGCCGCCGGGCGCTGTGCAGAGCGCACATGGCCTGCCCATCCTCTGGTCCGTCCCCTCGCACGCGAATTTCCCGTGCTTCGCCTCGGGCAGTGGACCCGCGGCCCTCCGCGCCTCTGTGGGCCCCTCCTTCAGCCCGAACTTGCCGGCTCACTTCCCTCGGGGAACCGAAAGCTGCGATCACACATGCAGCCGGCTCTGAGCGACCTTCTGTCTGCCCGCAGCGGCTCCTGCCGCGCCTTCCTACCCTGGTACTAGTGACCCCGACACCGGGGAAACTGAGGCCGATTGGAGGGCCAGGACTGACACCCCGCGGCCCGCCCCCACCCCCAGGACCGCGATCTGAGTGCGAGCGCCCCCTGGCCCCAAACATACTTCCCAGGTCCCAGCAGGGACTTGCTGTCCCATTCAGATTCCAGCCCGTGCGCTGAGCCAGACAGGACTCTCTGATCCTCCCTGCCACCACTCTACTCCCCACGGGGACAGGGTCGCGGCCACCCCTGCTCTCCCGTCTGCAGGCCCACAGCCATGCAACAGTGAAGGGCTCCTCGGAGGCACAGAATTCGGCACACCTCTAGCCTGAAGAGTTCCAGGGCATGTTTCCACCTATAAAAAGGGAATTATTGTGAGATTGTTGGCTGTGAAACCAAGGGTGAACTATAGCGGGGTGGAGAGGGAAGCGTGGCCCGGAGAATAAAATTGTTATTAGGACGTAAACTAGGAACGTCCCTGTGCAAATAGATTTCAGCTCTAACCTCACCCTGCCCCTCACTCCTAGGAGTGCCCAGGCCCAAAGTTCAAGGTCAGAGACTTGCCGGTAAGGGCTATACCAAACGGGCCCGGACCCAGGAGAGTGGGCTTGGCCCCTACCAGTCCCGGAATCAGGCAAAAAGAGGTAAACAGAGTTGTAAAACCCTCCCTTAACACCAGGAAGTCTGGGAGCCAGTATCTAGCCGCAGAGATGGAGATGCCAACAAGCAGAGCACAGGAGGTGGGGGACTAGAAATGAAAGGAGAGAGTGAACAGGAAGAAGGAGCCAGCTAGGATGCGTAAGGTATGGAGCTGAGACACCTGAGGAAGAGCTCAGCTACCAGTAGCTAACTCAGCCCTTAAATTACATCATACTCGATGCCCAGATGTACATTTATTCCATTCATTCTTACAAGTCAGTGAAGCGGGCATGGTCCATCTGGGAAGGCTAACCACATATGCTGGTTTGCCTGGGACAACCCCAGGAGACGCCTGCTTCCCCAGAACGCACAATGGATAGCTCTAAGTCAGTAACACCCAAAAGACATTGGGCCTGAGAGAAGGCAGATTAAGGGTGGAAATGACACTGGAATAATGAGCTGATATCACCAGGAAGACAGCTGCTTGTGTCCCAGGGACTAGAGGGAAGGATAAAGTTGGATACAAAGGAGCCAAGGAAGCAGCTGAGCTCACCTGATGCTACACGGGAGGAGTACATGGACGTCAGCAGGGGAAGGGAAGAACTGACCACCAGGCCTCCAGGGGGCTTCCCAGGTGGCGCTAGTGGCAAAGAAACTGCCTCCCAATGCAGGAGATATTAGAGACCTGGGCTTAATCCCTGGGTTGGGAAAATCCCCTTGAAGAGGGCTTGGCAACCCATTCCAGTATCCATGCCTAGAGAATCCCATGGACAGAGGAGCTTGGCGGGCTACAGTCCGTGGTGTCCCAAAGAGCTGGACACGACTGAAGCGACTTAGCACACACACACGCCTCCAGAGGTGCAATCCAGACCTCAGCTGTGTGGAATCGCTAGCTTTCCATTGCAGAGAGAGAGAAGCCAAGGAATAAGACTCATTACCACTCATTTTACAGGCCCCTCCGGAGAAGATGTGTTTTTGTCCCCCAGGAGAGCACGCTCGTCTGTGGCTGGAACACTCAGAGAGGCACAGAGACCATCCCCTGTCCGTGGTATGGCTCCCGAGCTGCTGGGGGCAGGGCTAGTCCTGAGACAGTCTTTGCCTTGTCCTAGTTCCTTCCTGGGAATTCAACCTTAGATCCCTGTTCCAGGGGCCAGGATGGCAGTGGGGACACCCTGACCAGTGTTCCTCCCTTGCTCCCGTAGGGGAGCTGACAGTCATCTCCTCGCTTCCTTGCTTAAGGGAGTGACGAAAGAGGATATTCCTTTCACTCACCTACCCAAGCGTCCTACCCTTGGTTCACCTTGCTGTTATCTGGCCCCCTCACACGCTACCTGCTCAAACCCGGCCGGGTGTGAGTAGTAGTATCTAAAGGAAATCAGGAGGGAAGGGATGAGCTATGGAGTCACCACTAAAGGCAAAGAGCCTTAGTTCTCACTGTGGGTAGTGATTAAATTAAATTTTTAAATTTTAAAAATAATTTTAAAGGCTATTATTTATTTATTTTTAAATTTCTGGCATATGAGGTCTTAGACCCTTGACTCCTACAGTGGGAGCACAAGGTTTAACCATTGGAACATCAGGAGGTCCCATGGATAGACCTATAATTGGTCAAAAACGCTCAGCATGACACTTTTTAAAATGGATAACCAACAAGGACCTACTCTACAGCACAGGGCACTCTGCTCAAGGTTACGTGGCAGCCTGGATGGGAAGGAGTTCGGGGGAGAACGGATACAGCTATATGTTATGGCTGAGTCCCTTTGATGTTCACCTAAAACTATCACAACATTGTTAATCAGCTATACCCCAATACAAAATAAGAATTTAAAAAAAAATGTTCACTAGAGTTTGGTATCGAGTGAGTGAAAGACGCCAAGTTGTGTCTTTGCAAGCCCATGGACTGTAGCCCACCAGGCTCCTCTGTCCATGGGATTCTCCAAGCAAGAATACTGGCGTGGGTAGCCATTCCCCTGGTGCTGGCAGTTTATAGCCTTTTTGTCCATCAGTCATCAGTTCCTATTGGCCATCCACAGAGCTTTTTGAGTGGTCAGTTATTTGTTTGGATCCTTCCAGATAGGGCAACGAGTGTCCTTTCTGGTATTTCAGAGGGACCCAGGGACCTGAATTCTTGAGAAAGTCTGTGAGAACAGACTATAAGGAAAGGCATCAGGCGGCAGAACCTTCACGTTTCCCTGCACACACACAAGCATCATTATTTGAACACATTTTTCCCCTCCCACTTCTGTCTTACTAAACAGAGAATAGCATAATTTTTGTGATATAATCAAAGCCCAGGCCCTTGACTAATGGGGTAGGAGTTGAGATATTAGGAGAAATGAGATTATTCAACATTTTAAAAATTCGTTTTCTTTTTCCTTTGGCCACGCCCATGTAGGATCTTGGTTTCCCCACCAGGGATCTAACCCACCCCCCTGCGGTGGAAACACGCATTCTTAACCATGGACAATAGGGAAGTCCCTAAAGATTCTATTTCACTTAGGCCTTTTTATTGAGAGGCCAAGTGTAGTCAAAAGAACACAGGCTTTGCAGCAGAGCCACCTCTGTCTCAGCTGCTTCTCTGAACCTCAGTTCTCTCCTCTGTAAAATGTGGATAATAACATCTGTCTTGCAGGGGAGCTGTAAGAATTTAAAATTATGCTTATAAAAAGTGTATGGCTATATTAAATGTGTGGTGGAACAATTATTATATGTCCATGAGCTTATATTTAGCATTAGGAACAGATACTGACTACAAGTTTTAGAAACTAATGGCCATTATACATGTGGAAAAAATACAGGCACCAGAGGATCAGAGTACTTAAAAAGTGTCCGTGGACAATGAGGTACCATCTCATGCTGGTCAGAATGGCTGCTATCAAAAAGTCTACAAACAATAAATGCTGGAGAGGGTGTGGAGAAAAAGGAACCCTCTTACACTGTTGGTGGGAATGTAAACTAGTACAGCCACTATGGAGAACAGTGTGGAGATTCCTTAAAAAACTGGAAATAGAACTGTCACACGATCCAGCAATCCCACTGCTGGGCATACACACCAAGGAAACTAGAATTGAAAGAGACACATGTACCCCAATGTTCATTGCCGCACTGTTTACAATAGCCAGGACATGGAAGCAACCTAGATGTCCATTGGCAGATGGATGGATAAGAAAGTGGTGGTACATATATGCACAATGGAATATTACTCAGCCATTAAAAAGTTCTAATGAGGTGGATGAAACTGGAGCCTATTATATACAGTGAAGTAAGTCAGAAAGAAAAACACCAATACTGTATATTAATGCATATATATGGAATTTAGAAAGATGGTAATGATGACCCTATATGTGAGACAGCAAAAGAGACACAGATGTAAAGAACAGACTGTTCGACTGTGGGAGAAGGCGAGGGTGGGATGATTTGAGAGAATAGCAGTGAAACATGTATATTACCTACGTGAAATAGATCACCAGCCCAGGTTCAATGCATGAGACAGGGTGCTCAGGGCTGGTGCACTGGGATGACCCTGAGAGATGAGATGGGGAGGGAGGTAGGAGGGAGGGTCAGGATGGGGAACACATGTACACCCATGGCTGATTCATGTGAATGTACGGCAAAAACCACCACAGTATTGTAAACTAATTAGCCTTCAATTAAAAAAAAAAAGGGGGTTGGTGGATATAACAGAATAGATTCACTTGAAAAGTCTTTAATATCCTGTGTGTATGTGTTTATAGGTATGAATGTATAGGCATGTATGTATCTCTGTGAGTGTATACAACTTCACTCACTGAATTACTGTAAGCATTATGATAACACACATAGAATAACTGGGGGGTAACAAGAATGGATTTATGGGTTGAGTAAAGTGTCATGAAAATAAAAGGTGCTGAAATCTTAAGAAGAGTTGCTTTTAAACTTCTTCCAGCCAATACAATCAAAAAAATAGATAAACAAGGTGGCTGTGTACCCAAAAAGATTTTGTTTCTCAATAAAAGACAATGTTTTGGGAACGTTCTTGCACTGTTGGTGGGAATGCAAATTGATACAGCTACTATGGATAACACTATGGAGATCTCTTAAAAAAAAAAAAAAAAAACACTAGGAGTGAAACTACCATATGGACCTAACAATCCCACTATTGGGCATATGTTCTGAGGAAATCATAAGTGAAAAAGACACATGCACCCCAATGTTCATTGTAGCACTATATTGCTAAAAACATGGATTCCATTGACAGATGAATGGATAAAGAAGTTGTGGTATATATACACAATGGAATATTACTCAGCCATAAAAAGGAACACATCCGAGTCAGTTCTAATGGGGTACATGAACCAGAACCTATTATACAGGGTGAAGTAAGTCAGAAAGAGAAAAATATCATATATTAATGCATATATGAGCTTCCCAGGTGGCGCTAGTGGGGAAGAACCCGCCTGCCAATTGCAAGAGATACAGACAGGTTTGATCCCGGGTCAGGAAGATCCCCTAGAGAAGGGCATGGGAACCCAGTCCAATATTCTTGCCTGGAGAATCCCAGGGACAGAGGAGCCTAGTGGGCTAGAGTCTATAGGGTCACAAAGAGTCGGACATGACTGAAGCAACTTAGCACACATGGAATCTAGAAAGACTGTACTGATGGAATGATCTGCAGGGCAGCAAGGGAGACACAGACACAGAGCACAGACTTGCAGACACGGTGGGAAAGTGGGACAAATTGAGAGAACAGCACCGAAACATACACATTACCATATATGAGATTAGATAGCCAGTGCAAGTTTGCTGTATGACAAGGGAGCTCAAATCTGGAGCTCTATGACAACCTAGAAGGGTGGAAGGGAGGTTCAAGAGGGAGGGGACATATGCATACCTATGGCTGATTCATGTTGATATATAGCAGAAACCAATGCAATATTATAAAGTGATTATTCCGCAATTAAAAATAAATTTACATTAAAAAAATTAAAAGACATAAATCCAAAACATAAACAAATAAAAGGCAATAATTTGGAAGCTCTTGGCAAAGAAAGCCCCAGCATTGATAAAACTGGTCAAAGGGAGGGGAAGCTTCAGTCTACTCAAGACTCAATGGCCTAAAGAATGGGCTTTTGAGACCACTAAGAGTCAAACAAGCGGGAAGCCCTGCTCTCAAACCATCAACCAGTGGCAGCAAATTTATATCTAAGGAGACAGACTGCAGGAGGGAGGGAGCAGACTGGGGAAGTGGTTAAATTATTATGGTCTCCCAGGACTTCCCTAGTGGTCCAGTAGATAAGAATCTGCCTGCCAATTCAGGGAACATGGGTTCGATCCCTAGTCCAGGAAGATTCCACGTGCCTTGAGGCAACTAAACCTGTGTACCACGATTACCGAGCCCATGCTCTGGAGCCTGTGCCCCGCAACAAGAGACTCTAACACAATGAGAAGGCCATGTACCATGACGAAAAGCAGCTTCCGTTTGATGCAGCTAGAGAAAGCCTGTGTGCAGCAATGAGACCCTGCACAGCAAAAAATAACCAAATAAATAATTTTAAAAGTATCATGTCCTCCAAAAGTCACTTTATTCAAGGGAAAAAATAAAAAAGGAATATATAAAAGGCAGCCTCCCGTAGTCTGCTCACACAAGCTGAGGACAACTTTCAGTTGCTCTAGTATCTGAAAGTAACAGTTCATTCCTTTATTCGCTTAATCAACACTTTTTGAATGGCAGCTATGCGCCAGGCATGGGGCTCTGTGCTGAGGATATACTGATGAGCAAGAGAGGCATGACCCTAATCTCAAAGTCACAGTTGAATGGGACAGAGATGTGTAGAGATATAATTCCACCTCAGAGTCCTAGGAGAAGTTGTTTAGTTGCTAAGTTAAGTCCAACTTGTTTGCTATCCATGGACTGTAACCTGCCACGGACTGTAACCTGTCCATGGAAATGTCCAGGCAAGAATACTAGAGTGGGTTGCCATTTCCTCCTCCAGGAAATCTGCCCCACCCAGGGATGGAAGCCAGGTCTCCTGTGATGGCAGGAAGATTCTTTGCCACTGAGCCACGAGGGAAGCTCTAGAAGAGCTACAGCTTATACAGGTATGTTCATACCACTGACAAAGGATCAAATAACTCTGGAAGAGCTGAGAGCGTTCACGGTACCTCATATGAGAAGCAGATGTGAACTATAGCTGGGTGTGGGCCAAGTGGAGAACAAAAACCTGGGACCTGCAGAGTGCCTGGACACCAGCGTGTGCAAAATGACAAAGCAGGAAAAAACGTGGTCTGGTCAAAAAGTGGTGCACACACAATTCTGTGAGCTGGAGGGCACACCTGCACAGTGAGGTGTTCCAGAGCATACAGCCACAGTCCCTTGTGGTGGAATCACCATAAACATCAGTGTTAAGGGCTTGGGATCTTGTTCTTTGGACAGCTGGATGTAGAGAAAAGGTTTTCAAGAAGGATTGAGAGGTGATCAGATTTATGTTCTTAGAGGAGAAATGGCCATTGTAAAGGCCTGGTGGGCATCTGATTTTTGATCAGATGGAATAGACCCACTGCTCCCTATTCTACTTGGTGGTGGTGGTGGTTTAGTCACTAAGTTGTGTCCGACTCTTGTGACCTCATGGACTATAGCCTGCCAGACTCCTCTGTCCATGGGATTCTCTAGGCAAGAATACTGGAGTGGGTAAGCCATTTCCTTTTCCAGGGGATCTTCCCAATCCAGGAATCGAACCCAGGTCACCTGCATTGCAGGCAGATTCTTTACCGACTGAACTACCAGGAGGAAGCCATGCCTATTGCTAAGTGCTAAAAACCCTGGGCATTAAACACACAGCACCATAAGAAAACTCCGAAAAAGTAGAGAGAAGAAGGAAGATTAGTTAGGAACCTCAAGATCTGGGAGAAGACAGAGCAGTGGTTTGTCCAGGTTTCCTTTTATTCTGGACTGGGTACTGGAGAAGCTTGCAGTCCAGAAGCACAACAGCACAGACAGAAAACAGAAGGAAAGGAAAAAGAAAAAACACCAAGAAAAGCTGGCTAGTTAAGTAAAGGATCAAGAAAAGGGTAGCCTATGCAAACCAAGTGAAAGTGGTAGTTGCTCAGTCGTGTCCGATTCTTTGGGACCCTGTGGACTGTAGCCCACCAGGCTCCTCTGTCCATGAAATTCTCCGGGCAAGAATACTGGAGTGGGTTGCCATTCCCTTCTCCAAGGGAACTTCCCCACCCAGAGACTGAACCCAGGTCTCCCGTATTAAAGGTGGATTCTTTACTGTCTGAACCACCAGGAAAGCCCCCACATACTGTATGGTTCCATTTAAATAACATTCTCAAAATGACAAAATTATAGAGGTAGTGAGGAAATGAATAGTGACCAGGGGTTAGGGATTGTGTAGGGGGGGTAGGAAAGTGACTCTCTAGGAGTAACATGAGAGGGAGGTCTCTATGGTGATGGAAGAGTTTTGTGTCTTGACGATGGTGGTATTTACATGAATCAGCACATGTGGAAACAGCAACATAGAACCATACACACTGGGTTGGCCCAAAAGTTTGTTTGGTTTATCCGTACCATCTTATAATACATACTGTACTAATGCCAGGTTTCTGTTTTTGATATTGAGCTATAGTTACATTAAAAGGAACCATTGGGGGAAACTGGGTAAATTTCCTCCCTGAACTATTTTTGCAATTTCCTGTATATATACATGAAAGTGAAGTTTGCTCAGTCGTGTCTGACTCTTTGCGATCCCTTGGACTATAAAGTCCTTGGAATACTCCAGGCCAGAATACTGGAGTGGGTAGCCTTTCCCTTCTCCAGGGGATCTTCCCAACCCAGGAATCAAACCCAGGTCTCCAGCACTGCAGGTGGATTCTTTACCAACCCCACAAGGGAAGTCCATATATAACTACTTTATAGAAAGTTTTGTAAAACATGAAAAAAAAAAAAAAAGCAAGCAACTCTGTCAACTTTTAAATTCTTTCTGCTGCTGCTGCTAAGTCACTTCAGTCGTGTCTGACTCTGTGCGACCCCATAGACGACAGCCAACCTGGCTCCCCTGTCCCTGGGATTCTCCAGGCAAGAACACTGGAATGGGTTGCCATTTCCTTCTCCAATGCATGGAAGTGAAAAGTGAAAGTGAAGTCGCTCAATTGTGTCCGACTCTTCGAGATCCCATGGACTGCTGCCTACCAGGCTCCTCCATCTACGGGATTTTCCAGGCAAGAGTACTGGAGTGGGGTGCCATTGCCTTCTCCCAAATTCTTTCTAGTAGTCCTAAGTTTGCTAATTCTGGAAACAGGATGGTATGACTACCTTTCTAAAAAACTATATATATATTTATATATTTATTTGGCTATGTTAGGTCTTAGTTGTAAGCACACAAGATCTTTAGTTGTAGCATGGGGGATCTCAGCTCCCTGGGCAGGGGTTGAACCTGGGCCCCCTGCACTGGGAGCGTGGAGTCTTAGCCACTTGGACCACCAGGGAAGTCCCATGAACTTACCTTTTAATATAAATCTTTTCTTTTGAGAATATGCTGTGGAGTGTCAAGGTCAGCTGTCCGTGCTAATTCAAGTTAACTTTAACTTTCCTTATTCATGATTTCAGCATTAGTCCTTTGATTCCAACTGGTTCCAGCTAGGAGATTATACTCCTCCCCATTCCAAAGACGAGAAGATTTAAGCTTATAGAAGAAAAAAGGCATGTACTGAATCACATGATGATGGTGGTAGAGAGAGAAGATATCAGCTGTTCCCCAGGGCCACTCCGAATATATGGAGATCAGATTCCTTTGTTCTCAGCCCCTGGGGTGACTGTGGGATGCCTGCCTGCCTTCCACCGCTACTCTCCTAAATCTATACTTGGGAATACACTTTTACTGGATCATTGTGAAACAAGAGGAATGAAACAGGGAGAACAGGTTGGACAAAGGAAAATTGGAAGTTGGATTTAGAAATCAGAAGCATGTGACTTCAAAGGACTATGATGCTTTTTGCAGACAAGAATTGGAAGGTCTTTTAGGGAAAAGTTTACTAGTAAGATTAAAGGAAGCCTGGATAAACAAACTAGTCTCATACCATAAAAACTGGAGATGTTCTTGCTACCCTTAGGTGCCCATGGCGGCAAAGGCAGGCCCCACGTTTGGACAAACTCTCTTATATCTCCTTTGGCCCAGAAATACCTTCATCCTACAGTTTCCCCACAAAACTCTTTCCTACAGGTGTCAGATCCCTAGTTCCTAGCACACTGTCGGCATTCCTTGTAAAATATGTAAAGGACAGGCAGGAATTGTGTTTGAGATTGAAATTCCTGGGACAGTCCTAATCCTCGTGCTTCTGAGAAGCTCTTAGGTTATTTTCATCTTTCCTGCACCTTGTGGCATGCGGAATCTTCTTGCCCCAACCAGGGTTTGAACTCACAGCCTGTGTATTGGAATCTCGAAGTCTTAAGTACTAGACCACCAGGGAAATCCCAGAGAAACTCTTATTTTAAATCCAAAAATTGGGTTTGATTCTTCCCCTTTTCAGAATCAAATATCATCTAAATGCTCACCATATGCTAAAATGTGCAACTTTTATTGATTGCACATTGTCTAAACCTTTCCCCCACTTTCCTACTAATGACTTTGTGTAGGTATTTCTAGTTTAGAATGACAGAGCTTCAGCTGGTTGTTGGGGGCGGATATGCCCAGACATCTCTGAGAAAAAGAAAAAAAGCAAAACAGACAGTTCATCAGTTTCTTTCAAAGTCTTTGTGTTACCTTGTCAAGTCCTTCAAGTCTTAGGCTTCTCTGGTGCCTCAGCTGATAAAGCCACGTGGGAAGCCCAAAAGACACACAGACACAGAAGCCTCAAAATTAAAAAATACAATCAGGATGAAAACAGATGAACTATGAATATTCAGTCTGGTTAATTAACAAACATTTTAAAAGTCAAATATGAAATTCCTTATAAAAACTACCAACAAAGCAATCGTAAGGATACCTGGATCATGAATTAACACTCTTACTGTACCTATATAAATAATTAGACACAATCCAATGAAACCAGCTTTAGGTTATGATCAAGAATAGTCTTTCTTTAGGGCTATTTTTGATCAAAGCATAGGAGGCTGTAGAAAAAAATGTTATGCTTTAGTGGAAAATTATATATTGTTTAGAGGACTCCCTTCCAGGTTATCTGATTTTAGCCTATAGTTAATTTAATTTACAGTTCTGCAAATTTTAAATAACTATTTAGAAAGAAATTAGGTTTGTCTCCATTTGAAATTTCACAACATTCTTTTATTCATATAAATATGAGGTTTTTTTTTTCATTTACTTTTTCTTGGAACTAGCTATAACATCTGCTTATTTCCCTTGGATTTTCAGTCTTTAACACATGCTCATTTTAATACCAACATGCTCATTTTATTATCTGTATAAGAGGCATGAGTTTACTTTTTCCTGAAAATTGTCTTTTATTGTATACAAACAATTACCATGTAAGGCAGAACAATATGTACTACATAAAATTACACGTACTATACTATGATTGGGCTTCCCAGGTGACGCTAGTGGTTAAGAACATGCCTCCTATGCAGGGGACGTAAGTGACGTGGGTTCAGTCCCTGGGTTGGGAAGATCCCTGGAGAAGGGTATGGCAACCCATTCCAATATTCTTGCCTGGAGAAACCCATGGAAAGAGGAGACTGGAAGGCTACAGTCCATAGGGCTGCAAAGAATAGGATATGACTGAAGTGACTTAGCAGGCACACATCCATATTTGGACAGGAGGAATATTTGCTTCTGATTATGGAGGAAAACAACAGAATGGGAAAGACTAGAGATCTCTTCAAGAAAATTAGAAATACCAAGGGAACACTTCATGCAAAGATGGGCACAATAAAGAACAGAAATAAAGGACCTAACAGAAACAGAAGAGATTAAGAAGAGGTGGCAAGAATACACAGAACTATACAAAAAAGATCTTCATGACCCAGTAATCACGATAGTGTGATCATTCACCTAGAGCCAGACATCCTGGAATGTGAAGTCAAGGGGGCCCTAGGATGTATCACTAAGAACAAAGCTAGTGGAGGTGATGGAAATTCCAGTTGAGCTATTTCAAATCCTAAAAGATGATGCTGTGAAAGTGTTGCACTCAATATGTCAGCAAATTTGGAAAACTAAGCAGTGGCCACAGGACTGGAAAAGGTCAGTTTTCATTCCAATCCCTAAGAAAGGCAATGCCAAAAAATGCTCAAACTACCACATAATTGTACTCATCTGATAACGCTAGCAAAGTAATGCTCAAAATTCTTTAAGCCAGTCTTCAAAAGTACATGGACTGTGAACTTCCAGATGTTCAAGTTAGATTTAGAAAAGGTGGAGGAACTAGGTATCAAATTGCCAACATCCATTGGATCATCAAAAAAGAGAGTTCCAGAAAAACATCTACTTCTGCTTTATTGACTATGCCAAACCCTTTGACTGTGTGGATCACAATAAACTGTGAAAAATTCTTAAAGAGATGGGAACACCAGTCCACCTGACCTGCCTCCTGAGAAACTTGTCTGTAGATTAAGAAGCAATAGTTAAAACTGGACATGGAACAACAGACTGGTTCCAAATTGGGAAAGGAGTACATCAAAGTTGTATATTGTCACCTGCTTATTTAACTTATATGCAGAGTACATCATGAGAAATGCTGAACTGGATGAAGCACAAGCTAGAATCAAGACTGTCTGGAGAGATAGCAATAACCTCAGATATGCAGATGACACAATCATTATGTCAGAAAGCGAAGAAGAACTGAAGAATCTCTTGAAGAAAGTTAAAGAGGAGAGTGGAAAAGTTGGCTTAAATATTCAGAAAACTAAGATCAAGGCATCTGGTCCCATCACTTCATGGCAAATAGATGGGGAAACAATGGAAACAGTGACAGACTATTTTCTGGGGTTCCAAAATCACTGCAGATGGTGACTGCAGCCATGAAATTAAAAGACACTTGTCCCTTGGAAGGAAAGTTATGACCAACGTAGACAGCATATTAAAAAGCAGAGATATTACTTTGCCAACAAAGGTCCATCTAGTCAAAGCTATGGTTTTTCCAGTAGTCATGTATGGACGTGAGAGTTGGGCTATAAAGAAAGCTGAGCACTGAAGAATTGATGCATTTGAACTGTGGTGTTGGAGAAGACTCTTGAGAGTCCCTTGAACTGCAAGGAGATCCAATCAGTCCATCCTAAAGGAAATCAATCCTCAGTGTTCATTGGAAGGACTGATGCTGAAGCTGAAGCTTCAATACTTTGGCCACCTGATGCAAAGAACTGACTCATTGGACAAGATCCTGATGCTGGGAAGGATTGAAGGTGGGAGGAGAAGGGGATGGCAGAGGATGAAATGGTTGGATGGCATCACTGACTCGATGGACATGAGTTTGATCAAGCTCCAGGAGTTGGTGATGGACAGGGAAGCATGGCATGCTGCAGTCCATGGGGTCACAGAGTCAGACACGACTGAGTGACTGAAATGAACTGAACTGAACTGAGAGAAAACAGATATGTTTTCATAGAGCAGGTGGTAGTAATAGGCTTCCCTGATGGCTCAGCAGGTAAAGACTCCACTGGCAATGCAGGAGACAGGGATTCAATCTCTGTGTAAGGAAGATATCCTGGAGAAATAAATGCAACCCACCCCAGTATTCTTATCTGAAGTATCCCATGGAAAGAGGAGCCTGGCAGGCTATAGTCCATCGGGTCTCAAAAAGTCGTACAAAATTAAGCATGCTCATGGTAGTAATACTTGGCTTTAAGGGTGAGTAAAATTTTAAGACTGAGAACTGGAAGAATGAACAAAATGACTAGTAATCCTAAGAGGCTCTCCTGACCCACATGTTATGAGTCAGCACCCAGCACTCTTGCGTCCCAAGGAAAGGCCAGACTCAATCCTGTGAGATTCACGTAGGAGCCAATTCCCAAATTGGAAACAATATCAGGGAATCTCCCTGTATATCTGACCTGGCAAGGCTTACAGTCCCACTGCTCAGCTGATGAAAGATGCCTGGCAAGACCAGGAGTTTGAGGCATGATGTAACTGGGATAAGCGGCTTATCAGTTCAAATCAGTGTGTCTTGAAATGAGTATCAGTGCCTATTTCCTGTATGTCAGATAGAACTACACCACAGCTTAGACAAATTCCCTACACCACGCTGCCTCTGTAGGCCAGGGATGTAGTTGTATGGATGGATCTAATTGCATCTTACTCCTGGAGTCGAATTAGTTTCAGATTCATGGGGTCACAAAGAGTCGGACACGACTGAGCGACTGAACTGAACTGAACTGGACCCATACATTTCCATTTTGACAAAGGTAAAGAGGAAGAGGTAGGTAAGGAGTTCAGAAAATGTAATAGGACTTAAGGTAAGTTTCAGTTCAGGTCAGTTCAATTCAGTCGCTCAGTCATGTCTGACTCTTTGCGACCCCATGAATTGCAGCACGCCAGGCCTCCCTAAATCACTGCAGATGGTGATTGCAGCCATGAAATGAAAAGACGCTTACTCCTTGGAAGAAAAGTTATGACCAACCTAGATAGCATATTCAAAAGCAGAGACATTACTTTGCCAACTAAGGTCCATCTAGTCAAGGCTATGGTCTTTCCAGTAGTCATGTATGGATGTGAGAGTTGGACTGTGAAGAAGGCTGAGTGCCGAAGAATTGATGCTTTTGAACTGTGGTGTTGGAGAAGACTCTTGAGAGTCCCTTGGACTGCAAGGAGATCCAACCAGTCCATTCTGAAGGAGATCAGCCCTGGGATTTCTTTGGAAGGAATGATGCTAAAGCTGATCAACTCTTCGCATGAGGTGGCCAAAGTATTGGAGTCTCAGCTTTAGCATCATTGCTTTCAAAGAAATCCCAGGGCTGATCTCCTTCAGAATGGACTGGTTGGCTCTCCTTGCAGTCCAAGGGACTCTCAAGAGTCTTCTCCAACACCACAGTTCAAAAGCATCAATTCTTCAGTGCTCAGCCTTCTTTAGGAGCTTAATGCAGGCCAACTCAAATACTTTGGCCACCTCATGTGAAGAGTTGACTCATTGGAAAAGACTCTGATGCTGGGAGGGATTGGGGGCAGGAGGAGAAGGGGACGACAGAGGATGAGATGGCTGGATGGTATCACTGACTAGATGGACATGAGTTTGAGTGAACTCCGGGAGTTGGTGATGGACAGGGAGCCCTAGCGTGCTACAATTCATGGTTTGGGTTGCCATTTCCTCCTTCATATCTTCCGAGTCTCATGTCTCCTGCATTAGCAGGAGGGTTCTTTTCCACTAGTGCCACCTGGGAAGTCCCTAAATAGAGTACATCTGTCCTTTAAATTTCTTTTGTTTTAGAAAAATTTTCTAGATGTATTGCCATTGTTTTCTTCCTTAAAAATTTTTTTTTATTTTATATTGGAGTATAGCCAATTAACAATGTTGTGATAGTTTCAGGTGGACAGCAAAGGGTCTCAGCCATACATATACATGTATTCATTCTCCCCCAAACTCCTTTCCATGTTTTTTGTCTTTTTACAGAGCAGGGGTCACAGGCAGAAAGGCCCTTGTCTACCATCCCTGACCCAAGTTCAGTTCAGTTCAGTTCAGTCGCTCAGTCGTGTCCGACTCTTTGCAACCCCATGAACCGCAGCACACCAGGCCTCCCTGTCCATCACCAACTCCCGGAGTTCACTCAGACTCACATCCATTGAGTCTGTGATGCCATCCAGCCATCTCATCCTTGGTCGTCCCCTTCTCCTCCTGCCCCCAATCCCTCCCAGCATTAGAGTCTTTTCCAATGAGTCAACTCTTTGCATAAGGTGGCCAAAGTACTGGAGTTTCCGCTTTAGCATCATTCCCTCCAAAGAAATCCCAGGGCTGATCTCCTTCAGAATGGACTGGTTGGCTCTCCTTGCAGTCCAAGGGACTCTCAAGAGTCTTCTCTAACACACTTCAAAAGCATCAATTCTTCGGCGCTCAGCCTTCTTCACAGTCCAACTCTCACATCCATACATGACCACAGGAAAAACCATAGCCTTGACTAGGCGGACCTTAGTCGGCAAAGTAATGTCTCTGCTTTTGAATATACTATCTAGGTTGGTCATAACTTTTCTTCCAAGGAGTAAGTGTCTTTTAATTTCACACTGGTAAGAAAAGAACAGAGAGTTAACTTACGTGAGAAAAGACTCATGAAGCTGAACCCTTAAAGACTGAGCTGTGTGACAGTCAGGTTTTATGTGTAGGCTATAAAGTCTCAATAGTGACAGGAAGAGATGTGTTGTTAGTCAGCTCAATGGCAATTGCTTTGAACTCCTTAGAGGAAACACACAATCCATCTGGGAAAACAGGGTAAGACATGTTCCTCCTCCAGCTGAACTGCAACTCAGTCTTGCCAGTGTGATAAGGTGGCCAAATCCTGTGAGAGGAGGTACCTGCAGTTTTAAGCTGGGAAAGATTTCAAGGTAGGCATCATCTCATCTCGGGTTGAGCAATAATCAAGGCGTGCTAATTTACAACTTAAACGGCACACCCATCCATTGGCAACTGGGCAAACTCTCTTTCCTTGATTCTCTACCTCAAAAAAAAAAAAAAATGGCTTTAGTGGTAAGCAGGCTCACAGGAGGATGGAACAATGAGAATAATCAAATACCCAAAAGCTTCCCTGGTAGCTCAGCTGGTAAAGAATCCACCTGTAATACAGGAGACTTGAGTTCTGCCCCTGGGGTGGGAAGGGCCCTTGGAGAAGGGAACAGCTACCCTCTCCAGTATTCTGGCCTGGAGAATGCCATGGACTGTATATCCACAGGGTCACAAAGAGTTGGACACGACTGAGAGACTTTCACTTCACTTCAAATAAAGGTAAATGTCATCATAACTCTGGGACTTATCTTTTCTCTTAGGCATTAATACAAACAGTCAAATGAAATGTCTGAACTATCCCACTGAATTCTCACAACTCTATGAAGTAAGTACTACTATTATTCCCATTTTGCAGATGATGAAATGGAGGCCCAGAGAACTCAAGTAACTTGCTTAAGGTCACACAGCTGATACGTGGTACCACAAGCATTCAACCTGTGACTGTGACTGTAACCACAGCCCAAACTATCCCATAGAAGTAGGGCCTATGAAGAGAGAGCAAGAAAGAGATCTGGCCACAAAAAAACAGTGTGACAATCTCTAGCAGATCCTACTCAGAGGCAGGATAGAAATCTAAATGACTTGTCCCATCTCTGATTTACAGCACGTAAATATTCTTAGTCCCATTCTACCCGAAGATTTCAAAGCTTCTTTTACTAAATTACCATTTTGTTCTTTTTGTTATTTCTGCCCTCTTTCCTTTCGTAATTTTAAAAATTTCTACCTTATTTTCACTCGGCTGACAATGGTTTTCCAAGTAGTCATGTACAGACATGACAGTTGGACCATAAAGAAGACTGAGTACTGAAGAACTGATGCTTTTGAACCGTGGGTGTTGGAAAAGACTCTTGAGAGTCCCCTGGACTGCAAGATCAAGCCAGTCCATCCTAAAGGAGATCAGTCCTGAATATTCATTGGAAGACTGATGCTGAAGCTGAAACGCTAATACCTTGGTCACCTGATGTGAAGAGCTGATTCACTGGAAAAGACCCTGATGCTGGGAAAGATTGAGGGCAGAAGGAGAAGGGTTTTGTCAGAGTATGAGATGGTTAGCTAGCATCACTGACTCAATGGACATGAATTTGAGCAAATTCTGGGTGATGGTGGAGGACAGAGGAGCCTGGAGTGCTACAGTCCACGGGGTCACAAAGAATGAGACACGACTTATTGACTGAACAACAACCACCCTATTTTCCATGGTCTTACATCCCTGATTTTCCCAACTTTTATATGCCTGGGAATTTACCAAATAATAAAACCAAGTGACTGACTGCCCAGTCTTTCTTATAGAAAGACCACAAATGGGAATTCCCTGACAGTCCTGTGGTTAAGACTTTACCTTCTAATCCAGGGGGTTCAATCCTTGGTCAGGAAGCTAAGATCCCACACACCTTGCGGCCAAGAAACCAAAACATAAAACAGAAGCAATATTGTAACAAATTCAATAGACTTAAAAATGGCCCACATCAAAAAAAAAAAAAAATCTTAAAAAAAAGACCACAAAATGCTGCAGCCTCTAGGTTCTAATCACCACCTGAAAATAATGATCACGTCAGAAGTCACACAACTATAAAAATCAATTTTTAAAAAGTCATGCAACTAAAGGATATTACTTCCCTACCTAAACTTCCTATTATTGGGGAGAGCAGTGGAAGGGGAAGGGGAAAGGGAAGGACATTTTATAAGGCTAATAAGTTTATTTTAGTCCCAAGTTTTTTTTTAAATTATACAAAAATAGAGTGAATAACATAATAAAAACTCAATATACCTGCCCCTTAGAATCACTATTATCAAAGTGTTGCTGCACTTCATCTGTATCTTTTGTCCCATTTTGCTGAATTATTCCGAAGCAAATCTCAAACATAATTTTATTTCATCCCTGTATACTTCAGTATCCATTCCTGTATAGGTATTTTCTTATATAATACTACTGTTATCTTAACAAATGAATAGCTTAGACTATTCAAAATTGCTTCGTACACACCTTTTTCAGGCTCTTTTGTTTTGTTTTACATCAGGATCTAAGCAAGGTCCATACATTATATTTGAGGGTTGTACTCTCTATGAATCTGTCTTAATGTAGAGCTACCTTCCCATTTTTCAAATTCAAGCCATTAACTTATTGAAGAAATTGGGTGAATTTTCCTATAGTCTCTCCTCTGGATATCTGCTTTCTCATGGTAGAATTCATTTCTCTCTCTCTCCCTATCTCCTATAAAGGGAATTCTGTTTTCCTCTTTACATATTAGTTTCATCTAAGCTAGAAAACACAGAAAATGATTTGAGACTGTTTTCTCAATTCTCCCAAGGAGGGTACACAGTGTGTGCCATTCTAAGTGTGTAACTAAAGTGAACTTGGGTCTTATTTGCCCACCGAGGAGCAGAGCCCATTCACTAACATCGAAGTGTCATGAAGGAAATGACATTTATTTGTAAGGTGCCAACTGGTGGCTCAGAGGTTAAAGCATCTGCCTGCAGTGTGGAAGACCCAGGTTCGATCCCTGGGTTGGGAAGATCCTCTGGAGAGGGAAATGGCAACCCACTCCAGTACTCTTGCCTGGAAAATTTCATGGGCTGAGGAGCCTGGTGGACTACAGTCCATGGGGTCGCAAAGAGTCGGACACGACTGAGCGACTTCACCTCACCTTAAGCAAAGAGTGCAGGGTAGTTGGTGCTCAAAAGACCTGAATTCCCCAGTGGATTTCAGGGAATGATTTTCAAGACAACCTTAGGGGCGGAGGTTGCAGGGAGCGTGATCAGCTCATGGACTTTCTTCAGATTGGTTGGTGATGAGGTGCTAACAGGGTGAAGTTTCAGGAATCTTTATCATCAATCGTCTGGTTCCAACCAGTCTGGGGTCTGTGTGCTCATGTTCAGCATTTAGTTACCATCCTCCACCTGGGTGGGTAGAGGGTTCTAAGCCCCAGCAGAACAACTCAAAAATACATGTCAGGATTCCTGGAGGGGAACTAGGCCTCTGTTTTATTGCTGAACTAGTTGACTGCTTTTCCTTTGATTCTGCCCTCCCTCAGTTCCCTAATTAGCAACTGATTGAGTCTGCTCATTAGAACTCAGGGAAGTTTTAGATGAAAACCTTTTTCTACAAGAAATGGGAGACACAGAGGGACTTTTGTGCCTGAGAGGGCCCCACCGTCCACAGTTTCAATCTCCCTTTCTTTGATACTCTTCAGTTGTATCCAGTTCCCCTAGGGGACTAGAGGCAGGAAAAGAAAGGGAATAATGTTTTAGATAAAGAGGTTAATCATAAACTCCCAGAGAACTCAGTTTTAGGGGCACTTTGTTTCAATTGAAGGATTCCCTGGTGGCTCAGCTGGTAAAGAATCCGTCTGTAGTGCAGGAGACCTGGGTTCAATCCCTGGGTTGGGAAGATTCCCCGGAGAAGGGAAAGGCTACCCACTCCAGTATTCTAGCCTAGAGAATTCCATGGACTGTATAGTCCATGGGGTCGTGAAGAGTTGGACACGACTGAGCAACTTACACACACACTGGTGGCTCAGACGGTAAAGCATCTACCTGCAATGCGGGAAAGCTGGGTTCAATCCCTAGGTCAGGAAGATTTCCCTGGAGGAGGAAATGGCAACCCACTCTGTACCCCTGCCTGGAAAATCCCATGGACAGAGGAGCCTAGTAGGCTACAGTCCATGGGGTTGCAAAGAGTCAGACACAACTGAGAAATTTCACTTTTCCTAGAGAAGGGAATGGCTACCCACTCTAGTCTTCTTGCCTGAAGAATTCTATGAACAGAGTGAAGAGAAGTTAATTTATTATACATAGTGGATTCCTTAGGGCAGTAGAACTTAAATTTCAAAACCCAAATGAAAAAGGTTTAAAGTCTTGATTATATTGTTTCAACTTTTTTTTTTTTTGGCAGAAATACTTCACTGAAGGCACTGAATGCTTTATATTTAAGGTTATCAGGAGGTACAATGTCTATTCTCGCTTTTAGTGACAGGAAAATGAATTAATGGTTCAGATGATGACAGTGAGTAATAGTTTCATCTATTAATGATTGCCATAGATATTTTGAGGGAGGGGGAGGAACCCAAGACAAGAATTGAGTGAAACATTTACCAAAGGTGATCTCATCTTAGGGCCTGGACAGGATGATGACTCATGTAGCATATACACCACCAAACTGTCTTCATCAAAAGAAATCAATTTGACTTCTCCCCATCAGCACACCCAATAATAGTGGTCAGTAATACTGAGAGCAAGACTAGACACAAACCATTCATTTATACCCTAAGAGAGCTTTAAAAATAAAAACCAACATTTTCAGTCTTTTACCCAGCAGAACGGGAATAGCTGGCCAGGAGAACATTTGCGTTTATCTTCCTCTATAGTATTTTCCAGGCTTCCTGGGTAGCTCAGCTGATAACGAATCTGCCTACAGTGAAGGAGACCCTGGTTTGATTCCTGGGTCAGGAAGTTCCCCTGGAGAAGGGATAGGCTACCCACTCCAGTATTCTTGGGCTTCCCTGATGGCTGACAGTAAAGAATCTGCTCGCAATGTGGGAGAACTAGGTTCAATCCCTGGGTTGGGGAGATCCCCTGGTGGAAGGCATGGCAACCCACTATAGCATTCTTGCCTGGAGAATTCCATGGACAGAGGTGCCTGGTGGGCTACTGTCCATGAGGTTGCAAAGAGTCAGTCATGACTGAGTGACTAACCTCTGCATAGTATTTCCCTGGTGGCTCAGATGGTAAAGAATCCGCTTTGCAATGTAGGAGACCCAGATTTGATCCCTGGGTGGGGAAGATCCCCTGGAGAAGGAAATGGAAACCCACTCCAGTACGCTTGCCTAGAGAATTCCATGGACAGAGGAGTCTGGCATGCAAAGAGTTGGACCCAACAGAGCAACTAACACACACACAGAGAGACATACACACACACAGACACACACAAGTGTGCTTTCCTGAGAAGCAGAGGAGAATGCCCAAGATGGGACACACAGTAGACTAGGATCACTACACTTAAAGGGACACTAAGGAAATATTTTGCTTCCAGAAACCAGAATCTAAGTAAGTAAACACAGAAAAGGCATACCTGCTAACTATCATACTGTAAATTGTTGGAAGATATGAAAGAAAGCAGCAGTTTCTAGCCTCTGCACTGAGTGGGTAGTCAATAAAGTTGTTGACAATCTTATTCCTGCCCATCATAAAAGGGCTAAGGAAGTAAGGGTAAGTGATACTGGAAAACTTCCAGTAATACGCTGGAGCAATGCCAGGGAGAGGACACAGCGTTCATTAAATCAGAGCAATTTGCGAAAGCTGTTTTAGGTTGAACTGCCTAGGAAAATATGTCACACATCAGCTTTTTGATCATTATTGCATGAAAACGAGTACATGAATATCCTCTGCAACTACCGTAATCCTGGAATTGCCTCTATTACATACATACTCCGTCTCTTGGCCTAAATTCTCTAGTTGACACAGATCTCTCTGGGGAACAGCACAGCTGAGCCTGGGGTACGGAACCCCCTTGCTGGACACACCTACAGTGTCCTACACCCTCCTGTCCTAGTCCCCTATGACCCTACTGAACATGCATTTACTCTGACAAGATTAATATTGGAGTCAGAGTTGAAGGGAGTGAACTTGTCTAACACAATTGTGCTATCTACAAGTAAAATGTACGAGTCTATGACTCGTCATGAAGAGCGAATGAAATGGAGAGTTAGTGAGGTCAAAGGTGTAAAACATAATTAATGAATTTGTAGAATGTTAGAGCTACAGGGGAGATTGAAGTTCACTTAGTATAATCCTCTTTACAGAAAACTGTAGCCCAGAGAAATTCAATTACTTGCCCTGAATTAGTCATAATTACAGAATGAGAAAGTAACATGATGTCTGTAAGGACATCAAAAACATTAGGTAAGACTAGTAATCATGTAGAAGCATTTGGAATTTAAAAAATTCAAGTCTGTGTATTTAACATTTACTGAGAGCTTGTTACGTGCCAGATACAGCATTGAACAAAAATCCCTGTGTCCCTGGAATATACAATTAGTAAAGAAACTAAACATTAAGTACACTATACAGTATGCCACACAGCTGTGGAGGAGGAAGTGGCAACCCACTCCAGCATTCTTGCCTGGAGAATCCCATGGGCAGAGAAGCCTGGCTAGCTAAAGCCCATGGGGTCACAAGAGTCGGATACAACTTAGTGACTAAACCATACAGCTGTAAATATCATGAAGAAAAAGGGGAAGGGGCGGGGGGACCTAAGGGCAGCATGTGGATAGGAGGGTCACATTTTAAAACAGGTGGTCAGGGGCTTCCCAGGTGGCACAGTGGTAAAGAATCTGTCTGCTACTGCAGGAGATGCAGGAGACACAGGTTCAATCACCGGGTCAGGATGATCCTCTGGAGAAGAAAATGACAACCCACTCCAATATTCTTGCCTAGACAATTCCATGGACAGAGGAGCTTGGCAGGCTATAGTCCATGGACTCAGAGGAGTCAGATACAACTGGATGACTGAGCATACAACACACACATAGAATGTCCTCTAATTAAAATATACTTGATAAAGTAATAAAGTGATCCAAAAATTATCTGAGGAGAAGTGTCTCCAGACAGAGAAAGAGCTAATAAAGAAGACTTGAAGCAAGAGTCCTTGGAATGTCCATCCAAATACCAGGTCAACAAAGCTCAGCAGAACAAGCAAGGAGGAAAGCAGTGGGAGATAAACGTTTGAGAAGTGGGACCAGATTTTGTGTGTGTGTTGTGTGTAGAGTCGGCATCATGAGGTTTGATTTTGGATGTGTTAAGTTTGGCTGCTGTATTGAGAAAGTACACAGGTACAAATAGAGATTGTTTTGTTGTTGTTTAGTTGTTAAGTCATGTTTGACTCTTTTGGGACCCTCTGGACTGTAACCCACCAGGCTCCTCTGTCCGTAGGATTTTTCAGGCAAGTATACTGGAGTCGGTTGCCATTTCCTTCTCCAGGGGATCTTAACAGCCAGAGACTGAACCTGCATCTCTTTCATTGTAGGCAGATTCTTTACCATTGAGCCACCTGGGAAGGATTACTTAGGAACTCTTAAGATAATCTATGAGACAGACGATGGTGGTATGGACCAGGCACCTCACAGCAGAAGTAATGTGAACTGGAAATGTATTTTTCACGTAAAGCTGACACAATTTGCTGATGAAGTGAAGGATGAAAGAGACAGAGTGGGGAAATTCAATGATTTCTTCAAGGTTCTTGGTCTCAATAACTAGACACACGGAATTGCTAATTAACCAATATGGGGAAGACTATAAGAAGAGCAAATTGAGGGGAACCAATCTGGAGAAGGCAATGGCACCCCACTCCAGTACTCTTGCCTGGAAAATCCCATGGACGGAGGAGCCTGGTGGGCTCCAGTCCATGGGGTCGCGAAAAGTTGGACACAACTGAGCGACTTCACTTTGACTTTTCACTTTCATGCACTGGAAAAGGAAATGGCAACCCACTCCAGTATTCTTGCCTAGAGAATCCCAGGGATGGGGGAGCCTGGTGGGCTGCTGTCTATGGGGTCACACAGAGTCGGACAAGACTGAAGCAACTTAGCAACGATGAAGAAATGTTAAGTGGCAGTTAAGGTTAAAAGTTTGGATTTTCAGAGAGAGATCTATGCCAGATATATAAATGTAGGAGTTATCAGTATATAGATAAGAGACCCATGAGACTAAAACAGATCACCAGAAGAGCAAGTATAGATAGTAAAGGTGTCCAGGGACTGAGACCTGGGATATTCTTAAAAGCTTTGGGGTTGTGGGAGCCAGGTGTAAGATATTTCAATAAAAAATGGAGTGATCAATTGTGTTTAAGTCTGATGGCAGGTCAAGATAAAACTTTAAGAATGACCATTGAATTTAGCAATGTGGAAGTCACTGATGGCTTTGAAAATCCTCTTCACCAGAGAGGTAAAGGCAGATAAGTCTTATTACAATGTATTCAAGAGATAATGTGATGAGAAGAACAGGAACAACAGACATTTAAAAATTAGTTCAGAAAGGTTACAAGATACAAGACTGAAAAATGAAAGTGAAAGTTCTCAGTCTGTCTGACTCTTTGTGACCCCATGAACTACAGTCCATGGAATTCTCTAGGCCAGAATACTGGAGTGGGTAGCCTTTCCCTTCTCCAGGGGATCTTCCCAACCAACCCACGGATTGAACTCAGGTCTTTGACAATGCAGACGGATTCTCTACCCGCTGAGCCACAAGGGAAGCCCAAGAATACTGGAGTGGGTAGCCTATCCCTTCTCCAGCAGATCTTCCCGACCGGGGATTAAAACAGTGTCTCCTGCACTGCAGGTGGATTCTTTACCAACTGAGCTATCATAATATTCAAAATTCAACTGTATTTCTACACACTTATGATGCACAATGAGAAAATAAAATTAAGGAGATAGTTCCATATAAAAAGTATCAAAAAGAACAAAATACTCTGAAATAAATTTAACAGAAAAGTACACATTATATGCTCTGAAAATTATAAAACATTGTTGCAAGAAATGAATGGAAAGACATCCCAAGTTCATGAATCAGATAACTCCCAAACTGATTTATAGATTCAATGTGACCCTTATCAAAATCTCAACTAGCTTTTTTTGCAGGAAGGTCATCTTAAAATTTCATATAAAAATGCAAGGGACTCAGTATAGCAAAACAATCTTTAAAAAGAAGAACAAAGATAGAAGCCTCATGCTTTTCATTTTCATAACTTGCTACAGTAATTAAAACAGACTACTTTGGTTTAAGTATAAATACATAAATTAATGGAATAGAAAAGAGATTTCAGAAATAAACCCTAATATTAATGGTCCATTGATTTTTGACAAGTGTCATATCAATTCAGTGGGGTGAATAATAGTTTTTTGAACAAACGATGCTGGGACAGTAACTAGATATCCTCATACAAAAGAACGAGGTTGGATGCCTATCTAGCTCTATACATAAATATTAACTCAAACCAGATCATAGACCTCAGTGTAAGAGCTAAAACTACAAAACTCTTAAAAGCACACACAGGAGTAAATCTTTGTGAACTTGGATTGTGTGCACACGTGCTCAGTCACTTAGTCGTGTCTGATTTTGCAGCCATATGGACTGTAGCTTGCCAGGCTCCTGTCCATGGGATACTCCAGGCAAGAATACTGGAGGAGGGTGTCATTCCCTCCTCCAAGAGATCGTCCCAACCCAGGGATTGAATCCATGTCTCCAGCACTGCAGGCAGCTTCTTTACCCACTGAGCTATGGGGAAGCCCTGAACTTGGATTAGGTAATGACCAAAGCAACAAGAGAAAAAGTAGATGAATTGGACTTCCTCAAAATTAAAAAATTCTGTCCTGCAAAGGAAACCATCAAAAAAGTGGAAAAACAATCCCCAGAACAAGAAATATTTGCAAACCATAAGTCTAATAAGGGACCTTATGCAGAATATATTAACAACTCTCAGAACTCAATAATCAAAAGATAAATAACCCAATTACAAAATGGCAAAGGATTTGAAAAGACAGTTCTCTAAAACAGATATACAAGGGGCTAATAAGCATGCAAAAAGATGCTCACCATCATTAGCCATCAGAAAAATAAAGATGCTTACCATTGTTAGTCATCAGGAAAATCAAAATCACAATGAGATACCACTTCATACACTTTAGGATGATTATAATGAGAGAGAGAGATAAGGATAAGAGTTGGAGGATGTGAAGAAAATCTGAACCCTTATACACAATTGGTGTGAATGTAAAATGATGCAGACGCTTTGTAGAAGTTTTCAGTTCCTTAAAATGTTCAACATTAGGCTACCATATGACCCAGCAAATCCCCTCCTGGGTATACAGCCAAGAGAAATAAAAACACAGCAAAGTTTGTAAACAAATGTTCATCGCAGCATTATTCACAGTAGCTAATTAATAGAAACAGCCCAAATGTTCATCAACTGGGTAAATAGAGTATATCCAGAGTGGAATATTAATCAGCAATAAAAAGCAATGAATTACTGATACAAGCTACAACATAGAGAAGTCTTTAAAACATGATACTAAATGAAAGACTCTGGTCACAAAAGACTATTTATTACATGACTCCATTTATATGCAAGTCCAAAATAGGCAGATCTATAGAGACAGAAAGCGGGCTGGTGATCAGCTGAGAGAATGAGAAACTGCTAGTGGCTATGGGATTTTTCTTTTCTATACTAAAAAAATTTGATTATTGTTAGAAAAAAAACTATAAAATTTACAATTGTAACCAATTTTAAGTATACTTTTCAGTAGTGTATCTTAAGTGTATTTATAGTCACACTGTTGTGAAAGAGACCTCTGGAACTTCTTCATCTTGCAAAACTGAAACTCTACTCATTACTAACTTCCCATTTCTTCCTGACCCCAGATCCTGGCAAGCACTACCTGCTTTCCTTTTTTTAATTTTGGCCGTGCTGGGTCTTTATAGCAGCACATGGGCTTTTTCTCTAGTTGCGGCATGCACACTTCCCTTGTTGCGGAGCACAGGCTCTAGAATGCGAGGGCTCAGCAGGTGCAGCCCACGGGCTTGGCTGCCCTACAGCATGTGGGATCTTGGTTTCCCAACCAGGGATCGAAGCCGTGTTTCAAGCACTGGAAGGTGGATTCCTATCCATTGGACCACCGGGGAAGTCTCCATCACTACTTTCTGTCTGCATGAATTTGATTATTCTAGGTTCCTAGTGCGAGTGGAATCACACAGTATTTGTCTTTTTGTTCCTAGCTTATTTCATTTAGCACAATGTCCTTAAGGCTAATACAGGTTACACTACATGACAGGATTTCTTTCCTTTTTAGGGCTGGAGAGTATTTCATTGTATGTATATACCACATTTTGTTTATCCACCCATCTGTTGATGGAAATTTAGGTTGCTTCCACCTTTTGCCACTATGAACATATCTGTTGAAGATTCTGCTTTCAATTATTTAGGATATATACCCACAGTGGGATTGCTGGATCACCTGGGCATCTCCTTAGAGTGACAAGTGTTCTAAAATTTGATAGTGGTGATAGTTGTACAACCATCAGTTCAGTTCAGTTCAGTAGCTTAGTCGTGTCCAACTCTTTGCAACCCCATGAATCGCAGCATGCCAGGCTCCCTGTCCATCACCAACTCCCGGAGTTCACTCAGACTCACGTCCATTGAGTCAGTGATGCCATCCAGCCATCTCATCCTCGGTCGTCCCCTTCTCCTCCTGTCTGCAACCCCTCCCAGCATCAGAGTCTTTTCCAGTGAGTCAACTCTTTGCATGAGGTGGCCAAAGTACTGGAGTTTCCTTCCCGCTTTAGCATCATTCCTTCCAAAGAACACCCAGGGCTGATTTCCTTCAGAATGGACTGGTTGGCTCTCCCTGCAGTCCAAGGGACTCTCAAGAGTCTTCTCCAACACCACAGTTCAAAAGCACCAATTCTTCTGCGCTCAGCCTTCTTCACAGTCCAACTCTCACATCCATACATGACTACTGGAAAGATCATAGCCTTGACTAGACTGACCTTAGTCGGCAAAGTAATGTCTCTGCTTTTGAATATGCTATCTAGGTTGCTCATAATTTTCCTTCCAAGGAGTGAGCGTCTTTCAATTTCCTGGCTGCAGTCACCATCTGCAGTGATTTTGGAGCCCCCAAAAATAAAGTCTGACACTGTTTCCACTGTTTCCCCATCTATTTCCCATGAAGTGATGGGACCAGATGCCATGATCTTCATTTTCTGAATGTTGAGCTCTAAGCCAACTTTTTCACTCTCCTCTTTCACTTTCATCATGAGGCTTTTTAGTTCCTCTTCACTTTCTGCCATAAGGGTGGTGTCATCTGCATATCTGAGGTTATTGATATTTCTCCCGGCAATCTTGATTCCAGCTTGTGTTGAGTACAATAAAAACCACTGAATTGTACATTTCAAGTCAGTGAATCAAATGATATATGAATTATATCTCAACAAAGGTGTTAAAAAACACAACTCAGAAAGGCTAAAGCAAGGATTTAGTTGCATAAGGATTTTGACTGAACTGGATAATTAATCTGATTAAATAACCAGTCAATCTTGTCACACGAGTAATTCTGACACTTATTTTCAATGACTTGGCTAGATGTTTAGGTGTTTTCTGAGACATAACTTCAGTCTTTTTCAATGCTGACCATTAGAAGTAGGAAAAAGAAAATGTCAGTACCTTTTCTTAATTCACAATATTAAAACTTTTCATATTTTGTGTCAAGAAACACTGTAAAGAAATAGCAAATTCATACTATCGCAATTTTTATTTCATCTGCTCTATAGGTATGGCATTCACCAGATTTTTTAGAGATAGGAAAATACAGTAGGACTTTACTCTCTTTTACTTCAGATTCATTTTTGTAATGTCACTCACAATTATTGCACTTAAAAGATGCTCAAAAGGCAGAGGATTTATTTGCCTTTTTTTCTATAAAAATTATACAACTAAAAAGCCCTGTGTTCATCATCACTGAATGGGGAAAGAGGTAATAAACTTAAAAACACGAGAGAAAAAATTTTGAGGAAAAAACACATCAAATTCAGATTGTTCTCATCTCTAACTGCTGTACACAACTAGAAAAGCTAACAGCAATATAGATGGCCACTGGTGCTCAGAAATTCATTTCTTCATCTTCTCTTCTTCATGCAAACATTTTCAGTTTTGTCAAGATTCAAGTGGTACAGTTATATAAAGATATTAAATCAGATAATCTCAAAGAATTCTAATAATGTCTTCTAAGCAGAGCAGAATATAGTGAGAGAAACCTCACCAGCCTGAGTGATCATTTTTAAAACAATAGGTACCAGATGGTTTATAGTAATGAGACAAGTCTGGAAGCCAATTTTCAATCTTGGTCCCAAGCACAGAGTGAAATAATGGTCATGATTTAATTAAAAAGATACCAATTGTGTGGGACAGTCTTTCTTTCCAAATTACACATCTTATACACTCTGACAGTTTTTCCTAAAATAATCTCTTGGGGTAGATTTTAAGTAGGCTGAAATACTAATGGTTGATTTCAGATTCTTATTACAGGTTTTTCAAAGTCCGTCTATGTGCAGAAGCAAAATTATGAATGGCAACTCGAAGATCTGAGTTCCCCTCAGGGATGTCACAGGAATTGATGACTGAATGTAGTGCCCGGGTATCGCTGCAAATAAAGATTAACATAGTGATGAATGAAGTAGGATTCTAAACAGTTCTCCCAACCTCTTCCTATTAGTACTGCTTCTCTGCCCAGTCTTATAGCCATTAACAATCCATTGAATAAGTATTGAGTATTTACCATATGCCAAGTACTCTGTGATTACAGAAAAGATCATGAGAGGATGGGCACAAAAATTAAATTACAGTGTACTATTTCCAAACCAGAGACATATACAAAATGTCACCACAGCATGAAGTTCAAAATGAAAAAGAAACTAGGAGAGGATGAAAAAGATTCCCAAAGTGGCAACATTCCAAAAAAAAAAGAATTGGTAACATTTAAGATGATCTTGAAGGACTAATAGAAGTAAAGGAAAGAAGGCCTTCTAGGCAAAGAAATGAGTGTGTGGGGGTACAAGGATATATTTTTTAAATGTGGTGTGTACTGACAATAGCAGGTTCGATATGGCTGGAGTATGGCCTGGAGCCAGAGGGAAAACATGCCGGTTATGCTCTGTTTTGTACTGCAGTGTGAGTCCTACAGGTCTGATAAGGGTACGGCGCAATCAGATGTGTGTTTTTAAAACATGATTCACAGGACTGATAAGAAACTCATATCGTAGATGGAACATTAGGGATACAAACACCACCACCATTTTCGGTGTTTGTATGAAGCCTCTATAATCTCTACACTATGTAAATCAATACATTTAAGAATGGACAGGAAACAAAAATATTACTGACAACAGGAAATGATTCCATTTCTTCTAGCTGGTACTCTTAACAGAGTTTATATTGGTCCTCATGTTTCTCAGTGACCCCTAGCAGAACTGGCAGTCTAATGTGGATATACACACATTATAAATAATATACAGATGATAAGTCTATGTTAGATAACATTCAAGAATTTGGATAACAGGGTATTCAACTGGACAGAGGCCTAACTTAGATAGCTATAAACCTCTAATGTTCTTCATTTACAGGAGGACCTGCAACCCTAGTCTCATTACTGTACAATGGGCTAGACTATTTCCCTAGCATAAATGAAGACAAGAAGATAACATATCTCAAAGAGAAATATAACTCATTATAATTATTTTTATTGCCTCAGAGTTGTTTTGTAAAGGGGGGTATAACAGTCTTTGATATATAATAAGCACTTAGTCAATAAATGCTAAATTTCTACTACAATCACTACTTTTATGCTTGTTATTTTTTTATCTGCCACTAGGCCCCAATCATTCCTTGAAGACACTTACCTTTGTGGTTTTTATAGAAAATACAATTGTTGGCACAGGTATCAGGATGAGCATCCCAAAAATCAGGACCACAGCAGCAGAGTGGAGGTAAAGTAATATTATATAGTTGCATTTTCTCCTGGATCTGGGCTCTTAAAGCTTCTACGTATCTATAAAAATACAGTATGACCAAGCAAAGTGAACCACTAGGAAGAGAATGAGCATGAGTCCTCCTTTCACTCCTAGCTCAAGCTGTGAAACTATTTCATATCACTGTGCCTCAACCCTTCCTCTATGTACTCAGAAGCAGTACAAGGAAAAATGTAGTGCTATTCCAGAGAGGTATTAGGCAATCAAGAAATCTGTTCACCTTCTGATGCACAGGGTGAGGGTGTGATCCCCGGTCGGCAAGCTAGGATCCCACATGCCTCATGGCCAAAACCAGCCAAAGAACATAAAACAGAAACAATATTGTAACAAATTCAACAATGACTTTTAAAAGCAGTCCATATTAAAAAAAAAAAAAAGAAATGTGATGAAGTTCTGTGCCTCCTAAAGCATAAGAAGACACAGTCAATTCATTTTAGGGAAAATGAGAACACTGACTTCTAATAGGTCTCCTCCAGGGCCAAAATTTCATGCAGAACTTTCCAAAGTACCTACCTTTGGTGTTCTTTTTCTTTCTGCTGTTGTTTTTCTCTGGCTCCTTTTATTTCCTCAAGTTGTAGTTGGGCTAATATCTCACTCATCTTCTCCCCTGAACATGGCTCTTCATGGGAGTTCATTCTTAATATCCTCTGTTCTTCGGATAACGTTGCTGCTCTTTCTTTTTCTTAATTCTGAGAATAAAATCATAACATAGTTAGGAATTTCATCAAGTCATTACTTAGAATTAGCTTTTAGATCCAAATACCTCAAGAAATTCCCAGAAAGAGGGGAGTCAGGAAATCAGTTTAACAACCCTAGAAAAGCCTCAAAACTCCCTGCTGGCTGGTTTATCTCATTGCTCATGTGTACACATAGTCTCTTGAATGGAAATGACCAATAGTTACTACTAAAAGAGTGTTCCTGAAGAATTCTAACACAAGAACTTTCTGAGGTTAAAATTACAAGTAGACAGGACTTCTGCTTTTAGCTAAAATGGATTAATGGAGAGTGGATTTGCCCTACCACCTCAAACAACCAGATAAATAAAACAACAAATCAATCCAGGAACCAAAAACAAACAAAAAACAATGGTTTTCTAGACATTGGATATTCATCAATGAAAGAAAGTGATCTTGACAGATGGAAAACAAGTGAAGTGAGTCCTACAAGTGCCCAAGTTCACTGCCTTCAAAGTTTCCAGGCAGCAGCAGCACAGGGCAGGAGAGCTGAGGTGGAGCCTGATAGACTTTCTGAGTTGGGGAGATGACGCTGAAAGTACAGGGACACAAAACCAACTAGAGTATTTAAGACAGAAAACCCAGGGGAGAGAGCTGCTCAGAGAGAGAACCCCAGAGATCTAGGGGGCCTCCTTCTAATAACCAGCAGAGCGCTGAGTGTGTATGTGAGGACACGATCTGAGACCAAGGACAGAGCCATCCTAAAGAGTAACAGGGAACCATGTCCTGTGCTCACACAGCACAGAATGGAGACTGTTTGCACCACTTAAGCCTTGAAACACTCATAATATACAGGCATTGGGTAGAGTTTTCAGGAAGACTTTACCTTGGTAGTGGGGAATAATGATTGTTCCAGACACAACCAACACTGTAAAAGCAAAGCCCCAAAGTAACTTAAATAAAAGTGCTAGTTGTTCAGTCACGTCCGACTCTTTGTGACCCCAAGACTGTAGCCCCCAAAGCTCCTCTGTCCATGGGATTTTCCAGGCAAGCATCCTGGAGTGGGTTACCATTTCCTTCTGCATCCCTAAACAAAGCTCAGAAAAATTTTATAAGAATACAAAAATAACCAGTAACCAACCAATGAGGTAAATTCAATGTTGGACGTCTAATCAAAGATTACCAGGCATGCAAAGAGGCAGGCAAATACAATTCATAATGAAGAGAGTAATCAACCACTCAAAATCAACCTAGAATAGACAGTGATTAGAATTAGCATAGAAGGACATTAAAACAAGATAGTACAATTACTAATAGATCCTATATGTTCAAAAAGTTTAGACATAAAGAAGACGGAAATCAACTTATCAAGATGAAAACTACAATTTCTGAAACAAAAAATACATTGGAGAATAAGTCTATATGTTAAAGAAATGGAATTAATAATTAGTAACCTTCCAAAACAGAAAGCACCAGGCCCAGAAGGGCTCACCAAACAATTAAGGAAGAAATTACACCAAATCTCTTCAATCTCTTTCAGTGGACAGAAACAGAAAGCACGCTTCTTAACTCATTCTGTGAGGTCAGCATTACTCTAAAATCAAAACCAGATAAAGATATTAGAAAGTATTACCAATATCTCTCATGAACAAGAGGCAAAAATCCTCAAAAATATCAGCAAGTCGAATCTAACAATGCACACATATATCACGATCACAAGGAATTTAGGCCAAGAATGAAAGGCTGGTTCAACATGAAAAAAATCAATTAATGTAATAGAGCACATCAAAAGCTATATAAGAAAAATCACAATGCTATAAAAAGATGTAGAGAAAGCATTTGACAAAATCAAACACCACACAATCCAGCAGTGCCCCTTGCTATTTACACAACTTACACCCACACAAAACCTGAGCATGGATGTTTGCAATAGTTTATTTGCCAAATGCTGGAAGAAACCACGAATTCCTTCAGTAGATGAACGGATAAATAAACTGTTGTACTTTCAAACGACAAAATATTATTCAGACTAAAAAGAAATGAGCTATCAAGCCATGAAGAGATGTTCGATGTAAACACCTATTACTAAGTGAAAGAAGCCAGTCTCAAAAGGTTACATACTGTATGATTCCAACCGTATGACATTCTGCAAAGAGTAAAACAATGGAGACAGTGAAAGATCAGTGGTTGCCAGAGCTGGGGTTGGAGAGAGGGAAAGAAGGTGAACAGGCAGAGCATAAAGGAGTTTTAGAGTAGTGAAACTATTCTATATGATACTTAATGATGGATACAAGTCATTATACATTTGCCCAAACCCATAAATGTGCAACACCAAGAGTGAACCCTAGTGTAAATTATAAACTTTGATTGATAATGATGTACCAATGCAGGCTTATCACATGTTAACAGCTGTACCACACTGGTGAGGGATGTTGGTAATGGAGGAGGCTCTGAATGTCAAGGGATAGTACATATGAACAACTGCTCTACCTTCCTCTCAATTTTGCCATGAACCTAAACTGCTCTACAAAAATAAATTCTTTATTAAAAAAAAATACACTGGATGGGATTATTAGCATGTTAAACATTGCAAAACTAAATCTGAAAGCATAATGATAGAAATTATCCAAAATAAACCACAGAGAGAAAATCCAAAAATTTAAAAGAACACAAAAAAGCAATGAATCCAATTAAAAATGGGTAAAGGACTGGAATAGATATTTTCCCAAAGATGATCTATAAATGACCAACAAACATAAGAAAAGTTGCTCAACATCATGAATCTTCATTCAAATACAAATCAAAATCTCAATGAGATTATCACCTCAAACTATATTCACAACAATATGGACATGTTTGTTTGTTTATTAATGCTACTGAATTGTACACTTAAACATGGTTACAATAGTAAATTATACATTATATGTTTTTTACCATCAAAAGAAAAAAACCATGTCACATAAATAAATGAATGAATGAAGGGAAAAAAAATGAAATCAAGTTTTTTTTAGATGTACAAAACCTGAAAGAATTCATCCCCAGTACGCGCAAATCCAGAGACAGTACAGGCTTGGTTCTAGACCACTGTAATAAAGGGAAGATTGAAATAAAGCAAGTCACATGAAGTTTTTGGTTTCCTAGTGCATATAAAATTCTGTTTACACTGTAGTATTTTAAGTGTGCGATAACACAGTGTACATGCCTTAATTTAAAACTAACTGGCATCAGCAGACTAGCTCAACACAAGTTGTCACATACCTTCAATTTGTAAAAAAATGCAGTATCTACAAAGTACAATGAGGCATAGCACAGTAAAACAAGGTATGCCTGTATACCCACAATTGCAGGAAATGTTAAAGGTTATCTTTCAGACAAGAACAAAATGATATTTTAGGTAATATATATAAGATTCTTATTAGTTAAATCTCTATAAATAATAACAGATTTCTTTAACAAAAATAACAGTGTATTTTATATGTAAAAGTAAAATGTATAACAATAGTATAAAGGTTGGATGAGAGAAATGGAAGTACACTACTCTAAGATTCTTATATTAAAATTTTTATATTATATGTGGAGTAGTATATATCATTTAAAGGTAGAGTGTGAAAAGTTAAGAGATATACAACTATAAATCCTAGTGTGTGCATGCGCAGTCTCTTCAGTTGTGTCCAGCTCTTTGCAGCCCCATGGGTTAGAGCCTGCCAGGCTCCTCTATCCGTGGAATTTCCCAGGCAAGATGGAGTGAGCTGCCGTTTCCTACTCCATGGGATTGAATCTGAGTCTCATGCACTAGCAGGCAGATTCTTTACCATTGAGCCACATGGGAAGCTCTATAAATCCTAGAACAACCAATAAAATAACAAAAATGTCACAGCTTACAGGCCAACAAAGAAGATGCACTAGAATCATAAAAAAAAAGTATAAAAAGAGAACTAAGAAGAAATGGGACAAACAGCAAGATAATATATCAAACCCTACCAATAATCACATTAAAAGTAAATAGTCTAAACACCCAATTAAAAGGAAGAGATTGTCAGATTTGATGAAAATTGTAGGATTTGACTCAACTCACACTGCTGACAAGAAATTCACTTTAAATGCAAAGAAACAGATTAAAAATACAAGAAATGCAAAATATATGCTAGCACTAGTTAAAAGAAGGTTGGAATAGCTATATTAATATAAGACAATGTAGATTTCAGAGCAAATAAACTATCAGAGATAAAGGTCATTTCATAATTACAGAGTCAATTAACTGAGAAGACATAACAATCCCAAACATGTATGTATCTAATAAAAGAGCTTCAAAATACATGAAGCAAAGGCCTATGGAACTGCAAAGAAGATACAATAAATCCACAATTAAGGCAGAGATTTTTAATACCCTCTCTCAATTACTGATAGAAAAACCAGGCATAAACATGGCAAAGATATAGATTTGATCAACATCCTCATGAAATTAAAAGATGTTTGCTCCTTGTAAGAAAAGCAATGACAAACCTAGACAGTCTATTAAAAGGCAGAGACATTACTTTGCCTATAAAGATCCATATAGTCAACGCTATGGTTTTTCCAGTAGTCATGTATGGATTTAAGAGCTGGACAATAAAAAAAGCTCAGCACAGAATAATTGATGCCTTAGAACTGTGTGCTGGAGAAGACTCTTGAGAGTCCCTTGGATAGCAAGGAGATCAAATCAATCAATCCTGAAGGAAATCACCCTGAATATTCATTAGAAGCACTGATGCTGTTGAGTATATTTTCAAGTGCTTATTAGCCATTTATATATTATTTCCTTAGAAGAAATGTCTATTTAAATCCTTTGTCTATTTTTTAATTGGGTTATCTTTTTATTACTGAGTTATAAGAGTCCCTTTATATATTCTGACTACAAGTTTCTCATCAGATATATGATTTGCAAATAATTTCTCCCATCTTTAGTTGTTTTTTTCACCTTCTTTATAGTTTTTAATTTTGATGAAGTCCAACTTATCAATCTTCTCTTTTCCTGTTCGTTGGACAATTGATTTTTGACAAATGCACTAAAGTATGCAGTGGAGAAAGAATAACTTCAGCAAGAGGATGTCCATAACAAAAAATACTACTTCACACTACATGTGAAATGAACTCAAACTGGATCACAGACTTAAATGTAAAACCCACAATGATAATCTTTCTAGAAGAAAACAACAACAAATTTTTGTGACCTTGAGTTAGGCAATGATTTCTTAACTATGACACCGGAAGTACAATCTCTTTAGTCATTTAAGAAATGTAAACTAAAACCACAATGAGGTACCACTACATACGTATTCAAATGGCTAAAATGAAACAGACTGATCACACTAAGTGTTGGCAATGATGTAAGGGAACTTGAACTCTCTTACACTGCTGGTGGCAATATAAAGTGCTACAACTACTTTAGAAACCACTGGACAGTTTCTTTAAAAACTGAAATATATACCTACCATGATGATCCAGTTCACTCTCAGGTATTCACCCAAGAGAAAAGGTAACAGATTTCCAAAGACTTGCACATGAATGTTCACTGCAGCTTTATCTGTATAAGCCCCAAACTGGAAGCAACCCAAATGTCCATCAACCTTTGAATGTATAAACAAATTGTGGTATATTCAAACAATGGAATACTATCTATAAGAAAAAGGAATAAACGCTTGATACCACGACAACAAAGACAAATCTTCAAAATAATTACTCTGAGTATAAGGAGGTAGGCCAGGACTTCCCTGGTGGTACAGTAGATAAGAGTCTGCCTGCCAATGCAGGGGACAGGGGTTCAATCCCTGGTCCAGGAAGATTCCAACTGCAGCAGAGCAACTAAAGCCATGAGCCTATGCTCTAGAGCCTATGAGATGCAACTACTGAGCCCGGGTGCTGCAGCTACTGAAGCCTTTGCACTGACAGCCTGCGCTCCACAAGAGAAGCCACTACAATGAGAAGTCCTCACACGCAACTAGAGAGCAGTGCCCACTCTCTGCAACTAGAGAAAGCCCATGCACAGCAATGATGAGCCAGTGCAACCCCCACAAAATAAATTAATTTTTTAAAAAAGGAACTGGGCCAATCCCATTCCTAGGTATATATCCAGAGAAATCATAATTTGAAAGGATGCATGCACTCTTGATGTTTATTGCAGCACTATTTAAAATAGTCAGGACATGGAAGCAATCCAGATGTCCACTGACAGAGGAATGGATAAAGATGATGTGATACATACATACTATGAAATATTACTCAACCATAAAAGGAACAGAACAGTGCCATTTGCAGAGATGTAGATGGATCTAGAGATTGTCACACAAAGTGAAGTCAGTCAGAAAGAAAAAAACAAATATTGCATAATATTGCTTATATGTGGAATCTAGGAAAATGACAGAGATGAACTTATGTGCAAAGCAGAAATACAGTCACAGATATACAGAACAAACTCACGGTGACCAAGGGGGATGGGATGAATTGGGAGACTGGGACTGACACATAGACACTACTGTGTATAGAATAGATAACTAATGAGAACCTATCGTATAGCACAGGGAACCCTACTCAGTGCTCTGTGGCGACCTAAATGGGAAGGAAATCCATAAAAGAGGGGATATATGTATATGTATGACTGACTCACTTTGTAATACAGCAAGAAACTAACACAACATTGTAAAGCAACTACACTCCAATAAAATTTATTTAAAATAAAAGGAGCCGGGCACAAGAGTACATGTTGCAGAACTCCAGAAAATGCAAACTAATCTACAGTGACACAAAGCAAACAAGTAGTTGGCTGAGGAAGAGGGGGCTGTGCAGGTAAGAGGTACTACCAAGGGCAGGAGGAAACTTTTGAGGATGACAGATATGTTCACTGTCTTGACTATGATAGTCATTTCATGTGTGTGTGAAATTTTATATGTGTAGTTTACTGAACATCCATTATACTTCTTTTTAAAAAACACCTTCTAGCAGAGAGCAAAAAACACCTTCTAGTTGCACAATGAGAAAATTGTCAGAAAACCTAATTTAAGAGCTTTTGTTAAGAAATTTAACTATTCGGGACTTCCCTCATGGTTCAGTGGTAAAGAATCCACCTTGCAATGCAGAGAACACAGACTCAATCCCTGGTTGGAGACTAAGATCCCACATGCCACCAAGCAACTAAGCCTGTGCACTGCAACTACTGAGCGCGTGTCACATTGAGAGAACCCGTGCACCTCAGCCAAAGACCCTGCATGCCACAACTAGGATCTGACATAGCCAAATAGGTAAATATCTTTTAAAAAGCAATATAATTCAAGACGAGAACTTATAGATGTATGCTGATAATGTGAGTTGCTAAAAATGACTTTGAAACAAATGAGCTATTTTCTGAACAGGAGTATGAGGTCAATTCACACACCTCTTCAATAAAGCATGGTCTGCTGAAAATTCTGGGCTTCCATCCATTTGTAGCAGCCTGTTTACTCCAGGGGAATTCTGGGCTTCCTTTGTTAGATTAATACAGGTATACACTAAAGACCAGGAAGCTGTCCTACAAAGGCTCAAAGATCAGGCACTGGAAAAGTACAAGAAACTTGATGTGCAACTAAGTTCATCCAGATTCTGTCACCTCCAGTAGAGGTGACAAGTCCACTCTAAAGAAGGATCTTCTTATAATTGTTCAGCACACTTGCCATTCTTCCCCCCCCCTTTTTTTTTTGTTTTTACAATACTGTATTGGTTTTGCCATACATTGACATGAATCCGCCACAGGTGTACATGAGTTCCCAACCTGGAACCCCCCTCCCACCACCCTCTCCATATCATCTCTCTGGGTCATCCCAGTGCATCAGCCCCAAGCATCCTGTATCCTGTATCAAACCTAGACTAGCGATTCGTTTCTTACATGATAGTATACATGTTTCAATGCCATTCTTTCTTGAGCTATAAGTCTACTAGGAGTATTCCTCAGTCTAGAACATAAAAATCGCTTTTATGGTATGTTGTTGTTGTTTAGTTGCTAAGTCATGTCTGACTCTTTGGGACCCCATGAACTGCCGCATGCCAGGCTCCCCTGTCCTTCACTGTCTCCCACTGAGTTGGTGATGCTATCTAACCACTTCATCCTCTGCTGTCCCCTTCTCCTCCTGCCCTCAATATTTCCCAGCATCAGGTCTTTTCCAATAAGTCAGCTCTTTGCATAAGGTGGCCAAAGTTTTGGAGCATTAGCTTCAGCATCAGTCCTTCCAATGAATATTCAGGGTTGATTTCCTTTAGGATGGACTTAGGTTTGGACTTTACGTTTGATCTCCTTGCTGTCCAATGGACACTACTCAAGAGTTTTCTTCACACCAGAGTTCAAAAGCATCAAGTCTTCAGCGCTCAGCCTTCTTTATGGTCCAACTCTCACATCTGTATATGACTACTGGAAAAAGCATAGTTTTAACTATATGGACCTTTGTTGGCAAAGTGATATCTCTGCTTTTTAATACACTGCCTAAGTTTGTTGTAGCTTTCCTTTCAAAGAGAAAGTGTCTTTTAATTTCATGGCTTCGGTCACTGTCTGCAGTGATTTTGGAGCACAAGAAAATAAAATCTGTCACTGCTTCCACTTTTTTCCCATCTATTTGCCATAAAATGATAGGACTGAATGTCATGTTAGGTTTTCAAATGATGCATGTTAAGCCAGCTTTTTGACTTTCCTCTTTCACCCACATCAAGAAGCTCTAAAGAGCTTCCTTCACTTTCTGGAAAGAGGAAAGAAGTTTCTTGTCTCTTTCTGCCATTAAAGTGGTATCATCTCCATATCTGATTGTTGATATTTCTCCTGGCAATCTTGATTCCAGCTTGTGATTCATCCAGCCTGGCATTTCACATGATGTACTCCGCACAAAAGTTAAATAAGCAGAGTGATGATATATAGTCTTGCTGTATTTCTTTCCCAGTTTTGAACCAGTCAGTTGTTTTATGTCCAGTTCTAACTGCTGCCTTTTGACTCACATACAGGTTTCTCAGGAGACAGGTAAGGTGGTCTGGTATTACCATCTCTTTAAGAATTTTCCACAGTATGTTGTGATCCACACAGTTAAAGGCTTTAGTGTAGCCCATAAAGCAACAGTACAAATTTCTCTGGAATTCCCTTGCCTTCTCCAACGAATGTTGGCAATTTGATCTTTGATTCCTCTGCCTTTTTTAATTGGCTTATATCTGGAAGTTCTCAGTTCACCTATCACTGAAGCCTAGCTTAAAGGATTTTGACCATAACCTTGCTAGCATGTAACATGAGCACAATTGTAATTTGAACATTCTTTGGCACTGCCCTTCTTTGGGATTGGAATGAAAACTGATCTCTTCCAGTCCTGTGGCCACTAATGTGTTTTCCAAAGTTGCTGACATACTGAGTACAGCACTTTAACAGCATCATCTTCTAGGATTTTATATAGCTCAGCTGGAATTCTATCAGTTCTGCTAGCTTTGTTCATAGTAATGCTTCCTAAGGCCCACCAGACTTCACACTACAGGATGTCTGGCTCTAAGTGAGTGACTACACCATCATGGTTTTCAGGTCATTAAGACCTTTTTCATATAGTTCTTCGTATAGTTCTTCTGTGTATTCCTGCCACCGCTTCTTAATCTCTTCTGCTTCTGTTAGGTTGCTTCTGTCCCCTCTATCGTGCCCATCCTTACATAAAGTTTTCTCCTGACACCTCCAATTTTCTTGAAGAGATATCTAGTTTTTCCCATTCTATTGTTTTCTTCTATTTCTTTGCATTGTTTGTTTAAGGAGGACTTCTTATCTCTCCTTGCTATTCTCTGGAATTCTGCATTCAGTTGGGTATATCTTTTCCTTTCTCCCCTGCATTTCGTGTTTCTTCTTTCCTCAGTTATCTGTAAAGCCTCTTCAGACAACCGCTTTGTCTTCATCCATTTCTTTTTTTTGGTAATGGATTTGGTCACTGTCTCCTGTACAATGTTATGAACCTCCATTGATAGTTCTTCAGGCACTGTCTACCAGATCTTATCCCTTGAATCTATTCGATCCTCCACTGTACAATCATAAGGGATTGGTTTAGGTCATACCTGAATGGCCTTGTGGTTTTTCCTACTTTCTTCAATTTAAGCCTAATTTTGCAATAAGAAACTGATGATCTAAGTCACAGTCTGCTCCAGGGCTTCTTTTTGCTAACTGTATAGAGCATCTCCATCTTTGGCTGCAAGAATATAATCAATTTGATTTTCATATTGACGATCTAGGATAGCAACCCGTGGTGGCTCAGATGGTAAAGAATCTGCCTACAATGCAGGAGGCTCAGGTACGATCCCTAGGCTGGGAAGAGTCCCTGGAGAAAAGCATGGCAACCTACTCCAGTATTCTTGCCTGGAGAATTCCATGGACAGAGGAACCTGGCGGGATACAGTCCATGGGGTCCCACAGAGTCAAACATGACTGCACGGAGACCATCTCACGATGTCTATGTGCAGAGTCATGTCTTGTGTTGTTGGAAAAGGGTGTTTGCTATGACCAGTGTGTTCTCTTGACAAAACTGTTAGGCTTTGTCCTGCTTCATTTCGTACTCCAAAGCCAAACTTGCCTGTTACTTCAGGTTTATCGCTTGACTTCTTACTTTTGCATTCCAATCTCCTATGATGAAAAGGACATCTTTGTTTGGTATTAGTTCTAGAAAGTGTTGTAGGTCTTCACAGAACCGGTCAACTAGCTTCTCTGGCGTGAGCGGTTGGGGCATAGACTTGGATTACTGTGATACTGAATGGTTTACTCTGTAAATGAACCAAGGTCATTCTGGGGTTTTTGAGACTGCACTCAAGTCCTGCATTTTGTACTCTTTTGTTGACTATGAGGGCTACTCCATTTCTTCTAATGGATTCTTGCCCACAGCAGTAGATACAACGGTCATCTGAACCAAATTCGCCCTTTTCTCTCCATTTTAGTTAACTGATTCCCAAGATGTCGATGTTCGCTCTTGCCATCTCCTGCTTGACTACGTCCACTTTACCCTGATTGATGGTCCTAACATGCCAAGTCCTTATGCAATACCGTTCTTTACAACACTGGGTTTTACTGCCACCACCAAACACATCCGCAACTGAGCACTGTTTCTGCTTTGGCCCAGTCGCTCCATTCTTTCTGGAGCTATTAGTAATTGTCCTTGGCTCTTCTCCAGTAGCATACTGGACACCTTCTGGCCTTGGGGGGCTCATCTTCCAGTGTCATATCTTCTGCCTTTTCATACTGTTCATGGGGTTCTCGCAGCAAGAATACTAGCCATTCCCTCCTCCAGTGGACCACATTTTGTCAGAACTCTTCACTATGAGCCATCTGTCTTGGGTGCTTCACTGCGTTACATAGCCCCTTCACCACGACAAGGCTGTGATCCATGAAGGGGATCACAATCAAACTCAAATGCAATATAAAGTTGGAACAAGGTAGAAGTAAGAAATCTCAATACTCCAACTTGTGTAGAGAGATGTTTTATTCCTAGTAAGGATCAAGATATAAAGGCGTATCAGGCAGTGTACTAGGAACATGAGAAAGGTAATGTGGGGAAGAGCCACAGCACATACACCTACTCACACCTGAATTTTCTTTTCTTGGCCATGCTGGACAGCATGCAAGATCTTACTTCCCTGACCAGGGATTGAACCCATGCTCACTACAGTAGATGTGCAGAGTCCTAACTACTAGACTGCCAGGGAATTCCCCACAATTAACTTCAAAATATACATCAATTTGCTCTCTTAAAATATAATGCATGACATAAGTCAGAGAATAAAAGGAAGAGATTAAAAAAGTATAAAAGTTTAAATATGAGCCTAGGATCACAGATGCCCTTTGCCAAGGATCTATTTACATAAAGATCTTTTCCCAAAGAGAGCCAGTTTAAAAAAGGAAATGTTTTGAGGACATTCATATTTGATTAGTTCAATAACTCCTGAGCTGGTGAAAAATGGAAATGTGAAAAGATTTTTTACAGATGAGAAATCGAACTGAGGTTTTCAATTGTTGCTGTTGTTTAGTTGTGTCTGACTGTTTTGCAACCCCATGGACTGTAGCTCACCAGGCTCCTCTGTCCATGGGATTTCTCAGGCAAGAATACTGGAGTGGGTTGCCATCTCCTTCTCCAGGGCATCTTCCCCACCCAGGGATCAAATCCTCGTTTCCTGCATTGGCAGGCGAATTCTTTACCACTGAGCCACGAGGGAAGCCTCAGGTTTTCAAGAGTGAAACTTAAACGGAGCCAGTGAATAATAACAGAACGGTTTAGTTACTGGTATAATTCTCCATAGACTTCCCAGGTGGCAGTAGTGGTAAAGAACCCGACTGCCAATGCAGGAGACATGAGACGCTGGTTCGATCCCTAGGTCAGGAAGATCCCTTGGAAGAGGGCATGGCAACCCACTCTGGTATTCTTGCCTGGAGAATCCCATGGACAGAGGAGCATCCATAGGGTCACAAAGAATCAGATACGACTCAAGTGACTTAGTGCACACACATATAATTCTCTATACCATTTATTCTTTATACCTATAAACTAAGAGCTAAGGAAACATGTCAGCACTGTTTCTCAAACGTGGCTAACAGGAAAATTACTCAAAATTGTTGGTAATAGGACAATTACTAGCAGTGATGGAATTAGCCCTTTCCCCTTCTTCCCCCCTAGTTAGTCCTCTCCTCACAGTCAAACATCTTAAGAGTCTAGCCTTTTCCTCTCTGATCTCCTCTCCCCTCCAATATGGCTTTTAAGACCCATCAATCACTCCACAAAACAACTCTAAGGTCATTGGTGGCCTACAGGGTAATCCATCTAGCATTTACATTCTCAATATTTTGCTGCCGTGGGCGACATTATACCCAAAGCAGCAAAAATTGATTTGGAGGACCAAAATATCTTAGATGTTAAAATAGTTTGTGGCCCTTGAAAAGGTCATAGTACATAAGCAGAAATATACATGTCTATTTCTTACTCTAGAAGAAGGCATTGTCCATTTCTTATTCTATGCCTTCTCCCTAGGTGACTTTTTGCATACCATCTGCTTCTGTGACCACCCCTATCATCTGTAACTCATTAAGTTCCAGCTCCGGCATAGACCATTCCTCTGAGATTTAAACCTATTTAACTGCCTGCCAGTTTGACATTCCACTTGAGTGTCTCAAAGGTATTTATCTGGGAAAAGGATCCACAGCTTTGGTTAGATTCTCAAGTTAGGAACTACTGCCCCACAGTAGTTTCAGAAAGAATCATAACAATAACAAACGGCAAAACAACTTAAAAAGTTGATGAAGACAATTACTTTATAAACCTCTCAAATGTCTTCAAAGCTTCTCGTGTATATATACTTTTTAGTTGATACACAATAGAAATTTAACTAGGTTGGAAATCAAGATGTCAACATACGGGTTTTTCCCAGGGCACTGACGTGAATACAATTACAGTGGTTCTCAGGTTATGCTAAACTCAATGTCAAACTTTCAGTAAAAGAGAGTAAGAATATAAAACTCTGCAAATTGATTTGTCAACTTGCTACACTGAGTGTCTGCACAACAAGTAGATGGCAATATTTACATTTGGAAAGAATCCTGAAGAGAAAGCGGTATCATAGGCAAAGTACACTAAAAATACATTCTTATAATTACAACTCAAAAACTCTTGTTAGTCATCTTTCATAAAAGGTCACGCCACTTCTTCTTTACAAAGTTAAAGTTTGTAATAGATAGAGATCTAGAACTAAAATTGAAGACTTTTTGGCTCTATGAATTCATACTTCTTGAGCAATCACAGAAATCTGCCAACACTAACACTGTCAAATAAAGAGAACTCGGCATTCAAGAATAAGAAGTAGCTTTATTCCAGGAGTTAAAAGAGGTGTCTGCTAGAAAAATAACTTCTTAAGGAGATGAAAGAAATCTTCCTCTTCGGTACAACAGGATTAAGGTCTAATCTAGCACAGCCTAAATCTCTGCCTGCCAATCCTGTTTTCCTATTCAACCTTTTTCTCTCGTTCTTGATTCTGACAGTATTCTCCCTTAGTGATTTCTGAAATCATTACTAAAAATAACCTAATATTTCCTACTGGATGCTCTACTTGAATTTCCTTTAAGGCACTTCAAATCCAATTTGCCCCAAACTAAACTTACCTTCTCCACCTCTACCTCCTTGCTGGAAAATCTGTTTCAAAGCAGCTCATTAGGTAAATGGGCTAAAGGTTCAGTTCAGTTCAGTTCAGTCGCGCAGTCGTGTCCGACTCTTCGCGACCCCATGAATCGCAGCACGCCAGGCCTCCCTGTCCATCACCAACTCCCGGAGTTCACTCAGACTCACGTCCATTGAGTCCATGATGCCATCCAGCCATCTCATCCTCGGTTGTCCCCTTCTCCTCCTGCCCCTAATCCCTCCCAGCATCAGGGTCTTTTCCAATGAGTCAACTCTTCGCATAAGGTGGCCAAAGTACTAGAGCTTCAGTTTTAGTATCGTTCCTTCCAAAGAAATCGCAGGGTTGATCTCCCTCAGAATGGACTGGTTGGATCTCCTTGCAGTCCAAGGGACTCTCAAGAGGCTTCTCCAACACCACACTTGAAAAGCATCAATTCTTCTGCGCTCAGCCTTCTTCACAGTCCAACTCTCACATCCATACATGACCACAGGAAAAACCATAGCCTTGACTAGACGGACCTTAGTCGGCAAAGTAATGTCTCTGCTTTTGAATATACTATCTAGGTTGGTCATCACTTTTCTTCCAAGGAGTAAGCGCCTTTTAATTTCATGGCTGCAGTCACCATCTGCAGTGATTTTGGAGCCCAAAAAAACAAAGTCTGACACTGTTTCTACTGTTTCCCCATCTATTTCCCATGAAGTGATGGGGCCAGATGCCATGATCTTCGTTTTCTGAATGTTGAGCTTTAAGCCAACTTTTTCACTCTCCTCTTTCACTTTCAACAAGAGGCTTTTTAGCTCCTCCTCACTTTCTGCCATAAGGGTGGTGTCATCTGCATATCTGAGATTATTGATATTTCTCCCAGCAATCTTGATTCCAGCTTGTGTTTCTTCCAGTCCAGCATTTCTCATGATGTACTCTGCATATAAGTTAAATAAGCAGGGTGACAATATACAGCCTTGACGTACTCCTTTTCCTATTTGGAACCAGTCTGTTGTTCCATGTCCAGTTCTAACTGTTGCTTCCTGACCTGCATACAGATTTCTCAAGAGGCAGGTCAGGTGGTCTGGTATTCCCATCTCTTTCAGAATTTTCCACAGTTTACTGTGATCCACACAGTCAAAGGCTTTGGCATAGTCAATAAAGCAGAAATAGATGTTTTTCTGGAACTCTCTTGCTTTTTCCATGATCCAGCGGATGTTGGCAATTTGATCTCTGGTTCCTCTGCCTTTTCTAAAACCAGCTTGAACATCAGGGAGTTCACGGTTCACATATTGCTGAAGTCTGGCTTGGAGAATTTTGAGCATTACTTTACTAGCATGTGAGATGAGTGCAATTGTGCGGTAGTTTGAGCATTCTTTGGCATTGCCTTTCTTTGGAATTGGGATGAAAACTGACCTTTTCCAGTCCTGTGGCCACTGCTGAGTTTTCCAGATTTGCTGGCAAATTGAGTGCAGCACTTTCACAGCATCATCTTTCAGGATTTGAAACAGCTCAACGGGAATTCCATCACCTCCACTAGCTTTGTTCGTAGTGATGCTTTCTAAGGCCCACTTGACTTCACATTCCAAGATGTCTGGCTCTAGATTAGTCAACACATCATCATGATTATCTGGGTCATGAAGATCTTTTTTGTACAGTTCTTCCGTGTATTCTTGCCACCTCTTCTTAATATCTTCTGCTTCTGTTAGGTCCAGACCATTTCTGTCCTTTATCGAGCCCATCCTTGCATGAAATGTTCTCTTGGTATCTCTAATTTTCTTGAAGAGATCTCTAGTCTTTCCCATTCTGTTCTTTTCCTCTATTTCTTTACATTGATTGCTGAAGAAGGCTTTCTTATCTCTTCTTGCTATTCTTTGGAACTCTGCATTCAGATGCTTATATCTTTCCTTTTCTCCTTTGCTTTTTGCTTCTCTTCTTTTCACAGCTATTTGTAAGGCCTCCCCAGACAGCCATTTTGCCTTTTTGCATTTCTTTTCCATGGGGATGGTCTTGAGCCCTGTCTCCTGTGCAATGTCACGAACCTCATTCCATAATTCATCAGGCACTCTATCTATCAGATCTAGACTCTTAAATCTATTTCTCACTTCCACTGTATAATCATAAGGGATTTGATTTAGGTCATACCTGAATGGTCTAGTGGTGTTGCCCACTTTCTTCAATTGAAGTCTGAATTTGGCAATAAGGAGTTCATGATCTGAGCCACAGTCAGCTCCCGGTCTTGTCTTTGTTGACTGTATAGAGCTTCTCCATGGCCCAAGCCATAAACCTGGAACTTGTCTTTGAATTCTCCTCTAGCAGTATCTTATCAATTCTATGTCTTTAACTCTTAAAACTGCCTCCTCGTCACTGCCTCCCTGGCCCTGGCTTATAACTTATTGAAGTTACAGACTTCAAAGCGGTTAGGTGATGGAACTGAATAAATTTGGGATTGAATCCTAGTTCTGTCACTGTTAAGTATGATCTTTATCTTAGGCAACTTAGTTAACCTCTCTGGGGCTCATTTTCTCATCTGTAAAATAAAAATAATAATAATCTCCTAACATCTAGTCTTAGCCATTTTACCCATTCCTCACAATGTATCTAAGTAGCTCTTGTTTTCAGGATAAAATCCAAATTTCTTCTTCAGTTCACTCAGTCATGTCCAACTCCTTGCAACCCCAAGAATCCCAGCACGCCAGGCCTCCCTGTCCATCACCAACTCCCAGAGTTCACTCAGACTCACGTCCATTGAGTCAGTGATGCCATCCATCCATCTCATCCTCGGTCGTCCGCTTCTCCTCCTGCCCACAACCCCTCCCAGCATCAGTCTTTTCCAATGAGTCAACTCTTCGCGTGAGGTTGCCAAAGTACTGGAGTTTCCGCTTTAGCATCATTCCTTCCAAAGAACACCCAGGGCTGATCTCCTTTAGAATGGACTGGTTGGATCTCCTTGCAGTCCAAGGGACTCTCAAGAGTCTTCTCCAACACCACAGTTCAAAAGCATCAATTCTTCGGCGCTCAGCCTTCTTCACAGTCCAACTCTCACATCCATACATGACTACTGGAAAGACCATAGCCTTGACTAGATGGATCTTAGTCGGCAAAGTAATGTCTCTGCTTTTGAATATGCTATCTAGGTTGGTAACTAGGTAACTTTCCTTCCAAGGAGTAAGCGTCTTTTAATTTCATGGCTGCAGTCACCATCTGCAGTGATTTGGAGCCCCCCAAAATAAAGTCTGACACCATTTCCACTGTTTCCCCATCTACTTCCCATGAAGTGATGGGACTGGATGCCACGATCTTCATTTTCTGAATGTTGAGCTTTAAGCCAACTTTTTCACTCTCCACTTTCACTTTCATCAAGAGGCTTTTTAGTTCCTCTTCACTTTCTGCCATAAGGGTGGTGTCATCTGCATATCTGAGGTTTAAAGTCTGACACCATTTCCACTGTTTCCCCATCTACTTCCCATGAAGTGATGGGACTGGATGCCACGATCTTCATTTTCTGAATGTTGAGCTTTAAGCCAACTTTTTCACTCTCCACTTTCACTTTCATCAAGAGGCTTTTTAGTTCCTCTTCACTTTCTGCCATAAGGGTGGTGTCATCTGCATATCTGAGGTTATTGATATTTCTCCCGGCAATCTTGATTCCGCTTGTGTTTCTTCCAGTCCAGCGTTTCTCATGATGTACTCTGCATATAAGTTAAATATTCCTCCTTATAACATACAAAATTCTTTATAATCTTTCCTCATTTTATAAGGATTACCTCTTGCCATTCTATTAGCTCCAATCACATCCAACTCAGAAGTGTCATATTCTTTCATGTTACTGCTTTTACAGTGTTAGTCTTTCTGCCTGGAATTCCTATCTACTCTTGGTCCACCTGGTTCCAGTTGTGACTCATACACTTCTTCTGACCCTTCACAGCTCAGCCCAGGAAGTCTTTCCTGTACTGCTATACCGAGACCTCAATTTTGAGTTCGAAACAGTTTATGTGCTCTCATACCTTCCTGTAATTTTTCCCTTCTACTGACATTAGAAGAAAGATTTTACTTTACTAATATTTTACTTGATATTTTTACATTTATGTTGATTAAAGAAATTAGTCTGTAATATTGCTATCTTTTAATATCTAAGACAGGTTGATTTTAAGGTTATACTGGCTTCTATAATTATTTGGCAAGTATTCCTGTTTTCCATTCTCTGGAATATTTTATGTAAAACTTAGTGCTATTTTTTCCCCTTAAATATTTGGTAGCTAACATTTATTGAGCATGTACCACATGCCAGATTCTACACTAAGTTCATTTGCCATGTTACCTCATTTAATCCTCACAGCAACTTTCTGAGGTGTATATTCCTCTTTTACCTAGGGCTAACAGAAAGTAACTTTCCCAAAGTCACAAAGCTGGTGGGCAGCAGAGCTAGGACTTGAAGACATATCTCCCCAAGTTCTTAATCACATGGTATAGTGTCTTGTAATACTTACCATATCACACTATAATTATTTATTTATCTGCCTCTCCATTACTCAGTGGAGTCTGTCTACTAAGATCCTTGAAGGATGGGATCATCCATATTTGGTAGCTTTAAATCTAGCATCATGTCTACCAATTAACAGATGCTCAATAAACAGCTGCTAAATGAATAAATGAAGACGTATCATTTGTAACAACTGGGCGAGGTAAAGTGGTTACTATCAATTCCTATGTAGAAAGTAGGTATATGTTTATTTTAGAATGCTGCTAAAGTGGTTTTTGTCTTTAAGTTAAAACAAATAACCCCCATGCAAAGAAGGGCATACATTTCATTTCTTCAACAAGTAAAAAGCAAAAAATAATTTTATATTATTTGCAAACTGTCATTGACAACAGATTTAATGTTCTGATACCATCTGTAAGACAAAGACCTTCATATTTCTTCTGGGGTCAAGAGTATAAATCCAACAAGAAAAAGATTATCCAGTGAGAAAATGGCAATAAAACAAAAGCCTTAAGCAGAAAAGCTTTCAAAGAAGGTCAGCAGAATAGTAAAGAAGAATTCCCCACTGACTACACCATGTGGTAGGCATGTCATAAGCAGATTTAAGGTAGACATAAAATACCCACAGCAGAGATGTCTTGGCTTCAATTAGATGAACTTTCTATTCTGTGTTTTGCCTGATGAGTCTGTAAAAATGCCTATTTATGGGCACCACAGAATTCAGATTTTTTTATTCTTGATGGAGATTAGATCATAATTATGGCAAAATGACTAAATTACAGTATGACAAATCTGGCCTATATATAAGAATGGACTTCCTGAGAGCCAATGTCCTTAGATTCTGAAACTATTATCCAGGGAATTACATAATTACAGTCCCAAAGAACATTAAGAATAGAAAATATCCTTGAACTATTTAAACAGAATTCTGCCTAAAGGCTACCCTAGGTAACTTCACAAGGATTTTTCCAAGCCTCTCTCTTCTAATCCCAATCCAAAACACACATACACATACACTTTTTTACTGCAGCAGTTTTTGCCAAGTCGCTTTTAGTACAATAGTATTATAACATGTCTCAAAGGGGGAAAAAATGTGAGAATAAAAACATACCAAAAGAACTACTCACACCTGACAGGAAAACCATTCTCACCAGTGGACTGCCACATAAAAATTTCAGAAGTCTTTGTAGTTTTTATAGCAAAAAAACAAGACATTAATCTAGAGGGCCCTTACTGCTTAGGCTCCCAGAGTCAAATATATAAATAATAAAAAATTGAAATGCAGAAAGAATAGAAAAAAATTATTTATTCCCCCCAGTGAAAAACAATTCTTAAACATCTTAATTTAAGATGCTTAATTTAATGCTTAATTTAATCATTGTGTTCATTATCATTGTTCTTGCAAAAAGCTTTGCTTCCGTTGGGTCCATGGCTTGGGAGAAGTTCAGGGGTAGTTAAGAAGCTGTGCTGGGGAAGAAGGCAGATGCTTGGGCAGAAGCCCTAAGGTCAGGGGCTAACAGGTGAAGCAGTGCCCCTAACAGGCCACTAGGTCTTTTTATTTTAATTTCAAGTAAATTTATGTTCACGAGAGAAATTAAGTCTGTAAATGTTGCTTTCTTATAAAGTCCTTGTCAGGTTGGTACTAAGATTATGCTGGCCTCTACAATTATTTGGGAAGTATTCACTATTTTCCATCCTCTAGAATAGCTTATAATAAAAAAAAAAAAAAAGAATAGCTTATATAAACCCTGGTGTTATTTTTTCCGTTAAATATTTGGGATCCCCTAATGCAGACATCAACCTAGATAGCATATTAAAAAGCAAGGACGTTATTTTGCCAACAAAGGTCCATCTAGTCAAGGCTATGGTTTTTCCAGGGGTCATGTATGGATGTGAGAGTTGGACTGTGAAGAAAGCTGAGTGCCAAAGAATTGATGCTTTTGAACTGTGGTGTTGGAGAAGACTCTTGAGAGTCCCTTGGACTGCAAGGAGATCCAACCAGTCCATCCTAAAGGAGATCAGTCCTGGGTGTTCACTGGAAGGACTGATGCTAAAGCTGCAACTCCAATACTTCGGCCACCTCACGCAAAGAGCTGACTCATTGGAAAAGACCCTGATGCTGGGACGGATTGGGGGCAGGAGGAGAAGGGACAAAAGAGGATGAGATGGCTGGATGGCATCTCTGATTCGATGGACATGAGTTTGAGTAAACAACAGGAGTCGGTGATGGACAGGGAGGCCTGGTGTGCTGCGATTCACGGGGTCGCAAAGAGTTGGACACGACTGAGCGACTGAACTGAACTGAACTGAACACAGACATCTGAGCCTGTTATCTAAACATGAGTTTTTCTTTTTGGTGATTTTTTTTCAAAAAGTGATTTAATCTGTTTACATTCCATAAGTGATTTTTTTTGTGGGGTTAGTCAGATTTCAATTTCTTCTTGCATTCATTTTGTTCTTTTTACGAGTTTGTCTATTTCATCAAAGTGTTCAAATTTTCTGTCTTCTTATTAACATTTAATGTTTCTAGGCTCTGTAGTAATGGCTTCTTTTTCATTCCTAATATTGGTAAATGCTGCCTTCTTTCTTTTCAAGTAACAGTTTTAATTCTTCCTTTCTAATTTAATGTCTTTTATTTATTTCTCTTGCCTAACTGCTCAGGCTAGTATTTCCTATACTACGTTGAACAGAAGAGGCAAGAATAGGCATTCTTGTCTTGTTTCTGATACTAAAGGTAAAGCTTTCAGCTTTTCACCATGGAGTATGATATGAGCTATGGACTTGTCACCTATGGCCTTTATTATGTCAAGGTACAAGTCCTGTATATTCACTTTGTTGAGAGCTTTTATCATGAATGAATGTTGAATTTTGCCAAGTGCTTTTTCTGCATCTATTGAGACAATCACATGATCTTAATCATTATGTTAATTTGGTGTATCATGTTGATTGATTTGTGGATCTGAACCACCCTTGCATCTCTAGAATAAATTCCACTTGATCCTGGTGTGCAGTAGTTTCTTAGAAAAATGAACATCCTCTTACCATATAATCTAGCAAACGTCCTCATTATTTACCCGAAGGAGCTGAGAATTTATGCCCACACAAAACCTACACACAGATGTTTAAAGCAGCTTTATTATAACTGCCAAATCTTGGGAAAAAAAAAAACCAGATATTCTTCAGGAAGTGAATGGACAAACAGCCTGTAGTATATCCAGATATTAGAGTATTATTTGTCCATATGTAAAACAGGATTATGATGTGTCAGTGTAGCTTTATAAGTGGTAACAAATTCACCACTATGGTACAGGATATTGACAGTGGAGGAAGCAGTCCATTGTAGGGGACTGATACTGTAAGAAGTAAATGGGAACTTTCTGGACTTTCTGTTTAATTGTGCTATGAATCTAAAACTATTTCAAAAAAATAAGTCTATTAAAAAAATATAACTCAACCATCTTTTAATATTGCAACCCAGATCAAAAATAGTTGTTTCCATTATGGATAAGAAGGTGAAACCACTGCCTGACTCTCTAAAATCTAGCTTCCAAAATGATCTTATAACTGGTAATTTACAGCTCACAATGAGGGTCAAAGAACTTACTTTTCAACTTTCTTCTTATGTTCTTTTTGCCTTTGTTGTTCTTTCACTTGTTCTCTTTCAATATCCATGAAAAGTCGTCTATACCTCAGATATTGCTTTTGACGCTAAAGAAGAGAAGTAAAAATTTTTAAGACTCTGCTCTCAGAGACTTTCCAAGAAAGGAAAATATCCTTAAACTACTAGCTCAGTATGTTAGGACACAACAATTGCTTCTAATCTCACATTTACTGATGTCCAAAAGCCATTACCACTACATACCTCTTTCTTTTCTTCCACTTGACTTACTCCAGACTGAAGTGCCAGGGGAGTCTGAAATTCAGTGTTCAGTCTTGATTGATATTCATCACCAACCTGTTAAGAAGTCCAGTTGCGCAGTGACAAAACTGCCAAAAGCTAGACCTATGCACGCTTTTGATAATTTTATATATTAATTCTTTCCTCCTGCAATCTTGAGCTCAACTAGATTTTAAAAGTTAAATATATATATATATAAAAGAATAAAATTTTAAGAAAGAATAAAAGGAATTAATCAAACAAAAACAAAAGACTCAGGTCAAAGACATGGATGAATTCATGACAAATCAAAATTTCAGAAGCCTTCTAAAATGGTCACTTGAAATCATTCTATTATGACTGTGTGCTTGAGATTGAATATAGGATATAAAATTAGATCTCTTAGAGGAACCAGAGATCAAAT
>SJXQ01010194.1:20970-64329 GCA_006408695.1 Aepyceros melampus | reverse complement strand
CAGACTTTATTTTGGGGGGCTCCAAAATCACTGCAGATGGTGATTGCAGCCATGAAATTAAACGACGCTTACTCCTTGGAAGAAAAGTTATGACCAATCTAGATAGTATATTCAAAAGCAGAGACATTACTTTGCCGACTAAGGTCCGTCTAGTCAAGGCTATGGTTTTTCCTATGGTCATGTATGGATGTGAGAGTTGGACTGTGAAGAAGGCTGAGTGCCAAAGAATTGATGCTTTTGAACTGTGGTGTTGGAGAAGACTCTTGAGAGTCCCTTGGACTGCAAGGAGATCCAACCAGTTCATTCTGAAGGAGATCAACCCTGGGATTTCTTTAGAAGGAATGATGCTAAAGCTGAAACTCCAGTACTTTGGCCACCTCGTGCGAAGAGTTGACTCATTGGAAAAGACTCTGATGCTGGGAGGGATTGGGGGCAGGAGGAGAAGGGGACGACCGAGTATGTGATGGCTGGATGGCATCACTGACTCGATGGACGTGAGTCTGAATGAACTCCTGGAGTTGGTGATGGACAGGGAGGCCTGGCGTGCTGCGATTCATGGGGTCGCAAAGAGTCGGACACGACTGAGCGACTGAACTGAACTGTACTGAACACTAATCAACATAGTGTCGTACTAGCATAAGGACAGACTCACAGATCAGTGGAACAGAACTGGTAGTTCAGAAATAAACTCATATTTACAACCAACTGATTTTTGACAAGAGTGATGAGAATTCAGTGGGTAAGAAGAGTCTTTTCAACAAATGATGTTGGGTCACCCTGGATACCCACATGCAGAAAAGAGTGAAACTGGACCCCTACCCAATACCATATATGAAGATTAATGAAAAGTGGATCACAGGCCTGAATGCAAGAGATGTAAGATTTTTAGAGAAATATTAGATGATGGTTTCTTAGATATGACATCAAAAGCACAAGCCACAAAAAAGTAAATAATATGGACTTCATCAAAATTAAAAATTTCTGTGCTACAAAAGAAACCACTGACAAAGTGAAAAGACAACCCACAGAATAGGAGAAAACACTTGCAAATCACAAAATAAATAAGGGTACTATGTGTAGAATATATTAAGAACTCACATAAGTTAATAATGAAAAGACATATAATCCAATTAGAAATTGGGCAGAGGATTTAATAGTTTTCTAAAGAAAATACACGTATGGCCAATAAGCACATGAAAAGATGCTCATCATTAATCATCAAGAAAATGTAAACCAAAACCACAATGAGATATCATTGCACATCCATTAAGAGAGCTATAATTAAAAAGACAAAAGACAATAACAAGTGTTCGTGAGGACATGGAAAAACAGAAACCTCATAATACTGCTGGTAAGAACGAGCAGCACTGTGCCACTTTGGAAACCAGTTTGGCAGTTCCTCCCCAAAGGTTAAGCATATGGATACCATAAGTCTCAGCAATTTCCTCCTACTTATAAACCCAAGGAAAATGGAAACACATATCACAGAAAAACATATAAACAAATGTTCACAGCAGCACTATTCACTATTGATAGTCAAGAAGTAGAAACAATCCAAATGCCTATCAACTGATGAATGGATAAATAAAATATGCTACATGCATACAATGGAATATTATCCAACGAATAGAATGAAGCATTGCTGCATGCTACAAGGTCTATGAACTTGGAAAACACTATGCTAAGTTAAAGAACTCAGTGATAAAAGGCCATTCTATGATTCCTTTTATATAAAACGTCCAGAATAGGCAAATCTAGAGAGATTTAAAAGTAGACTAGTGGTTACCTAGGACTGGGGTTGGAGGTAAGGGGCAAAAGGGAATGAGTGGTTGCTAAGGGGTATGTGACTTCTGGGCAGTGATTAAATATTCTAGAAGTGACTATGGCAAAGTCTGCACAACATTCTGAATATAGTAAAAACACTGAATTGTACATTTTCTTTTTCTTTTTTTATTTATTTTAATTTTTTTAACTGATTTTTATTTTTTTAGTTTGTTTTTGAATTGTACATTTTCAATGGGTTGTATACCTGTATGGTATACAAAGCAGCTAGGCTTCATTATTTGACTACTCCTTATTTGTGAATTTGCCTATTCACTGAGATGTATTTGTTATCACAGAATTAATGTTTGCAGTGCTTGTGGTCACCTCCAGACATGAACAGTGCTGGGAAAAATCTGAGTCATCAGACGGACATGTTGTCAGCTAAGGTCAAACACTGTGATGCTCTGCCTTCTTGTTTCAGCCTGCATACTGTAAACAAGTATCCTTTCAAATGTACATTGAGTCCAAAGCTTTTTGCATTTTTGTGCTTTTTTTGTTGATTGTGCTATTTAAAACACCCCTCAAGCACAGTGCTCAAGTAGAAGGTTGTGATGTGCCTTATGGAGAAAATACATCTATTAGATAAGCTTCATTCAGGTATGAGCTATAGTGCCGTTGGCCCTGAGTCCAATGTTAATGAATCAACAATACATTTTAATAAGGTGTCTAAATAGAAATTCACACAAAACAGTTAAGCAATGGTTCAGTATTGACTAAAATTCAGTTGCAGTATTTATGGCAAGTTTACAGAACATAAGTATTATGAATAAAGAGAATTGATGATATACCTCAATAAAGTTTGTTTGTTACAGATAAAATCTAAAAACATACGTAGCAAAAGGTTAATGGTGGCTATCTCTGTAATTTGGGGTCTTTTTTCCTTTTTATGTGTATTTTCTTCTTGCTGTAATAAAAATGAAATTATTTTTTCTGCTTTCATAAAAGTAAAAAAGGACTGCCCCAATGGTCCAGTGGTTAAGAATCCACCTGCCAGTGCAGAAGACACAGGTTTGATCCCTGGTCCAGGAAGATTCCACATGCTATGGAGCAGCTAAGCCCGTGCGTCTCAGCCACTGAAGCCCACGCCCCTAGAGCCACCACAATGAGCAGCCAGCACACCGCAGCTCCAGAGAACCTGGACACAGCAATGAAGACCCAGTACAGCCAACAAGAAGTACAGGAAAAAACATTTTTTTTAAAGTAAGAAAAATCGGACTTCCAGCACTGGCCAAGGAGTAAGCCCATTCTGAGCCTCTAGCTCTCTCTCATTGATTCTAAGTAAAAATTGTAGGAAGTGTGGCTCTAAGTATCTGGAGAGTATATGGGTGTGGTACCCTGAAGAGGGGTGAGTATGGAATGCCACTCAACACTCCGTAATAACCTAAATGGGAAAAAGAATCTGAAAAAGAATGCAGTGACTGAGTCACTTTGCTGTACACCTGAAACCGATACACTATAAATCAACTATAATCCACTAAAAATTATTTTTCAAAAAAGAGGAGTGAGTTAGAAAAGTGGATTCTGTGTATGAAATGGCACACACCCCAGAATCACCCCTGAGCTGTGCTGCCTGGGATGGACTTAATGGAGTATAAGGAAGGCTCTGAGAACTGAACTAACATTGAAGCTGCTATTCACAGAAGATGAGAGAGAACTTGGAGCCTGAACTTAACCAGGTCAACTGCCTGCTAGAACAAAAAAAAGGAATGTTCTTCAGAGGATTTTAATAAGAAGTCAGTCTCACAATATAATGTTCAAAACTGGACCCAGAAGAAAACATGGAAAGTGAATCCAGAATATGGATCCAAAGAAAAACAACTCTGGGATGGGACATTCCTGGTGGTACAGTGATAAGACTTCATGCTTCCAATGCAGGGCGCCTGGGTTCGATACCTGGTCAGGGAACTAAGATCTCATGTGCCATACAGTCCAAAAAAAAAGGACAATTCTTCCTCTGAGATTAGTAGAAACAGGGAAGAATGGCAAAAAAGTAAATGGTCAAGGGAGTTACTGAATGATGGCCCCCTTTTTAATGAAGTCAGAGTATAGGGTTGCAGAAAGAACTTTATGGAGTATTTAAGGTTTGAAATTATCGGTGTGGGCCATGTGTGAGGGAGCTAACAAGTAGCAACTAAGAAAAATGGTAAGCAGCACTGGGGATCTATTTGTGACTGTAAAACCCTAAGTATGAATGTGTATATCTATACCACTTAAGAGGCTTTTTTTTTTATAATAAACCTGGATTATTTGGGAGTCTGAAAGGTGAAAGGACTGATCTGGGATTTTCAGGGCTGGTGTGACAGAAGGACAAGAAGAGGTTCTGACTATTAAAGTGGCACCCTGAATCAAACAGTCAGGATTAGGTACCCTTCTTCTTGCTCAGTTAATGGCCTATCCATTCTCTACCACTAATGACGCTGCTTCATAATTATCGCTTATTTGTCAGTCTCTCTTCTTCAGAAGGTCTGAAATTTTGAGTGCTAAGTCTTATTCACAGCTATAGCTTTAATATTTAAAACCTAAACAATGGCTAACATCAAACTGGTGCTCAATAAACGTTTGACTGACCAATTCTTTCTAAACAAATTTAGCAAGAGACAAGCAGGTACTAGGCTCCATGCTAAAGGCTGTCCACACTCCAGTAAACAAGACAGGTATGCTATCTCTCTTCATAAAGCTTACACACTACTGGAAAACATGGAAATAAGTAATTACCAACTGTCTTGTGTATGGAGAAGGGAACAAGCAGAACGCAGGGACAGAGGAAAAACACAAAAGGGGAGGAGGCCTAACCTTGATAAGGTGGTCAGAGCAGAAGTTGAAGTTGAAATCTAAAGGATGAGAAGGGACCAGCTTCGCAAAGAAAAAAAGGAAGACTCTCAAAAAGAGGGAAACGATAGGCAAAGGACCGCAAGTAGAAAGGGCTTGCAGAATAAAACACAACACCCTTCCCTTAGACCAACCTTAAGAGACCCAAACCAAAAATAATAAAGAAGCTGCAGTTTAGTCTGAAAAGCTCAGCCCAAGTCCTTCTTTCTGCCTTTCTTCCTTTTCTTTCTGCTCTCTTAAAAGGACCAAGGGAAAATTTCTCTTTATCTCTTTCATATATTCTAACAATGCTGGTTGCCTGAAGACTGTTTCTAAAACAAAAAACCACGAGTTAGAAATTATGCAGACGGTGTAAAATTCTGATGGGAATAAACTAGACTTTAGTCATAGGGAAATCTCAGTAGGCCAGAGTACTGCGATATTTTCTTGGAAAACACAACCCTAACAAGTTTCAGCCTAAATGTCTTAGTGATCCTGCTTATGCTCTACCAGGTTCCTGATGGGGATCTAGTCCTGGCTGTTGGGTGCAAGATCCTCCTGACCCCGCCCCTTCAGAAACCACTTACTTCTTTTCTTCTCATAAAAGAAGAGACACCAAAAATACACCTTTTATAAGAGAATACACATGTAAAAAATACAATTTTTCCAATAGGCAACAAGTGTTTCTGACAATACCCTAGCCTTCAGGGAGTAATCTTAGGTCAGGATAGGTTTCACACACCATGAAATAAACCAAGAATCTGCTTTTTGCTCAGCCTTACTCTTCCCAGCTCAGTAGGTACCTATGACCCTATCTAAATTCCACTGCTCACACTCCACAGTCTGCTCTACCTGTTTTCTGCTGGAAGCCTCTCTCTGCTGCTTGGGTGCAAGATGCTGATGCCCATCCAGAAGCCAATCTTCCTGCCATTTTTCAGCTGTTCCAACACATGGTTGCTGTATGGAGCATAAGCTCTAAAAGATAGAAAAGCATTCACCAAACTGCATGAACAGTGACATGATGTTGGTGAAAATACTTTAGGCTGCAGTGATAGCCCTGATGTAATCTAAACATGTCAGAAGAGCTGATGCATTAGGGCATGAAAGTGGACACTACACTTCTTGCCACTACTATGGATCTTAACTGTATCTGCAAAGCAATCCTAAGTTTCTCTATTGGTAAAACAAGGAATAATGGCATCGATCTCCCAGGGTTATTTTGAGAGTTTAATAAGACAACGGATACAAAGTTCTAGAACCATTGTGGCTATGGTAAATGTTTAATGAATTTAAGCTGTTATTCATAATGATACTAATAACATTACTAATACTATTAATAAGAGATAACACTATCATCATTGCTTGCTGGCAGCATAGCTCTGGCAAGCCCGTATCAAACTCTCACTAATTGGCTTTCTGCTGCTTACTCTTCACTATACTAAGCTCTACCTTCTCTCTGGCAGAGACTGGATCCTGGATTTCATGAATGACACATTCACAGTGCTCCAGAAATAGCTCCTCTCTCCATCTCTCAACTGTCACACTATGCGAGGCCTGCCTGTAGTTCCTGTGCTAAAAGAAAAGAAACCTTGAACAACTGTCCAAGCAGTAGCATCAGGCTAGGGCCCTGGCGAATGCTTCAGTGAAGAGGCCAGAACCAGTCTCAACCGGGCAGAACAGTCACAGAACAAGAGGACATTATACCTTGCCCATTGTTATTGACCTTAACACTAAACCCCTGAAGCAGTTATGACTTTGCCCTGCCAATCTGGAATTCAAACTTAAGGAATCTGTTGTCACTTACTCCCCACTATATTCTGTTCTACTTACTCTCTGGGAATGGCTAGGTCTTGAACACTGGTGAGACATACCAACCACACTCCAGAAGGAATTCCTCTTCCAAGCTCCGATTTCTTGAAACATGAGGGTTGCATAACACACTTGCTCTAAAGGAACAACAAAATACAAAACTAATTGAGCAAAAATAATAGGTTATTATTTAATAACCTATTAAATAATAATAGTAGTTTAATAATAGTACTGTATACTTCAGTGACAACCCAAAATAATGACACTAGGGAAGGATAATTTAACAGGTGTGTGCATGACGTATTTAATTATAAAATTTCCAAACATACATCAAAGTAGGAAAAGAAAAATAGTATAAGGAATCCAAAGATACCCATCACCCAGTGTCAGCAATTAGCAATATCATGTTTTTTCATATATCTTTTCTCCCACATTTTTCCTAGGGTATTTGAAAGCAAATCCTAGATTATTCTGTTTTTTTCTTTTTCTTTTTTTGCATGGGGTAACTCTTTATTCAACAACACATTTAGAATAAGATAAGGCAACAAGAAAATATCTTTATAAAGTTGCCAACATTTTCTCAGGTAAAGCCAGGAAACAAGCTTGTGTCATTTCCCTTAAGGACGCCTACTTAATGTCCCCAATAATTCCATGCACAAACAATAGAAGTGGTAAAGTCTGGGAAGTTTTGAGTGGCAAACAGCTTGTTTTGTTCTTCATAATTGGTCTGTAAACTGGATGTCTGGCTTTGGTGTACTGCTTCAGCTGCCCAAGAGTAGAATTCCTTCAATGTATAGAAGACTAAATGTTCAAAGCCAAATTTACTGAAGGACTTGAATTTACTAAGAACTATTTACTGACAACCAATCAATATTATACAAGTAAAATCTCTTATTTGGCCCAAATGACAGACATATGCTTTGTCACCTGGACTCTCTTTAGATCTGACACATTTTGAAATAACTGAAGACATCATACTCTTAGTCTAATGCCAGAAGCTTTAATTCTATGCAGTCTACATACAAGCTAGCTTGGCAAGCTCTAGCCCAAATCTTAAGTAATCTCAGTTCAGTTGCTCAGTCATGTCCGACTCCTTGCGACCCCACGGACTGTAACATGCCAGGTCTCCCTGTCCATCGCCAACTCCCGGAGTTTATTCAAACTCATGTCCATTGAGTCGGTCATGCCATTCAACCATCTCATCCTCTGTCATCCCCTTCTCTTCCTGCCTTCAATCTTGCTATTTGGCCCAAATGACAGACATATGCTTTGTCACCTGGACTCTCTTTAGATCTGACACATTTTGAAATAACTGAAGACATCATACTCTTAGTCTAATGCCAGAAGCTTTAATTCTATGCAGTCTACATACAAGCTAGCTTGGCAAGCTCTAGCCCAAATCTTAAGTAATCTCAGTTCAGTTGCTCAGTCATGTCCGACTCCTTGCGACCCCACGGACTGTAACATGCCAGGTCTCCCTGTCCATCGCCAACTCCCGGAGTTTATTCAAACTCATGTCCATTGAGTCGGTCATGCCATTCAACCATCTCATCCTCTGTCATCCCCTTCTCTTCCTGCCTTCAATCTTGCCAGCATCAGGCTCTTTTCAAATGAGTCAGCTCTTCGCATCAGGTGGCCAAAGTATTGGAGTTTCAGCTTCAGCAGCAGCCCTTCCAATGAATATTCAGCACTGATTTCCTTTAGGATGGACTGGTTGGATCTCCTTGTAGTCCAAGGGACTCTCAAGAGTCTTCTCCAATACCACAGTTCAAAAGCATCAATTCTTTGGTGCTCAGCTTTCTTTATAGTCCAACTCTCACATCCAAAAATGACCACTGGAAAAACCATAGCTTTGACTAGACAGACCTTTGTTGGTAAAGTTGGTCATAGCTTTTCTTCCAAGGAGCAAGCGTCTTTGATTTCATGGCTGCAGTCACCGTCTGCAGTGACTTTTTCAGAAAGTAGACGGTGTGCCCACTGTCTTCTGCTCTACCTGCCCTCTGGAGGGAGGGAGGTGGTCTTACATTTTAGGTTGAATATACTGATGACACCCCAGAGTCAATTCATCTTTCTTCTCGCATTAGAGATGACAGTTGCTTCAGAAATACGTTTAAAAGAAACAACAAACACAGAAAACAAATCCTCTAACCAGGGCAACATGCTAACCTTAAACACTCTGGGCTTCAGTGAGAACTCCAGGGAAATGGTAGCACATGAGGGTAATCTGATACATTTTAGTTTGAACAGGGATATTAAACTTTTAACTCAACTCTATAGATCTTACTTTTTAATCCTGAAACATTCACAGAACAGTCTGACAACCCCCTCAAATTTTAAGTAATTTAGAATCTAATTCCCCTACATTGTTCATGTATACCCGTGGGAACAATGCCTCACCAAAAGTTATAGCATAATCTCAATAAATTAAAATAGTCTGATTCCACAATAAGAATACAAGTGTGATTTATCAGCCTTCTGAATGACAGAACTGCTTTGATTAATACAGTTCACTAAAAAGGCTCTGATTCTATATTTCACATTACCAGTTGTTGGAAATGTATAAAATCCAGTTACTTTATTTTCCATCTATCTCTATTTTTTTTTTTTTGCAGTGTGAGGGGGAGGGGCACACATCAGAGCATGTGAGATCTTAGTTCCCCAATCAAGGATTGAACTGCACCCCTGCAGTGGAAGTGCAGAGTCCTAACCACTGGAATAGTGCTGTCACTCAGTCGTGTCCAACTCTGCAACCTCATGGACTGTAGCCCGCCAGGCTCCTCTGTGCATGGGTTTCTCCAGGCAAGAATACTGGAGTGGGTTGCTATTTCCTCCTCCAGGGGATCTTCCCAACCCAGGGATAGAATCCAGATCTCTCGCATTGCAGGCAGACTCTTTACGGTCTGAGCCACAGTGGAAGCCCACTGGACCACCAGGGAAGTCCCCATCTATATCTTTTTGATTGAGCTCTACCTGATCTCTGATGGAGGCCTGGTCCTGAAGTTTGCTGCTACTGCTAAGTCGCTTCAGTCGTGTCCGACTCTGTGCGACCCCATAGACAGCAGCCCACTAGGCTCCTCTGTCCCTGGGATTCTCCAGGCAAGAATGCTGGAGTGGGTTGCCATTTCTTTCTCCAATGCATGAAAGTCAAAAGAGAAGGTGAAGTCGCTCAGTTGTGCCCAACTCTTAGCGACCCCATGGACTGGAGCCTACCAGGCTCCTCCATCCATGGGATTTTTGATTGAGCTCTACCTGATCTCTGATGGAGGACTGGTCCTGAAGTTTAGGAGGCAGATATTGATAACTTTCCAGAGAAAAGTCTTTTCTCTCTTTCTCATTCATCATATCACAGTATGTCTCCTTGAAGCATACCTTCTAAAAGACAAAAAAACACATATATTGTCAACTGTTCAATGGGAGTAGCATGAAATAACAGAAATAATATAGTCCAGGCTTTATTAGGAGCCTTATAGTAATTTTTTCAGCTCCAGATAATGTGAAACAATATATGCTGCTGCTAAGTCACTTCAGTCGTGTCTGACTCTGTGCGACCCCAGAGATGGCAGCCCACCAGGCTCCCCCGTCCCTGGGATTCTCCAGGCAAGAACACTGGAGTGGGTTGCCATTTCCTTCTCCAAGAAACAATATATAATAAAACACAAACTACACTTCTTGAAATCTGAGAACAATCTTGAAAAGTTCCAAACTAAGCCCAAATAATGCAATTCCTCATGTTCTCTCCTTTTCTGCTCTACCTTGCCACCGATGAAGGCCTCAACTTCATGCCTGTGTAAAAGATCCTGATGGATATCCACAGGAAACACCCCTCCCTAACTCCTACCTATCAACATTGATACTGCTGGCTTCAAATCTGCTCGCTAAAAAAGAACAAATATAAAATAGCAGTTGTTCAGTTAAGAAACACAAGGTAATCAATAATACTTTAGTTTGCAGTGAGAATTCAAAGTTAACTGAGGCCATCATCTTAGAGAATAAGTTAATACACTATACTCTATGCCACATAAGCCTAGCCACAGCCCTAAGTAATTTACTTCCTGTTGATCCTTTTCTTTTCCTCTTAGTCTAATCAATCTCTGCTGGAGGGGCTGGCCTTGGGACCTGGGTTAAAAATACTGCTGGACACTTGTAGTCTACTCTTTTTTCCCATCTTTCAGCTCTCAAAACAGATGATAGCTGCAAGAAATACTTTACCTAACAAAGAAAGTCTTTTTAAAAAGTAAATTGTCCAGACAGGGGTAATATGCTATGCTAAGAATTTTAACATTAATAAGAATGCTGGACATGTGAGAAATCAATCAGCAAGTTATTTCTTCCCCAACTATGACTCTCTAAATGAGCTGCAATAGTTCTTGCAAATCGCACTACAAGCCTTAACATGCTTATTTCTTTTTGTTGTATCTTCTTTCCACTTTATTTTACCTGATCGCTGGGCAGAAAATCCTGGTCCTGACATTTGGGTTGAATATTCTGGTCTTTGGGGAGAACACATTGGTCTTTGGGTAAAACACACTGGTCTTTGGGTAGAAAATCCTGGTCCTGACATTTGGGTAGAACATTCTGGTCTTTGGGGAGAATGTGCTGATCTGTGGGTAGAAAAGTCTGATTTTGGAGTGGAAAATCTTGCACTTCCAAGGCAATATCCCCATCTTCTAGTCCAACAGTCGTGTCTTTCAGCATACCACTCTTAGTTTTTGTCTTAATGGCCTGGGCTTTGGGCTCAACAGTGTGGCCTTCCAGGTCAATACGCTGGGTACTGAGTCTCGGCTCACAGCGCTGGGCTTCCCACTCAACATCGAGGACACTTGTCAAATCCCCCTGGGCTTCTGGAAGATAATCCTTGGCTTCTGGCAAAACTTCCTGATGTAATTGCTTTACTTCATCCTCTTCAATCACATCAAATAGTGGGGTTTTGAATTGTACTTTCTAAAAGTGAACAGAAACATTGAATATAGGATGCCAAGTAGCGTAACACTCAGGTTTTCTGTGAGATTCCTAAAATAATCTTAAAAGGATATAGTAGCCAAACCAAACCAAACATTACTAAGATAAAATGCAAAATTACAGATTCAACAGAACCTGAATCTACAATCCCAAACCAAGCACAAGAATACCAAAAGCTCAAGTCCAAATCATAATTACTTTCATTTCTATTATACCATCTCCCTTCCCTCTGCTTTACCTGAACTCTACTGAAAGGTATATCTTTGTCTTCAGGAAAGAGAGCCTCCTGGTCCCCCCAAGATAAATGCTTTTTCCCTTTCTTATCTATCGTAACAGATGAAGATTCCTCAGGTTCCTAAAGAACATACAAACAAAAATGGAAAAACAAACAAATATATCTATTACAGGCAGAAACAAGAATGCATGTAAAAGAATCAAGTTAGAATTCGTCCTCACACTACATATAAAAAAAACTCCAAATGGATTATAATAGCTAAAATTATAAAATTCTTAGAACATGTAGAATTAAGCGATGGTTTAATAGATACTATACCATAGCACAAATAGCAAAAGAAAAAGAGATAAATTAGACGACACCAAACCTAAAAATTTTTTGCTAAAAAATGATAGCATTAAGAAATGAAATGAATATTTACATTGATGGCAATGTTGATGCAACTTCATTGTTATGTTGATGGAATGTCAGTCTTGTAAATATGGTTTTGCCCATTTCTCTCTCATGAGATTATTGTTTTAAAAAGATGTGTATTTTGGTAATTTTCTTTTGATGAATTGGTGGAGAGTCATTTGAGGGCCTTTAAACTGCTTACAGAATGGTGGGATTTTTTTGTAGTGGATAAAATGAGTAATTGACAATGTGTCCATAGAAATCAAAGGTAAGTGGGGTCTTTGTGAGTTGAGTGGTTTTAATGTAGAATGAGTCTAAAATTTCAAAAGAATTGGAGAAAAAAATCTATTATGAGAATAAAGCAGTGACATGGTTAATTTGGAACTTTTGTTCTTACACCAATAAAGGAAGGTACCCCATAAAGAGGCTTCTCGCACACATACACACAAAAAAATGAAATGACAACCCAGAGAATGGGAGAAAATACTTGCAAATCATGTAACTTCAGGGATTTGCAATCAGATTATATAAAGAATTCTTGTTTTTGTTTATTCACTAAGTAGAGTCTGACTCTTTTTGCAACCCCCTGGACTGTAGCCCACCAGGCTCCTCTGTCCATGGGATTTCCCAGGCAAGAATACTGGAGTGGGTTGCCATTTCCTTCTCCAGGGCATCTTCCCAACTCAGAGATCAAAGCTGTGTCTCCTGCACTGCAGGTGGATCCCTTATCGCCGAGCCACAGGGAAGCTCAAAGAATTCTTGCAACTTGATAATAAAAAGACAACTCAACTTAAAAATGGCGCTGCACCTGAACACAGATTTTTCTTCATGAGAGATAAATAAATGCACAATAGGCACATGAAAAGATACTCAAGATCACTAGTCATCAGGAAAATACAAATTGAAAGTATGGTGAGATACCACTCCAAACCTCCTTAGGAAGCTATAAAAAGATGGGCAACAACAAGGATTGAAGAGGATGTGGAGAAACTGGAAACCTCATATATTGCTAATGGAAAACAGCTTGACAGTTCCTCAAAATATTAGGCATAGAGTTATCATGTGACCCAGAAATTCCATAACTAGAGAAATGAATGTTCACACAAATACATGTAACTGCTTATAGCACAATTATGCATAAAAGTTAAGTGGAAACAATCCAAATGTCTATTGACTGATGAATGGATATACCAAGTGTAATATACTGATGTACTGATACATGCTACAAGGTGGATCAACTCTGAATACATTAAGCAAAGTAAAAGAAGTCAGTCACAAAAGCCCTATTTTATACTATTTCATTTATATGAAACACACATTTACATGAAATGCCCAGAATATGCACATCTACAGAGACAGAAAATAGTTTAGTGGTTGTTTAGTACTGGGGATAGAAACATGAAGAGACTAGGGAGTGACAGTTAATGGGTACAGTGTTTCTTTAGGGATAATGAGAATCTTCTAAATTAGACTGTGGTGATGGCTGCACATGGCAACCCACTCCAGTACTCTTGCCTGTAAAATCCCATGGACAGAGAAGCCTGTTAGGTTACAGTCCATAGGATCGCAAAGTATCAGACGCGACTGAGCGACTTCACGTGATGGTTGCACAATCCTGTGAATATACCAAAAATCACTGAAGGGTACACTTTAAAGTAGGTGAATTGTGTGGTATGTGAATTATAGCTCAATAAAACTGTTAGAAAAAAAATTATTGGATATTATAATCCCAATACTTAAGTCCATCTTGTATGGTTAATTCTAACATGGCATCTTTTTTCCCCTCTACTCTTTATATTTACCTACCTGATCATCCATAAATTTCTGGTAATCTGCAGGAGTTAAAAGACCTTGATGGACCTCCAAGGGCAGTTCTCCTCTTAGGCCCATATTTATCCTGGTAAATGATGGCTTCCTACAAAGTGCTTTCTGCAAAAAAGAAAAATTAATACAAATACAAATGGTCTAGAGAAAGCAATATGCTCATAACACTAACTTGAGTTTTTGTGAAATATGATACAATCTTAGCAGTTTATGGTAATCTAATACAGAATCAGTTCAGTTCAGTTCAGTAGCTCAGTTGTGTCCGACTCTTTGTGACCCCATGAATCGCAGCACGCCAGGCCTCCCTGTCCATCACCAACTCCCGGAGTTCACTCAGACTCACATCCATCGAGTGGGTGATGCCATCCAGCCATCACATACTCGGTCGTCCCCTTTTCCTCCTGCCCCCAATCCCTCCCAGCATCAGGGTCTTTTCCAATGAGTCAGCTCTTCACATGAGGTGGCCAAAGTACTGGAGTTTCAGCTTTAGCATCATTCCTTCCAAAGAACACCCAGGGCTGATCTCCTTTAGAATGGACTGGTTGGATCTCCTTGCAGTCCAAGGGACTCTCAAGAGTCTTCTCCAACACCACAGTTCAAAAGCATCAATTCTTCGGCACTCAGCTTTCTTCACAGTCCAACTCTCCCATCCATACATGACCACTGGAAAAACCATAGCTTTGACTAGACGGACCTTTGTTGGCAAAGTAGTATCTCTGCTTTTCAATATGCTATAAAGGTTGGTAACTAGATAACTTTCCTTCCAAGGAGTAAGCGTCGTTTAATTTCATGGCTGCAGTCACCATCTGCAGTGATTTTGGAGCCCCCCAAAATAAAGTCTGACACCATTTCCACTGTTTCCCCATCTACTTCCCATGAAGTGATGGGACCAGATGCCATGTCCAGGGCTGATCTCCTTTAGAATGGACTGGTTGGATCTCCTTGCAGTCCAAGGGACTCTCAAGAGTCTTCTCCAACACCACAGTTCAAAAGCATCAATTCTTCGGCACTCAGCTTTCTTCACAGTCCAACTCTCCCATCCATACATGACCACTGGAAAAACCATAGCTTTGACTAGACGGACCTTTGTTGGCAAAGTAGTATCTCTGCTTTTCAATATGCTATAAAGGTTGGTAACTAGATAACTTTCTTCCAAGGAGTAAGCGTCGTTTAATTTCATGGCTGCAGTCACCATCTGCAGTGATTTTGGAGCCCCCCAAAATAAAGTCTGACACCATTTCCACTGTTTCCCCATCTACTTCCCATGAAGTGATGGGACCAGATGCCATGATCTTCATTTTCTGAATGTTGAGCTTTAAGCCAACTTTTTCACTCTCCTCTTTGACTTTCATCAAGAGGCTCTTTAGTTCCTCTTCACTTTCTGCCATAAGGGTAGTATCATCTGCATATCTGAGGTTACTGATAATACAGAACAGAGAGTTCTATTTCAAGTATACAAACAAATAATTTACGTAACAAACGTAAGGAGTGAAATAAAATAGTAGAAGAATACTTTAACTTTCTTTGCAATTTGCCCCTATCCTAGCCAGTAAAAACTTCAGAATGCTTATAATTTTGTCTTGGTGATCTAACAGTGGGCAAACAAACCTATCTTCTACGTGTATCTCTAAATCTAGAACAATAGTAACAACCAGACAGATTCTAATGTCAGTAAAAATAAGTATAACAAGCAAATTAAACCAGAGCTCAACTGGGTTATAGACTGTTCTCCTTTCTGACCAGCAGATTCCTCCTGCTTACAACTGAGTGGGTAGAACTGTTCAGATTTAAAGCAAAGACTACATACTCAATAAGAAAAATTTCACTGTCAATTATATGGCATAGATTTGTTTGTGGTACTTTATCTGAAATAGCACATGCATTATTTGAAAGCAAGCAGCTAGACCAGAGTCATCATTATCATAATGAACTACACTTAAATGGCACCTCTGACATATAAAACTGGTTTATACAAGGATGTTATATCAGACTTAACCTCCTCCCTTCTACTGGGTAATTATTTCAGTCAAACCTAGGAACAGTACTCTCTCTGGAAAAACATCAATTGAAAGGTTTGAATATGTTCTGCACAATATAAAGTATCAGTCTCTAGGATCTGGTCATCCTTCTTTTTCTGGTTTAAATAAACTGGGTCCAACCATCTCCTTTTAGAGTACCGGAAAGTCAGTCTTATGGACCAAAACTTCAGTACTGCCAAATCTGTGGAAGAAGTATGAAAATTGTCAAGAAACCAAGTCAAGAATTTAGTTACAAATGAAACTGTGTCTTGAGTCACAACAATGCAATCCTAGAGGTAACCACACTTAATGCACCTAAGATGGAATGCAATATTAGGCACACCCATGCCTACTTGCTTTTTATATTTAACTATGTGTGCCAGTCACTTAGCCATGTCCAACTGTCTGGGACCACATGGACTGTAGCCCGCCAGGCTCCTCTGTCCATGGGATTCTCCAGGCAAGAACACTGCAGTGGATTGCTACTTTCCTTCTCCAGGGATCTTCCTGACCCAGTGATCAAATCCAGGTCTCTTGCATTACAGGCAGATTCTTTACCATCTGAGCTACAGGGAAGTCCATATTTAACTACAAGTTCCTTAATTATCACTATAGAGGAAGTATTCTACTAACTACAAATATAGAGGCGTGTCTTTGATGGTTGCTGGTTGCACTGAGATACTTAAGGAAAAAATACAAAAATAAAATGTAAACATATATGTAATCTAGGAAAATGTTAAAAAAAAATACTAATTAGGTAGGAAAACTGAGAGAGAACTAAACAAGAGACAGCTGATAAAGGTACCAAAAAAAGAGTAAAAAAAGACTGATTAATAATCCATTTTATTGATGCTGCCTATCAAAACTTGAAACTAATGCCAAAATTAAGTAAACACAGGGAAATATACGGGTTTAGGAACCAAATTTGTGAACATGGAAATAAGGAGACACCAAAACAATGTAATTTTATAAGCACAGCTTTAAATATTCTTTTAAATCTAACTGAATATTTAGGTTCCAATTCGATCTAACTTTACTTTATAGCTTTTCTCACTGCAATCACAGTCTTTATTTTCACTACGGTAAAATATATACCAGGAAAAATATATACGAGGGACGTCCAGAAAGTTATTCTATGTTTTGAAACAAAAGAATTTCTTTCTGGACTTCCCTGGTGTCTAGTGGTTAAGACTCCATGCTTCTCCTGCAAAAGGCACAGATTCAATTCCTGGTCAGGGAAGTTCCTCATGCTATTTGGTATGGTGAAAAAAAAAAAAAAAAAATCCAAAAAACCAAAAGAATTTCTTTCTTTTTAAAAAATGCCATTGACCTCTTCCTTCCTGATTAGAATTTAAAATATATACATTATGGAAAATTTCTATGATTAACAAAAAGAAAAAAAAATCACTTGTAATAACACTACCCAGAAATAATCAGCATGAACCTCTTGGGCCATTTCTTTTCAGACCTTTGTCTATGCATATAGGCGTTCTCTCCCCATCTCGATATTTTGCTTTACATTTATCATTGGAAACAATATTGTTTTTATGTGCTTGTTTAAAAATATGCTTCCCTACTAGCACAGGAGCTCCTTGAGGGATCTTTTCATCACTGTTAAGTTCTGCTTCTAGAACAATGCTTGGCAACTACAGATAGTCCATAAATATTTATTGGATGAATTTTTTAAATTGAGCTTATACTATATCTAATTTTATATCCTACTTTTTTCACTTACCTTTATATCACAAACACTTTCCCTAGGCTTCAAATATCCTTTGAAAGCATGATATTTTTGATAACAGCTATATATGGATATATCATGTTTGTAGACCACTCCCTACTATTGGAAAATTAAGGTCATTTCCAATTATTTTTCAGTTCTAAATAATGGTGAGGTATAAATTAATCTTTATCCTATTTTTCACCTGTATTTTTAGAAACAACTCATGAGAACTTAAGTTACCTCCTGGGTGGGAAAGCTTTTCTTTCTGTCATCTGGAAACTCTGGTGCCTCTTTCTGATTCACAGTTTTAAATGATGCCAGCCGGTGACGTGCTTGTTTCATGCTTTGACTAAGCTGCCAAGGAAAAGGGGAAAAAAGAAAACAAAAACAGACCAAAGTCTTAATACCAGATTCACTAAATGTTCCAACAGGGAAACAGGCCCCTATTATTAAAAAATGCCAGACCTGAGACCAGGGATTACCTGCAAAGAAGACTTTCTGATGTGCTGATAAGCTTTTACAACTGTTTTATTATTCTGAAAGACTGCATTTCATAACTTGATTTAAGTGCTGTTACTCAAACCATTTTTTAATAATGTATGCTTTATATTAAGTAAGTACACAAAAATATTAGAACCTAAAGGTCTGAATTTGGAAATGATTCAGCAGATATATTCTTTACCTTTTATCTATCTTCTTAATAAACTTATTTCTTCAACTGGTCCTTGCATGCCTGATCACTTTTATCACTCCTAGTTCCCTAAAATTGTTTTTTCTTATTTACATGGGTTCCTTCTTCACTTGTAACATTTGAAGACTGTACTTACTTGTCTTTTCTCAAATGTTTCTTTTTCCAGGAAGCCTTCCTACATTAATTTAGAACACAAATTCAAACATCTCAACAGAACCAATTTGTTTCAAGTACTCTAGACAACAATTAGTAATAAGTATTAATATCAACTATGTTAATTTTGTGTTTATTCCTTATTTCTACCTAGCAATTTCAGCAAGCACCTTTGATTTCTTTTTCAGAGTAGCACTGCTTATTTTATATTTCACATATTTGCACAGAATGTTCCTTTAAGGAAAATCCAGGAAAGTGTATCCCTATACAATTCAGTAAAACTATGGCAAAGCCAGGACCAATTTCAACCCATCCAGTGAAAGTTTAATGACATCATTTCTTCCTTAAAGGGAAATAATGATTATGGTTTACAGACACGAATAACAAATATTTTGTGGCATTTACTAATAGTGACTAGAGATGAAAATTCTCTCTTGTTACCAGTCCAGTTTTCTTACAGCATATTACCTCTGTTTTGACCTTACTTCTAAGAAGGTGTATACCTCTAGCCAGAGAAACCAGCTTGAAACATTATACTTTATTCTATTAAAAGGAGGACTTTTAAATTTAGTTAGAGTAGAGTAGCTGGGCTTCCCTAGTGGCTCAGACGGTAAAACATCTGTTTGCAGTGCGGGAGACCTGGGTTCAATTCCGGGTTGGGAAGATCCCCTGGAGAAGGAAATGGCAACCCACTCCAATACTCTTGCCTGGAAAATTCCATGGACTGAGAAGCCTGGTGGGCTACAGTCTATGAGGTCGCAAAGAGTCGGACACGACTGAGTGACTTCACCATAGAGTAGCTAAATTTAGTTAGTACAGTAACTAAAGTGGTCGGTTCAGTTCAGTTGCTCAGTCATGTCCAACTCTTTGCGACCCCATGAATTGCAGCATGCCAGGCCTCCCTGTCCATCACCAACTCCCCAAGATAGAGTTAATTACAATGCAAAAAGTCACAGTATATTTGCAGTTGAGGTTACGAAAAAGTACAGAGCCACGAACATGCCTGCTTTAACTCATTGTCAGGTATGGCAGACATCACTGCCCTGTATAATGGGACCAAGGATGCAAAATACTTGGTGTGACAGATTTAAAATAAGAGTTACGTATTCTTCTTTTTCCATCAAGTCCAACCTCTATTAGAATCACAGATTGATTTTAGTCCCTTAAGCAGGATATTTCAACTGGTCCAGCAATTGGACTATACCTAACATTCAGTTTCTCTGTCATTAAATCAACCCAAAGCCCTTTCAATGACCTGCTATTAGGATGCAGTATGCTGAGTAACAGTCACCCAAAGATATCAAGGGGCTTCCCAGGTGGCATCAATGGTAAAGAACCCATCTGCTAATGCAGGATGTACAAGAGAGGTGGGTTTGATTCCTCGATCAAGAAGACCCCCTGGAGAAGAGTGTGGCAACCCACCCAGTATTTTTGCCTGGAGAATCCCAGACAGAGGAGCCCAGCAGGCTATAGTCCATGGTGTACCAAAGAGTTGGACACAACTGAAGCAACTTAGCATGCACACAAAGGTATCAGGTCTTAATTCCTTAGACTTGTAATTGTTACTTTATAGGGAGAAAGGGCCTTTGCACATGTGATTAAGTTGAGGATCTTGAGATAATCTTGGATTATCTAGACCAGCACGAAAAGCCATCACAAGTGGTTTTTATAAAACGATAGAGGAAAACCAGACATACAGAAAAGGTGATGTGAAGATGGAGCCAAAGATTGGTTTGATGTGGCCACAAGCAAAGGAATGCCAGCAGACACCAAAAGCTTGAAGAGTCAAAGAACACATTTTTCTAGAATCTGTAGAAAGCAGCATATCCCTGCAGACACCTTGATTTTGGCTCAGTGAAACTGATTTTGGACTTCTAGTGTCCACAACTGTAAGAGAAAAAGTTTTTGTCATTTTAAGCCACTAAGTTTGTGGGCTTACAAATCCTCCTATTTGTTAAATGTTCATTTTACATAATTTGTAAAAAAAAAATTATGTAAAATGAACAGGCATACAAAGAGGCTAAAGGAGTTTTAAGTATGCCAAAGTTTTGGAACTGTGATGATGAGAATACCCGTCAGTAGTAGAAAAGTAAGTAAAGAAGAGTGAACACATGTAGAGACAGGGTGACCAGCTGTCACAGTTTGCCTGGAACTGTCCCAAAGGAGTTAGTGCTTTAGACACTGTCTCACTGTCTAGTTCTTAGTGACATCTAGTGGATAGAAAGTGCAACAGAAACAGTTGGGTTTTTTTTTTAAATTGAGCTTCTATTGTCACAGATTGCATAAGCAAAAGTTTATAGGCTTAGAGTAGTTTAAGTCACTGAATATTCCTCAGTAGCTCATCTTCTTTTAAGAGAAAAGACAGGGTCGGGACTTCCCTGATGGTCTAATGGTTAGGACTCCTTGCTTCTACAGCAAGCAGCATGGATTTGATCCCTGGTCGGGGAACAAGATCCTACAAGACCAAGGCCCAGCCCAAAAAGAAAAAAAAAAAAAAAGGTATAATAACTTTTATATTCTAGACTTTTTACTGTTCCTATCTTAAAATTCTTTTGAATTTACCAGTTCAACTCAGTTTACCAGTTCAAAATATACAGCTCAATTCCACCTCCTTGAAGAATTCTTCTCCAACTACTTCTTCAGAATTAAAACATTTTTGAAATTCCACTGCACAAATTTACCACCAAATGCAGCAAAATTTCCATATTACTAACCAACAGATTAGGAGTCTGTTAGCTCTGTATCTCTACTTGGAAATGTAAACCCATGAAAGGTCCTATTACACGTATCATTAGTATCCCTACAATGCTTAACGAACACAGTATATTCAAATATCTGTGGACTGATGTGTCCTATTTAAGTATTATACAGATGAAGTACAAGCCTCACTACAATGGGATTTATAGCTACAAGCACCATGAAAGCAAAGGCCGTGTCTGTCTTGGTCAATGCTTTATCCTTTGTACTTTATGCAGTGTCTGGCTCAATAAATACTGGCTCGGTAAGTTGTTCATAATATTTAAAAGAAAATAAAAAATGGTCACTATAAGCCAAACGATAACAAGAAAAAGTCATAGTCTGGGAAAGAGAAAAAAATCTTTTTAAAAAGTATTTCAACACACATGTACTTATAAAGCTTTCTCTATTTATCCTAACAGCACAAACAGATTTGCTTCATATTTATGACCAAGCTTGTTAGCATCACACAAGTTTTATTTTCACATAATCATAACTTTCCACATTTTTTTTTTCTCCTCTTACTAACCATTTGGGTTACATTTTAAAAGGATAAGAAAGGAGAAGGAAATGGCAACCCACTCCAGTATTCTTGCCTGGAAAAGTCCATGGACAGAGCAGTCTGGCGGGCTGCAGTCTATGGGTTACATGACTGAGCACACACGCATGAGGAGGGTGGAGGGAGATGAGTTGGTAGCAATAAACTTGTAGAGCTAAATAAAATGAAATAAAATAAAATGATAAGACAAAGGATTATTCCCACAACCAAGCTGAAGAACGTGATCAACTGAACAAAAGCCAAGGTACAGTAAGCAGGGTGGGGGTGCTGATTAGATGGCATCAAGTGACATGAGTGGATGGAGCTACTCACAGTGGTTAATTTTTAAATATTAGGCATTCAAAGTCAATCACTGAAAAGCTATATTAAAAATTTGTGAGTATGTCAATTTAGAGTTTACTTATTATTACTTGACTTATAGAGAATTTATTGTGATAATCGGACTAAGGGACAGAAAAAAGAAATAGAAACAGTCATGGAAATTCTCATATACGTACTGAACCTTTGTGGAATAGAGGTTAGGAATCACTTTTGTCCATATGCTATAAACAGAGTCACTTACCCATAACAACTTAAGTATAATTGGAAAATCTACATTCTTTGACTTAAAGCTTTTTCTCATGAGTTTTGAACTCTAATACTTTGGTATCATAACTGTCCAATCAATACATTGTTGATGCTGTTGTTCAATCACTAAGTCATGTCCAACTCTTTGCAACCCCACAGACTATATAGCACGCACGCTTCCCTGTCCTTCACAATCTCCTGGAGTTTGCTCAAACTCATGACCATTGACTTGGTGATGTTATCCAACCATTTCATCCTCTGTCTCCCCCTTCTCTTCCTGCCCTCAACCCTTCTCAGCCATCAGGGTCTTTTCCAGTGAGGTGGCTTTTCACATCAGGTGGCCAAAGTAGTGGAGCTTCAGCTTCTGCATCAGTCCTTTCACTGAATATTCAGAGTTGATTTCCTTTAGGATTGTCTGATTTGATCCTCTTGCTGCCCAAAGGACTCTCATATAATTTTAAAAATATATTAAAAATAAACATCATCCCATTAATCTTCACTTTACAAAGGTAAAAAAAAAAGGGGGGGGAGGTGATAAAAATTGAAGTTGATGTGACACCTAACCTCTACCTCATAAGCCAGGTATGTTATATATCTAAAAAAAAGAAAAAACCAGAGACATAAATAAAATGAATATGTACTTACAGCCTGGGCTTGTTGTTGGAACAGTTCATTCTGATTCTCTCTGTCTTCTATTCCACCCTCAAGCATGTGGGGAGGAGGCAATCTGGCCCTTCCAATAGCAGCATTCAAATTGCTTGGAAAAACGCTCGTTCTTTTGGGAGTTGAGTGGGCTAGATCCGAAGAGTACATGGCTATTGAGCCTTCTTTCTCTGCCTACACGAAGGAAGAAAGAGTGAGATTCCTCTAGTGAGAGTGTTCCCCCCAACCCAGTATAATCAACTAATATCTACAAGCACCCCAAAAGTCTTAAAACCAGGGTTGGGGAGAGGGATGGGAAATTTCAGTTGGCAAAGAAACTAACATTTACCAGGCACCTACTGGGTGCTAATAATCTACATTATCTAATTCTCAAAACAACACTGTGAGACAAGTATTATATCCCCACTTCACAGATAAAGAAACCATAGCTGAGAGAATTTAATCACTTGGCCCAAGGTCACATAGCTAGTAAGGAGCAAAGCCAGAATTCAAACCCCAACCCAAACTCTGCCATTATTTATAACTATTTGGTGAAAGCAAAAGAGGTAGTCAGAACAACACAGGAAAACAGAAACAACAGGTTCTCTGTCTACACATCTACTGCCCTCACTAGTTAATTAGATTATACAAAGCCTGGGCTCAAAAAAGGTGATTCTGTTATTGCCTAATAGCATTTCCCATAACACACACATGTTCTATCCAATCTTTACTCAGGCTCACTTTTGAACTTACAGCTTCATAAGACCGCTGAAGTTGTTGCTTTTTTCTCAGCCTAATTTGCTGATTTACTCGGCTTTTGACTTGTCTCTGAAAACGCTTCAGAGCTTCCTGCTTCTTTCTTAGCTGCTCCTTCAGTTCTTCTTCAATTATATGCGCTGAAGTCTTTAAAGATGAAAGATAGAAAATAAATTTACTGTCCCACTAGTTTTGCCTACTGTAAACACTTTACAAAGTGGTCAGGATACAATCTCCAAAAAATAATCAGTTCTATAATCCAAAATTCCCTGTACAGTAAAGAAGTCACAGTAGTTCAGAGCTGATAATCTAGACCTAGCTGTGCTGTACTTAGTCGCTATGTCATGTCTGACTCTTTGCAAGCCCATGGACTATAGCCCACCAGGGTCCATTGTCCATGGGGATTCTCCAGGCAAGAACACTGGAGTGGGTTGCCATGCCCTCCTCCAGGGGATCTTCCCAAATCAGGGATTGAACCCAGGTCTCCTGCATTGCAGGTGGATCTTTACCATCTCAGTCACCAGGGAAGCTCAAGAACTTAAACCAAATCACAAACTAAAACTTAGAACCTGTTAGCACAAAAATCAAATCTTAATTTTCATATACTGAGAACTAAAAGTTTCTTCATTAATTCTTAATGAACCAATTCAAACCTATCTTATGTTTCAGTTGCTAAAGTGAGTAAAATAGTCCACATAGTAAAATAGTCCGACTTCCCTGGTGGCTCAGATGGTAAAGAATCCGCCTGCATTGCAGGAGACCTAGGTTCAATCCCTGGATAGGGAAGATTCCCTGAAGAAGGGAGTGGCTACCCACTCCATCATTCTTGCCTGAAGAACTCCATGGACAGAGGAGCCTGGTGGACTAACAGTCCATGGGGTTGCAAAGAGTCCGGCACGACTGTGAAACTAACATTAACGTATCAGATGGCTCACCACTCACTCACTATGTGCTATTATAAAATGAGAATTATGCTGCATTTTTAACCAAGCATGCCCTTCCTGTCATTTCTACCTAGAAAAGGCCTACTCAGTCTTCAGGAACATCCAGTACCCATCTGGTACCTCTCATTCTTGGAGAAGGAAATGGCAACCCACTCCAATATTCTTGCCTGGAAAATCCCATGGACAGAGGAGCCTGGCAGGCTACAGTCCATGGGGTCCCAAGAGTCAGACACGACTGAGCGACTACACCACCACCACCACCCATCACCTCTTTCTTACTAACATTGAGTACAATAATACTTAACTCCCTATTAGCTTATGAATCCTTTGAGGGCAGGAAATGTATTTCATTTTCCTTTGTTTCCCCTACTGTAATGGAGCCTAGAATACAAAGGTACTCAATATTCATATAATGCTTAATTCCAAAACAATCTGGAACATTTTATTACATTTGAGTCCTTGATCATTGTTCACTTCCTCTAAGTGCTCTGAATCGCAAAGAATGAAAATAATAGTAGTCACCATGATTAAAGATCTATTAGCATAAACACTTTAACTCATATCACTGAATCCTCAAAACTGCTCCAACACTAGGTATTCTTATCTCTTATATGAAAGATGAGGAAATGGGCTCAGAAACATTCATCTTTAGTAGCAGCCAAAGATCCTACAGCTGGCAAGTAGCAAAGCTAGAATGTTCTCTGACTCCCAACACTTATGTCCTATACTGTATTGCTCTTCTCTTGACTATGTCTCTTTTCCTTAAGGAATCTCCAAATTAAATAAACCCATCATACCTCCTGCCTATCCCTTCTTCTAACACAGTGATACCAAATTCTAATTCTGAGGGGTGCCTCAAATTATTTCACAGTCTCTAAATTCTCAAAATCAAATGAAATTAAATTCCAATTAAAATTATGAGTTCCAAAAAAATCTGTCCCATAAACTATTCTAGAACATATGTACCAGAGAGTAGAATGTACAAGTATCAATGAATAACTAGGTAACACAATTTCAAAGGAGAGATATATATATCAAGTCTGGACAAGTGACTCAGGTTAACTCAAGACCAGACAAACTGAAGCCACCCGGGCCTCTTTCCTTAACTCCCAATGTCTGTCTGCCCTCTTTTGCCCTCACCTTGAGATTACCAAACATTTTCCTAAAGTGCATGACTGGTTCCAAATTGCGGCTTTCAAGTGTAAACCAAAGATTAAGAGTGTACCACATTTTAGAAACAACTAAACATCTTTGTATGATAATTTAATTAACTACATATTTGTTCAATAACCCTAAAGCAAAAACATAACTATTTATGACGGAATACAAACGGCATCCCCAGACTGCTTTTTCGAGCACAAGGAATTAGGGAAGGCTATAAAAAGAAAGATGGGAGAAGAAACCCCACCACATTGGCATCAAACTGACACTCACAGCTGCCGGGACTTCTGAACTATCTGGCGGGGCAGGCTCCACCCAGGCCCCAACGGGTACTATAGCTTGGTTCCTCTCAGCCAGCACTGCCAACACGTCCTTGCTCTTCAAGGGATTTAAAGCCAGGGGCAACTTCGTGGTATTTCGAGGCTTCTTGAGGGGGGCCATATTCTTGGCATCTATGACTCCTGGTTAGGAGAGAAGAAAAGCTCAAAATCTTAAAACGACCGCCTTAAAAACTCAATTCCCTAACACCTGTGCCACAGACTTCTGAAAATGAGTGAAGCCTTGCAGGAGGCCGTACTCTGACAAAGATTCTGGCGAAGGAAGGAAGGGGGAAAAGAAGAGAAAAGGGAAGATACAAAAGAAGTGTTGTAAAGGAAGGAAACGTTTTCAAGATTGCCCTCGAAAAGCAACTCGGAGGAGAGCGGGGGTCAAATAAGAACCTGACTGAGAGGAGGAAACTGTGCCATTGGTGGCGCAGCGACATGGGAAAGGGAGGAAAGAGCGTAGCAGCAGGAGGGCCATGGGACTGGGAGGGTGCGGGGTGGGAACCTGGGTCTGAAGCCGAAAGTTCAAATAATTGGTATCCGGTTATGGGGGCAACGCTGAACGCCGGGGAGTTCCGGCCCAGAGAAAATTCTGTTTCTCAGGCCTTGGGGTCACACTCTGGCTGAGACTGCACCGGCCTAGTAGTATCGATCGCAGCCGGCCACAACTCAAGCTAACGTGGATACTAAAGTAACTACCGCCAGTAAACCGCCGCTTTGGGGAAGGCCGCGCCGCGCTGCCCCGCCCCGCTCCTCGGCGGCCTCGTACCCGCCTCTACCGGGCTTGCGTCATCTCCCAGGGACTGGGAAAGCGTGAGGGGCGGAGTTTGGCGCTCCAGATGTGCGTCACCTCCGCTTCGTCTCGCTGAGGGGGCGGGACTTGCGATGCTAGTGGAATGGGTGCGGCCTGGGTGGGTCCACACATTGGCTGGGAAACCGGCCAGGAGAAATGTGGGTCTGCCGTCGGTGCCTCGACTATCCCAGCGCCGGGGACGTCCGGCATCTTCAGGAAAAGGAGTTACGTTGGGGTGAAAAGCTGGTTGACTGAGCGTGTTGCTGCTAAGTCGTGTCTGACTCTTTTGCGATCCCATGGATTGTAGCCCGCTAGGCTCCTCTGTCTGTGGGATTTCCTAGGCAAGAGACCGGAGTGGGTTGTCATTTTCTTCTCCAGGGAATCTTCCCAGCAGGGGGGATCGGACCGGGTGTCGTTGGCAGGCGGCTTCTTTACCACTGAGCCATCAGAGAAGCCCATAACTGAGCTGGCCAGGGGCCTAATTGAAGGAAGCACAGGAAAAGGATGGGCGAAGGCGGGCCTGGCAGGGCTTCCTTCAGGAATGAACTAAGCCAGCAGCTCAGACCATAAAGAATCTGCCTGTAGTGCAAGAGACCAAGGTTCAATCCCTTCGGGAAGATCCCCTGGAGAAGGAAATGGCACCCACTCCAGTATTCTTGCCTGGAAAGTTCCGTGGACAGAGGAACCTGGCGGCCTACAGTCCATGGGGTCCTAAAGAGTTGGACAGGACTCAGCAACTAACACTTTTCAAGCCAGCTGTAAATCATGCTGATCCTTTGTACACCTCCTTACATTAGTCGTGCTATTTCATACATGCTCTTATGCATAAATATGGTAGCCTCCTGAGTGGTCTCCCTGTCTGCTCCAAGCTTTAGTATATCCCAGGGACACTTCATTATCCTTGTGAGATACCCATTCGTTCTTTCGTGTAACTTATAATTGAGAGATTTTTTATATACCAGTACTGTTTTAAGCACTGGGAATTTATAGTAGTGAACACAACAGATAAATATCCCTTGTTCATGGAAGTGATGATGAGAAATAACAACATAGACTCATGAATAAGTAAACAAATGTGTCTGGGTGATGAGCATTGTAGATTAAAAGCTGAGGACGAGGATAAAAAGTGTGTCAGAGGGTAGGGGAGATGAAATTTTAGATAGGATGACCAGAGAAGGTTTCACTGAGGTAATTTTGAGCAAAGACTCCAATGCAAATTTCCATGGACTAGTGGAACAAGCCAGTTTTCACTGGAGAGTTTTCTAAAAGTTCCAGGCAAACTGAACAGCAAGTACAATCACTCCAGAGTGGGTGCCTGCCTGGCTGAGAACCTGAGCCCTGGGGCTTCCTCACATTAAACAGGCTGGGAAAAGAAGGGAATGCAGAGAGATTGGAAGGATCAGCCAGTAAGCCTAGGAAGAAAACCAGGAGTGTGTAATACCTTGCAGAAAATGTTTTATTGAAGAGGAATTTAACCTGTGTTAAATTTTGATAGGTCAAATATGATGACAAATTTAACTTGGATTGAACCACATGGAGGTCATAGATAACTTTTATAAGTGTTTTGGGGGTAGCTTAAGATCAAAAGGCTATTGGGTAGACCTAGAGAGGAAGAATTGGAGAAAGCCATTTTAGGCAACTCTTACAATGAGTTGAATTGTAAAATGACACAGAGAAGATATGTATCTGAAAGACAGGATCATAGGATTCTTTTCTTTAATATTGCAGTCCATGTGTTCTGTTGATGCTAACTATCTAGTAAACAAAAGAAAACTGACAATGCAGGAGAGAGATGGGGGGATTTTTGTATCTGTGTCCTGAAGTGGGTAAGAGGGAACTGGAGGTAATGAACAAGTGGGAATAGATCTAGTGAACAGTTGGAGGGATTGGCCTTAGATAGCAGGAGAGAGAGTTCATTATACCACTAGCAGTGAAATAGAATATATACTGGTGATTGGCTAATATGGCAGTGGGAGCTTGTGGAAGTTCTTTTCTGATTGCTCTGTTTTCTCTGTAAAATAGTATTTTTGTTAGCTGACTCTAATGATCCCCACCTCCTGGTATTCATACCCTGTGTAGTCCCCTTTCACACTGTACACACTGTCGAATTCTTCTGTGTGACCAACAGTATATAACATATCACTGGAAATAAGGTTATTAAAAAAAACGCTGTGCTTCTCTCTCTCCACCACGTACTCTCATTCTCTCCATCTCTCACTCTTGCTGTGATTCTCACTCGTTCCCAACGCTTGCTCTGGGGGAAGCCATTTATGTCATGAGAAGTCATATAAAAAGGAGCACGTGGCAGTGACCCTAAGGCTCTTGCCAGCAGCCTGGTGAATGATCTTGGAAGTGGATCCTCCAGCCCCAGTCAAGTCTTCAGAGACTGTAGCTTGGCCAACAACTTGACTGCAATCTCATAAAAGACCCTGAGCCAGCATATCCAGCAAGAAACTTTGTGAGATAATATTTGTTGTTTCAAGATGCTAGATACTGAGGTAACTGGTTACACAGAAAGACATAACTATTACAAATAGAAAGCAAGTTCATCGATGAATAAAATAGAAAAAAAAAGAGATGCTGGACTTTTGAAAAGGTATAAAATAGTTGTCCAGAAGAGTAGAAGTATGAACTAGAAACATGTACAGTTGCCAGACGGCCTTAAGGACCCATGTGAGGTTCATGATTATGAATTTAAAGTAAGACTAGTCAGCATGTTTGAGGCTTTTCCTTCAGTTGCATAGTTACAGACATAATCATAGATGAGGGTTTTAATTTTAACCAGGGTAGAGGTTTTACTAAACTATTACTCACAAGCAAGAAAGATGCAAGAGAGTTAAAGATGACTGACCATGGAATTGAAACTTCCCTGGTGGCTCAGATGGTAAAGAATCCGCTTGCAAGGCGGGAGACCTGGGTTCAATCCCTGGGTAGGGAAGATCCCCTGAAGGAGGGCAGTATTCTTGCCTGAGAATCCTCATAGACAGAGGAGCCTAGAAGGCTACAGTCCATGGGATTGCAAAGAGTCGGACATGACTGAGTGATTAAAAATCATCTTACCTACTTGTTGCCCTTTCCCATATTTGTTTTGTGTGCTTAGTTGCTCAGTCATGTCTGACTCTTTTTTTTTAATTTTTTAAATTAATTTTTCTTTTTTTAGTTTGTTTTGCTTTACAATACTGTATTCGTTTTGCTACACATCGACATGAATCAGCCACGAGTGTACATGAACTCCCAATCCCGACCCCCACCACCCCCTCCCGCCCCACACCTTCTCTCTGGATCATCCCCGTGCATCAGTCCCAAGCATCCTGCATCCTGCATCAAACCTGGACTGGTGATTTATTTCACTTATGATATCACACATGTTACACTGCCACTCTGCCAACCCATCCCACCCTCTCCCTCTCCCACAGAGTCCAAAAGGCCGTTCTATACCTTTGTGTCTCTTTTGCTGTCTTGCGTACAGGTTTATCATTATCATCATTCTAAATTCCATATATATGTGTAAGTATACTGTATTGGTGTTGTTCTTTCTGGCTTACTTCACTCTGTATAATCGGCTCCAGCATCATCCACCTCATTAGAACTGAATGTCTGACTCTTTGCGATCCCATTGGCTGTAGCCCGTCAGGCTCCTCTGTCCATAGAATTCTCCAGGCAAGAGTACTGGAGTGGATTGCCATTCCCTTCTCCAGGGGAATTTCCCAATCCAGGGTTCGAACTCGGGTCTCTTGCATTGCAGGAAAATTCTTTACCATATGAGCCACCAGGGAAGCTACTAAGTAGATAAGGGACCTGATAAAGTTGGCAGGATCAAGACCTTGTAGGGTCTAGTGGTGGGTCTAAGGTTTGTTACGGTGAGATGCACTGAAAAAATAAGAGGTGGTTGAGGGACTTCCCTGGTGGTCCAATGGCTGAATTCCCAGCTCCCAATGTAGAGGGCCCAGGTCCCATCCCTGATCAGGGAACTAGGTCACATATCCCACAACTAAGAGTTCGTGGGTCTCAACTAAAGATCTCACATGCCACAACAAAGACCTGAGGCAGAAATAAATTAATACCTCTTTTTAAAAATATGTGGTGATCTCAAGATGCTTGAAACTGCAATATTGGTACTGTCAAAGTCTATGGTGTGACTAAGGGAGAGAGTGCTGAAGTAGAACAAAATTTCTGCAGAAGAAGAGGTCAGAGAAATGAGGGTAAGAGCACTGAATGGATTATTCCTGAGGTTATTGAAATCACCAGGATCCATGACCAGAATAGTGTTGGTGAGAGCCAGGAGCAACAGTCTTCTGGGAATTCCAGGAAAAGACCTGTAGGTTGGTGAATGAGTGTAGCTGGCAAATTAGTGCATGGCATAGCCTAACATCAGAGTCAAAGCGAAGGGCAAAGCAGAGAAAAAGGAGCTCCCTTTTTATAAATAATAGAATTAAAAAACAAATGTTTTCTAGATAGCACTGAGTAATCAAGTAACAAGAAGGAAACCCAACATTATACGGTAATTATCCTCCAATTTTAAAAAGTAGTGTAAATTTTTTATAATTAATTTTTAAAAAAGAAAGTAAGGGGGAAAAAAAAGAAGAAAACACACCCCACATCCACCCAGGGTAGTGAGAAACAGAAAACAGCTACTGCTGGAGATGGCCAGAGGGAGATGGATTTGTGTACCTATACACACACACACACACACAACACTAGGAAGAAGTGTTATCAGGTAGCTCCTCTAACCTGCTCACTCAGGTCTGTGCCTCCCACTAGCTGCTGTGCCTGTGGCTTCTTATAAATCTATAATCTTGCATTTCCAGAGAGATCTCATCTTGAGCCCAGCTCCCATTTGCTGACGTTTTCACAAGGCTTATCTTTCATGGCCAGCGTTAGTTTCTCGGCAAGGGAACTGTTTGCTTAGAAATGTCTGTCTTCAGGAACTTAAAAGAACAGGTTTGCTGGCACCAGAGTGTTGCGACCCTGCTTCAATCACACCTCCTTGGGGGAGTGCTCTCTGATGTGTGTGGCTGGGGGATCCCTAGACATCAGTGCACAGAGCCCGAGTCACTGGGTCCTTGGCAGCAGTCCACCCCACACAGAACTATGAAATGTGCTGCTTGGTTGCCACTAATCCATTTGTGGCTGACTGACCCTCCCCCCAACCTGTAACACACTGGCAAACGTGGTCACCTGTTCATCCCAAGGGTCTGTCCTAAGGAGAACCTTTCCTTAAGTGGGAAAATGGCCTGTTCCCCCCTCTAGGGACCTGGGTGCTCGACTGCTGTGTCGTCACCCATTTCCACTCTCTTCCCCACACTTGAGCAGGATTCCCTAAGGTTAGCATCCAATGTTCTGGGCTGTTTCCTCCAAGTCTTCTCTGTTCCTCCTCTTCTTTGCCTACCTCTTGATGCCAAAAACTCAACTCCTTTGTACACTGGTGCTGAATTAAATCTTGGACAGAGTTTTGGGGGAAGCAGAAAAGAGTAGCTTTATTGCTTTGCCAGTCAAAGGGGGCCACAGTGGGCTAATGCCCTCAAAACTGTGTGTCCCCACTTGGGGAAGACAGTGACAAATTTAATAGTAAATGTCAGCTCCTGAATTTCTTCTGATGGGTTTGTGAGGAGCTAAGTAGGTGTCAACATCATCAGTCTTCAGGTCCAACTGGTCTAGGGTCAACATGCTTACAGGGAGCATACCATAACTTTTCCCACCTGGAAGGGGTTTCCATATCTACAAAGTACCTCAAAGATATTGTTGTGTGTATCCTTTGATGGGGAAACAGGACCTTGCCCCATGACTGTTTCTATGTGGTCTTATGTCCCCTCCCTTCCCTAATTAACAACTGTTTGAATTTGCCCATTGGAACTCAAGGAAGGTCATGAAGGTTGAATGAGGGCTGTTTCCTGTGATCAAGGAAATGGGAGACACAGAAAGGCTCTGTGTCCAGGAGCCCCACAAGGCCCTGCTTGGTATCAATTCAAAATAACCTTTCTAACTGAAATCATTGGCAAGGGTCCTTCTGCTTGTTTGTGCCAACCAAGTTTTTTACAAGCAGCGTTTCCTTGTAAATGGCATTAATTAACAGATTGTTCTGATTAAGCCCGCTTGCCTCAAGAGCATCTGCTGTACTCATCTTTGCAAAAAATTCTATAAATTTATCAAAGATGCAGAAACATTTTCCCCTTTCTCTTCATGGGTGATTTAAAAAAATATTAACACAAAAACTTCATTGTCCTCCGTATTACCAAATACTCATCTCACATGGACATAGAGATGCGCTTTCCAGATCCCAAATCAAGGAAGGACTTGATGGCCCAGCTTCTGAGAGCGTTGTAGCCCCTTGAGCTGTCGGCTCCTTAAGGGACATCAGCTTCAGAGAGCAGCCTTGCTCTCTCTCTGAGGAGGAGACTCATCCCAAGATTGATGGGTCTGAGAATGTAAAGACAAGATTTTTTTGTTTATTATTATTATTTTTAAACTTTTATCTTGTATTGTGGTATAGCTGATTACCAATGTTGTGATGGTTTTGGGCGAACAGCGAAAGGACTCAGCCACACGTATACATATGTACACTCTCCCCAGAACTCCCCTCCCATCCAGGCTGCCACATGACGTTCAGCTGAGTTCTCTGTGCTATACAGTAGATCCATACTGGTTGTCCATTTTAAATATAGCAGTGTGTACATATCCATCCCAGACTTCCTTACTATCCCTTCCCCGCAGCAACCCTAAATTTGTTTTCTCAGTCTGTGAGTCTCTTTTTGTTTTGTAAGTTCATTTGTATCATTTCTGTTTCAATTTCACATATAAGTGATGTCGTATGATATTTTCCTCTTCTGTCTGACTTGCTTCCCTCAGGATGACACTCTCTAGGTCCATCCGTGCTGCTGCAGATGGCATTAATCTCATTCTTTTTAATGGCTGAGTAATATGCCATTGTGTACATATGTACCACGTCTTCTTTATCCATTCCTCTGTCAATGGGCATTTAGATTGCTTCATGTCTTGGCTACTGTAAACACTACTGAAATGAATATTGGGACGCATATATCCTTTTCGATCCTGTTTTTCTCTGGATACATAAAGCGTGGGTGTTTCTGCCTAACTTGGAACAATTCCGATGAGCCATCATTTCAGCTTCAGAGCTCCCCATGGACTTGGCTGAGGCTGTCCAGCCTGAATCACAGCTCAATCGATCCCTCGGCCTCTTCCTATTTCCTCCTCCTCCCTTCAACAGGTGTCAATATCCAGCACAGTCCCTGATAAAATCCTGAACTTGAAACTTCGTTTCAGAGTCTGCTTTCTGGTGAAACCAACTACAACCCCCTCTTGAGTGTTGTTATCCCTCAGGGACCAAGGCACGAACAGCTCTCAGGCCATGTTCAGTTCAGTTCAGTTCAGTCGCTCAGTCGTGTCCGAGTCTTTGAGACCCCGTGAATCGCAGCACGCCCAGGCCTCCCTGTCCATCACCAACTCCCGGAGTTCACTCAGACTCACGTCCATTGAGTCCGTGATGCCATCTAGCCATCTCATCCTCGGTCGTCCCTTTCTCCTCCTGCCCCCAATCCCTCCCAGCATCAGGGTCTTTTCCAATGAGTCAACTCTTCGCATAAGGTGGCCAAAGTACTGGAGCTTCAGCTTTAGCGTCATTCCTTCCAAAGAAATCCCAGGGTTGATCTCCTTCAGAATGGACTGGTTGGATCTCCTTGCAGTCCAAGGGACTCTCAAGAGGCTTCTCCAACACCACACTTGAAAAGCATCAATTCTTCTGCGCTCAGCCTTCTTCACAGTCCAACTCTCACATCCATACATGACCACAGGAAAAACCATAGCCTTGACTAGACGGACCTTAGTCGGCAAAGTAATGTCTCTGCTTTTGAATATACTATCTAGGTTGGTCATAACTTTTCTTCCAAGGAGTAAGCGTCTTTTAATTTCATGGCTGCAATCACAACTAAGATCAGGCACAGCCAAACAAATAAATATATAAAGAAGATAAACCTTGTCTCTCCCTACGTTGATCCCTTGTATCATAAATTCATTGTCTTAAATGTCCTCAGAGTCACCACGGGGGACTCAATCATTCTCTTGCTAAATCTTTTTTTTTTTTTTTTAAGTTCCTGTTGGTTGCCTTTATCCTTCCTTGTCTCATACCTTGTCTCAGAGACATCCTTTTTTCTACCCACTTTTTACTTCTGGGCTTGACTGAAAGCGATCTCTTTCAGGAGTGTAGGGTGTGAACATTAGAGCAAGAAGCATGGGTTAAGTGTACACTATGTTGACATAACTGTGTGACTTTGAGCCGGTTTCTTAACTTCTCTGAGCTTCATGTCCCTCCTTGGGAAAAAAAATTCTTGCCACACAGAGTTGTTAGAATAAGACAGTATTCTAAAAGACAATTTGGCAGAGGAATGGAAACAATCATTAGTTTTTAAGCTAGGGAAAGTTGGGGGTCCTTTAATCTTTTTAAAGAAGCAGTGGTATTCTAGAGAAACAAACGTGTAATCCCCCTTTGTTGGGGCTGTTTTTTTTTTTTTTAGTTTTAATTAGCCCAAGGAAAGGAACATATCAATGATAAACTATTTTCCCCTCAAATCCTCAGTTTATGCTGCATGCTTCAGTTTCTTTGTCCCTTTCCATAGTAAAGAAACTTAAAGTCACTGTGATCTTCCTGTGGGTATTTATACCTTTAGATAAACAGTACCTTTAAGAAGCAGTGCAGGACAAGGCTTCCAAATGTCCCTTTGTCCTATTGTCAATTTGTGTGTCTTTATCACTGTTCTAATTTTGCACAAGTAACCCATGTAAAAAATGTACCTTTTTCCAAACTTGTGAATAAAAATAACCTTAAAAAAATAATAAAAGACAAACTGTAAGGGCAGTAGAGCTGTGTTATCAATGGCATTGTAGATTTATTAATAGATGCAGCTTTCCCAGGTAGGGTTAAATACCTCCACAAGGATTGTGTTTTCTGTTACTTTCAAACAGGTCCTCTTCCCCACATCCCACTCCTCTTACTAAAGTCTGGAACACGGAGTGCCTTCACACAGTAGGCAGTTGACTTCCATTTCCGAGCCTCCCTCCCTGGGAGGAGGGCAGGGAAGGGAGGATGAGAGCAAACACTTTCCGGATACCAGTGGTGGGAGGACACCATTTGAGCACCTAGAAGAGAAACAATGAAGCCTTTGACGAATTGAGGATAATCTGTGGCTTCCCGGTGATTTTTCGATCTCCTTTTGTTTGAGCACTGAAACTTTGTTGTTGTTGATTAGTCCGCTCAGTCATATCTGACTCTAATGACCCCATGGACTGCAGCCCACCAGGCTTCTCTGTCCATGGGATTTCCCAAGCAAAAATGCTGGAGTGGATTGCTGTTTCCTTCTCCAGGGGATCTTCTTGAAGCTTTACATGAACAGAAATCCAGAGATGTTTTCCAGAACATTCTCACCGCATCTTAAATAGGTCAGTGAAAGCTGGATCTCTCCATGCTGTAATGCCAGTGAATTGCTCCTCTTTGTTCCTCTGGAGAGTTGCTGAATAGGGCACGTTCATCAGCTGTGGACACAAGCCTGAGTTCCTCTCAGCTTCTGAGGGGGCAGGAATTCTATTCAGAAATCAAATATTGACTCTCAGCATAAAATACTTGGATGCTTTTCAGTATTCCAGTTTGAAACTGGGAGCTCCTCCTCCTGCTGCTGCTGCTCCTAAGTCGCTTTAGTCGTGTCCAACCCTGTGCGACCCCATAGACGGCAGCCCACCAAGCTCCCCTGTCCCTGGGATTCCCCAGGCAAGAACACTGGAGAGGGTTGCCATTTCCTTCTCCGATGCATAAAAGTGAAAAGTGAAAGTGAAGTCACTCAGTTGTGTCTGACTCTTAGCGACCCCATGGACTGCAGCCCACCAGGCTCCTCTGTGCTCCTCCTCCTCAGTTCAGTTCAGTCGCGCAGTCGTGTCCGACTCTTTGCGACCCCATGAATCACCAACTCCCAGAGTTCGCTCAGACTCACGTCCATTGAGTCTGTGATGCCATCCAGCCATCTCATCCTCGGTCGTCCCTTTCTCCTCTGCCCCCAATCCCTCCCAGCATCAGGGTCTTTTCCAATGAGTCAACTCTTCGCATAAGGTGGCCAGAGTACTGGAGCTTCAGTTTTAGCATCATTCCTTCCAAAGAAATCCCAGGGTTGATCTCCCTCAGAATGGACTGGTTGGATCTCCTTGCAGTCCAAGGGACTCTCAAGAGTCTTCTCCAACACCACAGTTTAAAAGCATCAATTCTTCTGCGCTCAGCCTTCTTCACAGTCCAACTCTCACATCCATACATGACCACAGGACCTCATGCTCTCCCAGAATCACACATTTTTCCTAATAAGCCTCACGTCTTTTTGAGACACTCCATCTCTGCAGAGGGCTCCCCTGGGGGCACAGATGGTAAAGAATCTGCCCACAATGCAGGAGAACTGGGTTCAATCCCTGGGTCAGGAAGATCCCTTGGAGAAGGAAATGGCAACCTCTACTCCAGTATTCTTGCCTGGAGAATCCTGTGGACAGAGAAGCCTGGCAGGCTATTGTCCATGGAGTCACAAAGAGTCAAGCACGACTGAGCGACTAACACACACACATCTCTATAGGATGCTTTTCTTCCGGGTTAATCCTCACAGTTATAGACATCTGCAGGCAGCAAAACCAACCTGCAGGATGTAGGCCCCAGGAAGGGCAAGGGAGTTTTTGACACCCACCCACCCTATCTCCATTTCTTTTTGATGTTTCTCAGAAGCGAGCCAGAGTTGGAGAGCTTTAAAAAGAAAAAGAAGAAGAAAAAAAAAGTCCTTGGGGAGGGCCGTTCCTCACTGTCCAGGCCCACAGAAAGCTTGTTTTGTTCCAGAGAGAGCTGGCCAGCTAATCTGTCTCTTGTTCCGTGGTTGCTGGAGCAGCGGGGCACTGCCTCCTCCCCACACAAAGCCTCACACAAATTCTTCGTATCCCAGGCAACGTGCCTCAGCTCCACAGACTCTCCAGTCCTCCCACTCCTTCCACTCTGGCAAATTGAACTGATGGTAGGGACAACCCTGGCACCATTCACACACAGGTTATGGAAGCAAGAATCAAAAATAGCTTCAGCCAGAAGAGAGGGCACCAGGAGTGGGCAGAGAGGTCCACCTTACATTCTGGAGCTTAGTCAGAGGGTAGGTCCTGGGAACAAAGGTTAGACCAGGAGGTGGACTTCTGACTGATGACTCAGAGAGGTGGTCAGGAGCCTGAACTTCATTGGTAACCAACTTGCATTTCTAATCCAAGTTCTTTTTTTTTAATTGGATGATTATTGCTTTACAATGCTATGGTCTCTGCCATACATCAATATGTATCAGTCATAATTATATACATATCTCCTTCCTCTTGAGCCTCCCTCCACCATTCCACCCTTCTAGGTCATCACAGGGTACCAGGCTAGGTTCCCCATGTTATACAGCAGCTTCCCACTAGCTTTCCATTTTACACATGACAGTGTATATATGGCAATGCTACTTTCTCAATTTGTCCTACCCTAAGGAATTAGCAACCCACTCCAGTATTCCTGCCTGGGAAATCCCATGGACAGAGGAGCCTGGTCAAGGGGCTGGGGAGTGGCACGCTATAGTCCATGGGGTTGCAAAAGGGACTTAGCAACTAAACAAAACAACTGCCACTTAGTAACAACTGCCACTATATGACCTTGGCAGGTTGCTGACTTCTTGAAGTTTTAGTCTTTCTTGTCTGTAAAATGGGGTAATGATATCTACTGAGAAGAAGATACTGGGAAGATTAAATGAACAAATGGATATAAAGTGCCTGACAGGAGGAGGAGGTTACACACACACATTGAGAGCAGTTCGAGAAGGGGAGAAGGCTTGGACAGTGTGCCTCTCTGAGAGCGTCACCCAGAAGTTTGGGGAATTAATTTCTCCTTACCCATCAGAAGCAGCCCTCAGCCCAGATTTGATGGCAGTTGGTGGATAAACATTACAGTGGATGAATGCTCCTTGGGTGTGATAACTCTGGGGCTTGTTCTTCATTATTTTCCACAGGATTAGGCTCTAGCTGCCCACAGTAGCAATCTGCTTGATGTGCAGCCTCCCTGGCTTCCTTCACTTTGCCTGTCTCATTCCTCCAATATCCTACCTGGTTTTCTGGGATCAATTTTCAGATGAAATATCCATACTTAACTTAAAAAAAAATTAACTTGGCTGTGCTGGGTCTTAGTTGTGGCATGTGGGATCTAACTTGACCAGGGATCAAACCTGGGCCTCCTGCATTGGGTGTGCAGAGTCTTAGCCATTGGACTACCAAGGAAGGCCCTTGAAATTTAACTTCTTGACTCAGTGTTTGCCTGTGGAGGAGGCTAAGATACCAATATTTCTCCACATTTCTGAAGGCTACGTTTGCAGGACCATCGCTGACTCAGGACTTCTGCTTCAGCTGATTTAATCAGTTCAGAGATCATTTCACTGTTCTACACGTGCCGCTTCCTGCCTACAGTGGTGATCCAGACCAGGAACTCAGTCCTTGGTCTCAGTATGTAAACACACACACACACACCCCTGTATTAGTTTTCTATGCTGCATAACAAATTGCCACACATTTAGCAGCTTAAAATAACATACATTAATTTTTTTAGTTTCTGTGGGTCAGGTACAGCTTAGCTGGGGTTTCTGCTCAAGGTTTCATCAGACTTCAATTAAGATGTCGGCTGGTCTGCATTCCCTTCTGAAGCTCAAGGTCCTCTCCCGAGCTCGTATAGTCATTGGAATAATTTGGTTACTTGCAGCTGTGGGACTGAGGTTCCTATTTTCTTGCCAACTATTAGCTGAGGGTGGCTCTTGGCTACTAGAGGCCCCTAGCATTCCCTTGCCATTAGGCCGTTTCACAACTGGGAAGTTGACTTCTTCAAAGTCAGCAAAACCATCTGTCTCTAATGTGCTAAGTCAGAGTCTTAGATAACATAACCTAATCAAGGGAGTGGCTATTCTATCACCTTTGCCATACTTATTAGCTAGAAGCACACACAGTTCAGTTCAGTTCAGTCGCGCAGTCGTGTCCGACTCTTTGCGACCCCATGAATCGCAGTACGCCAGGCCTCCCTGTCCATCACCAACTCCGGAGTTCACTCAGACTCACGTCCATTGAGTCTGTGATGCCATCCAGCCATCTCATCCTCAGTCGTCCCTTTCTCCTCCTGCCCCCAATCCCTCCCAGCATCAGGGTCTTTTCCAATGAGTCAACTCTTCGCATAAGGTGCCCAAAGTACTGGAGCTTCAGTTTTAGCATCATTCCTTCCAAAGAAATCCCAGGGTTGATCTCCTTCAGAATGGACTGGTTGGATCTCCTTGCAGTCCAAGGGACTCTCAAGAGTCTTCTCCAACACCACAGTTCAAAAGCATCAATTCTTCGGTGCTCAGCCTTCTTCACAGTCCAACTCTCACATCCATACATGACCACAGGAAAAACCATAGCCTTGACTAGACGGACCTTAGTCGGCAAAGTAATGTCTCTGCTTTTGAATATACTATCTAGGTTGGTCATAACTTTTCTTCCAAGGAGTAAGCGCCTTTTAATTTCATGGCTGCAGTCACCATCTGCAGTGATTTTGGAGCCCAAAAAAACAAAGTCTGACACTGTTTCTACTGTTTCCCCATCTATTTCCCATGAAGTGATGGGGCCAGATGCCATGATCTTCGTTTTCTGAATGTTGAGCTTTAAGCCAACTTTTCCACTCTCCTCTTTCACTTTCAACAAGAGGCTTTTTAGCTCCTCCTCACTTTCTGCCATAAGGGTGGTGTCATCTGCATATCTGAGATTATTGATATTTCTCCCAGCAATCTTGATTCCAGCTTGTGTTTCTTCCAGTCCAGCATTTCTCATGATGTACTCTGCATATAAGTTTTGTATAGTAAACTTTTCTGAGAGTTTTGATGAAGACAGAGGAGAAAGAGTTTTACAGTATAACAATGTAAGCTTTTCTTTTTTACGTATATTTTATTTTGTTATTGTATTGGATTGGATCTTAGTTGTCTCCTGTAGGATGTTTAGTTGCAGCATGCAAACTCTTAGTTGTAGCATGTGAGATCTAGTTCCCTGACCAGAGATCGAACCTGGGCCCCTTTCTTTAGGAGCGTGAATCTTAGCCACAGGGTCACCAGGAAAGTCCCCAAACAGTTCTTCAGACTTCTTCAGCTCCCCACCCCTTGTTGCTCCCTCCCCCCCCACCTCATTCCTTGATTCTCTCTCTCTGCTCTTTCCCCATCCCCAAATTCCTGTCTGTTTCTGTTACACAGCAGTTTATCTTTTTATGCCTTGACTCCCTAGGCTTAAGACCTTGCATTCCATTCCATGTGGCATATCCAGATATTTTTCTTGCTAAAGACAAGAAGAAGTGTCTTCTCTGCAAGAATAATTTAGATACCATTTGTTAAAGTTTTTTTTTCCATTCTGGTACCAAAGATTAATTACAATTTAGTGGAGGAGACAGAAATGACTCAATTAATAGCAGGAAGTGAATGAGGGAAGGAGGGGGAAGACACTAACTATAAAATCACCACTGATGTTACGGTATTAGTAAGGACTGAAGCCACTAGCAGTAACAGTGCCAGAACATTCTTCCTGGAGCCTGGAGACAATAAAAAAAAAAAAAAAAAAAAAAAAAAACAGGCCAAGTAGATGGGGGCATTCTTAAATCTACTGGTAGGGTTATTAAAATCGGTGCTTATTTATACATGATTTGTGTGTGTGTGTGTGTGTGTGTGTGTGTTTTACCTCTTCTTGCCTGTATTGTTAAGTAGCTTTCGGAGTCCCACATCTGTTGTTAAATAGCAGGTTAACTCTGGGAAAATTCCTCAATGTCTCTGTGCCTTAATCCCTCATCTGAGAAATGAAGTGAGACAAGTTCATCCTAAGTGTCTCTCGCAGTGCGGTGAGTCTGTCGCTCTGTGATTGTTCTGCCACTCCTGCTAGACCTTCAGTTCTTCAAGGAGAGAAATCATTTTATAAATTCCCCAGTCAGCTTGATTTTTTTCTCTGCAATTCACAGAGGTCTGTATAAGGTAATGACTCAGTTGAAAACAGTGCCTCCCATTCTGGAGAATGGAACACTTCTGAGTTTAAGCCAGCAGGGAGGGTTGTGTGTGTGTGTGTGTGTGTGTGTTGGGGGAGGGTTTCCATTCCAAGCTGCAGGACCACTGGTTGCTCAGGACAGGGCCTGAGAACAGCAGGCCAGTGAGGAGGCCGGGCGGTTTGCAATTCATAGGGTTGCAGAGTAGGATACGACTGAGTGACTGAACTGAACTGAACTCTTAGATGGTTTCACAATATTACATACAGTAAAGGTCCATGTCCTGCTTTCTGAAGTGGCTCAAAAGTATACAGTCATGGCTCAAAAGACAGTAAATGGTGGTAGAAATAGATAGTGGTATAACTTTTCTGTAAAAAATTGAAAGCTCTTATATTGAAATTTAAAAGAAATTGAGGACCTTATTGAATTTTGTAGGGATGCTTTCCTTCCGTTTATAAGAAAACAGATCTTTGTGATGAGAATAAGCCTTCTTAGTAGAAGGGGTGGAGATTAGGAGTATGGATATAGATACAATAGATAATTGAGGTTCCATTTTTATACACTTTTATATTAAATCATTTATGTGTAAATACAATTTTAAGGTTATGGCTGTATCTTTGGATTATAGTATTAAACTATTATAATGATAATAGCTTTGAATGAATATAAAAGTTCGTGCTAATGGAAATAGTTTTCTAAGAACATAAGTACAATTAATATATTTTCCTTCTTTATGCCTACACTTAAAAGAATTATATTTACTTTTTATACATTATAAAAAGGGAGATTCACTGTTATTTTGAAAGAGAGAAACATGTTATAGGCAGATAGTTTAATTGTATATTAGAAAATTCAGAGTATTTGTATTACTACTACTTGAAATATAGAGTATGGTCTAAAACAAAAAGAAACATACAATTAACCTTACAAGTAGTAAGAAGTAGTCTGTTAGAAAATACAAGGGAAAAAATTGCATTTACAGTATCATCAAAGGCTACAAATTCTCAAAATACCTTTGGAAGTATAAAGGCACTGTAGTCCACTAGAACTGGACCACATAGGGTTTCAATCCATTTGATGATGGGTGTAGGAAAGCTGAAGACTCAATTACACTTAGTTTTAAGTACCTTGAAAACTCTCTTTTGTGAAAACTTCATTATCTCCATATTTTTAAATAACTTTTTAAATATATGGATAAAATAGAGTATTAAATTTGGATTTGCTCAGCAGCTACCATAAAAGTATTTGATCACACTGCCACCTACAGGTGGTGGAAAAGCAGAATGGCACTAAAGCGTATTTATCCCTTACCGTGGATCAGGCTTGGTGGCTGCTATAAAGCACAGGGAACAGTTCCATGCTCTGGGATAA
>SJXQ01010194.1:0-20377 GCA_006408695.1 Aepyceros melampus | reverse complement strand
AGGGACTCAAAAGGGAGGGGATATATGCATACATATAGCTGATTCACTTTGCTGTACTGCAGAAACTAACACATTAAAACAATTATATTCCAAAATAAAATAAAAAATAAAAATGCTAGGGTTGCTAAATAAAATACAGAATTCTCACTCAGATTTGATTTCAATTAAAGCCAATACTTTTTGTAGCATATATATCTCCAAAATATTGTATATGACATACCTATATAAAAAATGATTCATTTTTTATCTGAAATACACATTTAACTGGTTATCCTATAGTTATATTTGCTATATCTGGCAACCCTTAAAAATGGAGATAATAATGTTGGCCATATCCTGCTGCTTAAAAGGTTTAAATCATCCCCCATTTGCCTCAGGAGAATGGAGGAGCATCTTAACACGGCATCGTAAGAATATTCATGTCTCTGCTCCCATCTTGCTCCTCTCTGCCTTAGGACCAACATCCAGTCAACATCAGAATATTCCCTTTGCTTAGACATTTCTTTTGGCCTAGGTACAGAGGTTACTGATTTGTGTACCTTTTAATATTGTTTATGATAATTTGGGTTTTCCTTGATGGCTCAGCAGGTGAAGAATCTGCCTGCAATTAACCTGGGTTTGATTCCTGGGGTGGGAAGATCCCCTGGAGGAGGACACGGCAACCCACTCCAGTATTCTTGCTTGGAGAATCCTCATGGACAGAGGAGCCTGGAGGGCTACAGACCAAAGGTTCACAAGGAGTTTGACATGCCTGAGTGACTAACGCTTTCCCTTCACTGATAGTTTTATTACATGGTTACATCTTACCGCTGGACTTAAGTGAGTGTGAAAATTATAATAGCAGATTATAATTAAATTATTCTTTCAAAGGAAAAGAGAAAAAAGAACTCATAACTCACATAAAAACATTACTTTGGAAAGACATACTGGAAAATATTTTATTTCCAGAGAATTTTGTGTTCTTATTTAAATGAGGAAAGAAAAATCCTAGTGAACTTGTATGTGTGTGTGTATATGATTATACAATTTGCAAGGCAGCATGCAATATGAAAATGTGGAACTTCTTGTTCAAAAAATTGTTAAGAATTTCAAGATGGTACAGCGCAGCATTAACCAGGGAACCTCCTAAGAATAGGATCCTGACTCCACAGTTTCCATGCTCTGTAGAGACATTTGTTTTTTTCACCAACTGAATTGATTTAGACTTTAAGTCTCTCTGAGAGAGGTTCCTTTTGTTAAAAATAGAAGTATTTGAGTGACTTAAAATTCATGACATTTTGACATCTTACTTGGTGGACCTACTGAACAATCAAGAAGAAAATAAAGCTAATAATATGGATTTTGCAGGCAACTCAAGGCCTGGCTTCATGGCTGCATAAAGGGCTCATGGATTGGCTTTGGGAATTCACAAACTCTCTAATTACAATCAAAGTCGTGTGTGTGTGTGTGTGTGTGTGTGTGTGTGTTAGCATATGCATTTTTCAGAGAAGAGCTTTCACCTTATTCTCAAAGAGATCAATAGCTCCCAAACGCTTAAAACTACTGTTGTATAAAATCATTCCTCTTTTTTTGTCTTTGTTTCTCTGTCCAGTTATGCTCTGCTTAAGGAAGCCTCAGTAGGCAACTCATTTTAAAAAATATTAAATACAAGAAGTTGTGCAGATTTTTAAAACTACTTCTATTTCAAAATATTAAGGAGAAAACAAATACGAGAAACAAACAAGTACATGAGGATCCCAATCAGAGAAATGAAGTCTGAAAGGATCTTACATCCTAGCTGCTGCTAATACTACGCGCACTCAGTTGTGTCTAACATTTTGTGACCCGATGGACTGCAGCCCGCCAGGCAACTCTGTCCATGGGATTCTCCAGGCAAGAATACTGGAGTGGGTGCCATTTCCTCCTCCAGGGGATCTTCCCAGCCCAAGGATCAAACCCACATCTCTCACATCTCCTGCACTGAAGGAGAATTCTTTCCCACTGAGTTACCAGGGAACTCATCCTAGCTGCTCCATCAGAAAACTTGAGAGAGTAAAATCCATCATTAATTGCAATGTTTCTTATGTAATGATATATAACATTTATTGAACACTTAAACGTGTGTCAGGCACCGTCTCAATAATCATTTACAAGTATTACACCATTCAATCCTCTTCACAACTCGATAATCCCCAGTATAGAAGTGAGAAATCAGAAGCAAGAAGAAATTGAGAAGCTTGCCCGAGTATGCACACTGAATGAAGGAGACAGGTTTTGAACTGGCCATAAAGCCCATACTCTTTCAAGCTTTATTTTCCTCTTTGTTATTTAGCAGATGCACTTAGAAAGCTATTAATATTTCATAGAACTTTCACCTAACAGATTCAAGATTATAGAAGTGGAAAACTGAAAGTGTATCCTCCCAGAACATTTTCTCACTGGGCTTCCTGGACACCACCCCTCTGTGGGTCTCCTCCTGCCCGCTATGGCGGCTCCTTCTTCAGCCTCTCGTGGAATGATCCTCTACTCCATTAGGCCTCCAACCTCTTCTTTTCTCCATCTATATACACTCCTTCAGTAAAACCAATGCTTTTGGGTTTTACCAAAAGCAAAACCAGTCCCATGCTTTTAACTGCTATCCATATGTTGATAATTTTCAAAGTTACTTTTCCTGTTTGGAACACTCCTCCAAAATCTAGGTTTATCTATTCAGCTGCTTTCTCAATATCACGATTTGAGGGTCAACTCAACATCTCAAAGCAAACCATGGCCAAAATAAACTTCTGATCCCCCTACTTCAAGATTTCCACGGTCTTCCCTGTCCCAGTAAATGGCAAGCTGTCTCTCTGATACTAGGAACAAAAAACCTTGGAGCATCTTTGTTTGTCTCTTCTCCCTCCCTCACACTCCATATCAAATCTATGGCAAAAGGGGTAGCTTAGCCTTCAGCTATGTCCAGATTAATATACAGCCAAAATCCATCTACTTTCTGAACCCAAGCCACCACAATCTTTCATACCTAGATCACAGCAAAAGTCTCTGTGATGGCCATCTCAGATTTCCCAGTCAATGACTGATGGCTTCAGCTAATGCACTCTGAAATCCATCAGTGTTCACGCTGAGGCCATGTTTCCCAAGGCAGAAAACATAGGGGAATGCTCACTCCTGGGAGATGGAGGACTTCTACAACGGGTGACTTTGACTCATGGGTTCCCCGTCAGCCTTGCCAAACATTCATAGACATGCACTGCAGTTTCAGACTCTTTCATCTAACCTTCCTGCCCTTCTTCTGTCCTTGACCTGGATCAGATCTGCTTTGTATCCTGAATGCTCTGCTTGTTCTGACACCCCTTTCCTTTTCCTTTCACAGGTGTTTCCTTTAAAAATCTATCTATCTAATCCCATCTTGGCTTCTCAGGGTACAGTTCATTTTATAGTCTCTTGACACAGTAGCCAGAAGTGATTGCATTATAATCAAACTCTTCAGCTTGGTCTGTGGACTTCACTAGGTCTGGCCCTTGCTTCCTCCTGGATCTCATTTCCTCGTTGCTGGCTTTGCTGCGGCCACACAAGTCTTCCGGTCATTTCTTGACTCACTGGTTGGGTTTGCACTTGCCTTTGCCCCTGTCTTCCCATTGGAATGCTTTTGCTCCAGACTACATATTTTGATCGTTGTTCTCATTCAGATCTGTCTGTCTGTTTCTATCCTCTTATCCTGCTTTATTTTTTCTTCATAGCATTTAATCACCATTTCATACATTATGTATATATTTTGTTTATTTGCTTATTAGTTCTTCCTTCATTATAAAAACAGACATATTGTATGCCTTAGTCACTCAAATATTCCCGACACAAATAAAAGTACCTGGTACATAATAAGTACTCAATAGATTTTGTTGAATGAATGAATTCTTACTAAATCCATGTTTAAGATCATAAAAATTAAAGGAATTTATAACATAAGTTTGATTAGGAATATATGAGTTTTCTGAAGAACAAGAGCACAACTAGAAAAATTAGTACCATCGGTGATTAGAAACACATATTTTTGCGTCCTTATTTTTTTCACTGATTATAAAAAATGATGAATTTTTACAAAATTCAAAATACATCTTAATCATTAACCTATTACAAAATATGAAATAGTGTTTTTGCTCAAGTAAGCTCAGGCCACTACCTGAGCAAGAAAGCAAGTTAAGTAAGCAAGCTCACTTAACTACCTAACTTGTAACCAGAAAGGTGCTAAAATGTCAAGGGAGTGAAAATTATCTTTCTACAGCTCTCCAGGGAATAAGTGATACTGGGATATAGCTGGCAAATCTATTTTTTTCAAGCATAGTGAGAAAAAAATACAGGAAAGCATTCAAGAATCTCCAGACTGCTGAGAATATATGACAGCAAATTAACTTGCTGACTGTAATGAGGAGAAATTGGAAATACATCTGAATTTTTGTGAGATTTAATGAAACTGAAGCCTTGAACACATGAGATTTTTTTTAAACCCGTGTTCTAGTGAAACCTAAATCTAATTTTCTACTCTGCGCCCATCTTTCTTAGCTATATTCTTAAGGGAGAAAAACATAAAGTAATGATATTAGCATATTTAAAAAATTGAATTTCAAACTCTAGGTCAAATGGTCACACAAAATTTCTCTGACATGACAGTCCTGTGCATGCAAATGGCAGGCTCTGTGGCATGGAAATAGAAGCCACAAAGTACCTTTTTGGCAAGCTTCCCTCCTATGAGTATGACATTTACAGACAGAAGAGAAAAATGCAGACACTAGATCCTGAGTCATGCACAGGAAGGGCAGAATTATTGAATTATTTAAATAAAATAACTAACGCTGGTTTCTTTATTTATTCATGTCAAGTGATTAAAAGAAGCCAAGTAGAAACTACCTTTTAGTGGTTTTACCACTAAGCCATTGCCCAAACTTTGATGAGTCCTTTTAATCTTTTCATAAATTATGGCAAAAATTATGGCATGCTTTGGAAATTCTTCTGTGTTATACTCTGCATTGAGGACAAAAAAATTTTTTACCTTAATAAATCTTATTCTGCATTCCATAAGGAAGCACAGCCCAGTTTTTATTTTATTTTGCCTAAAAAGGAGAAGAACTATGATCCATGAAACATTTTTAGTTAGTTATTTACTGCTCCTCAGTACGTGTGTTTCAGTATGAAAGATAGTCCAAGATACACCAGAATACAGCATGACCTACAAGAACACTGAATTCAGAGTGAGGTGCCCTGTGTTCTCATTTTAAATTGGCCACTACCTAGCTTTGTGCCTTTTGAGTGTGTGCTAAGTCACTTCAGTCATGTCAGACTCTGTTTGACCCTATGGACTGTAGCCCGCCAGGCTCCTTTGTCCATGGGATTCTCCAGGCAAGAATACTGGAGTGGAAGCTATATATGACAAACCCACAGCAAACATTATCCTCAATGGTGAAAAATCGAAAGCATTTCCCCTAAAGTCAGGAACAAGACAGGGGTGCCCACTTTCACCCCTACTATTCAACATAGTTCTAGAAGTTTTGGCCACAGCAATCAGAGCAGAAAAAGAAATAAAAGGAATCCAGATTGGAAAAGAAGAAGTAAAACTCTGACTGTTTGCAAATGACATGATCCTCTACATAGAAAACCCGAAAGACTCCACCAGAAAATTACTAGAGCTAATCAATGAATATAGTAAAGTTGCAGGATATAAAATCAACACACAGAAATCCCTTGCATTCCTATACACTAATAATGAGAAAGTAGAAAAAGAAATTAAGGAATCAATTCCATTCACCATTGCAACGAAAAGAATAAAATACTTAGGAATATACCTACCTAAAGAAACTAAAGACCTATATATAGAAATTTATAAAACACTGATGAAAGAAATCAAAGAGGACACTAATAGATGGAGAAATATACCATGTTCATGGATCGGAAGAATCAATATAGTGAAAATGAGTATACTACCCAAAGCAATCTACAGATTCAATGCAATTTATTGTAAAGCAAAACAAACTAAAAAATAAAAATTAATTAAAAAAAAAAAGAATACTGGAGTGGATTGCCATTCCTCCTTCAGGGTATCTTCCCCACCCAGGGATTGAACTCATGTCTCTTGCATCTCCTGCATTGGCATGGGGGTTCTTTACCACTGGTGTCACCTGGGAAGCCCTGTGCCTTTGGGTAAGTTATCCAAATTCTCAGTGTTATTTATCTCTTACTACTTGACAAATTACACCAAACCTAATGGCTTAAAACAGCAAACATATATTAATATTACCTCCCAGTTTTTGTAGACTAGGGATTTAGGAGTGACTTAATTGGTTCTGGCTCAGGGATTTTTCATGATGTCGAAATCAAGATGTTAGCTGCAGCTGCAGTCATCTAAGGTATGATAGGGGCTAAAGGATCTGCTTCTGAGCTTGCTCACACAGGTGTTAGCAAGAGGCAGTGATCCTCACCATGTGGGTGTTTCCATGGTGTTGCTTGTGATAAGGCAATTGGCTTCCCCCAAAGTGAGTGATCCAAGAGTTAAGAGACTGGCCACGGATTCCCCTGGTCGTCTAGTGGTAAATACTTTGCCTTCCAATGCAGGGGGTTGTGTTCCATCCCTGACTGGGGAGCTGAGATCCCACATTCCCTGTGACCAAACAACCAGAACATAAGAGAAGCAATACTGTAACAAATTCAATAAAGACTTTAACAGGCATTAAATATATATAATATATATATATTCTTAAGAAAACAGATCATGAACTCCTTATGACCAAATTCAGACTCAAATTGAAGAAAGTAGGGAAAACCACTAGACCATTCAGGTATGACCTAAATCAAATCCCTTATGANAAGGAATCTCCACACTGTTCTCCATAGTGGCTGTACTAATTTGCATTCCCACCAACAGTGTAAGAGGGTTCCCTTTTCTCCACACCCTCTCCAGCATTTATTGCTTGTTGACTTTTGGATCGCAGCCATTCTGACTGGTGTGAAATGGTACCTCATTGTGGTTTTGATTTGCATTTCTCTGATAATGAGTGATGTTGAGCATCTTTTCATGTGTTTGTTAGCCATTTGTATGTCTTCTTTGGAGAAATGTCTATTTAGTTCTTTGGCCCATTTTTTGATTGGGTCATTTATTTTTCTGGAGTTGAGCTGCATAAGCTGCTTGTATATTTTTGAAATTAGTTGTTTGTCCGTTGCTTCATTTGCTATTATTTTCTCCCATTCAGAACACCAAGGAAACCAGAATTAAAAGAGACACGTGTACCCCAACGTTCATCGCAGCACTATTTATAATAGCCAGGACATGGAAGCAACCTAGATGCCATCAGCAGATGAATGGATAAGAAAGCTCTGGTACATATACACAATGGAGTATTACTCAGCCATTAAAAAGAATACATTTTAATCAGTTCTAATGAGATGGATGAAGCTGGAGCCTATTATACATAGTGAAGTAACCCAGAAAGAAAAACACCAATACAGTATACTTACACATATATATGGAATTTAGAAAGATGGTAATGATAAACTTGTATGCGAGACAGCAAAAGAGACACAGATGTATAGAACAGCCTTTTGGACTCTGTGGGAGAGGGAGAGGGTGGGATGATTTGGGAGAGTGGCAGTGTAACATGTATGATATCATAAGTGAGATGAATAGCAGGTCTAGGTTCGATGCAGGATGCAGGATGCTTGGGACTGAGGCACGGGGATAATCCAGAAAGATGGTGTAGAGCGATAGGGAGGAGGTGGGGGTCGGGATTGGGAGTTCATGTACACCGTGGCTGATTCATGTCAATGTATAGCAAAACGAATACTGTATTGTAAAGCAAAACAAACTAAAAAATAAAAATTAATAAAAAAATGAATGCTTTTTAAGTGAAAACAATCTACATCTACAAGAATTGTTCAAACATAGGTCTATAATAATTCTAAACATATTTTTTGCATATTACTTATCGTTTTAAGCTGTCTTGGGTAAGATAGAGTTAAGAATTAGACATACCAATCATATGGAGTGAAGCACACCTTTCCTTCCAAGTATATCTTTATATTATCTAATTAATTAATTCAATACATACAACTGATGTCCTTTGGGTGTTGAGCATTATTCTGAGTACAGAAGATACAGAAGTTGACAGACTCTCATTAGCACCTTTTGCCCCATGTCTTTCAGTGAGGGTGCTTCATACATTTGTAGTACAGTTAGATCTTTTGTTACATTCTATACTCCATCCTAAGATCCTCAGAACTCCTAAATGTTTGATTATCATTCAGTTCAGTTCAGTTCAGTTGCTCAGTTGTGTCTGAATCTTTGCTACCCCATGAATCACAGCACACCAGGCCTCCCTGTCCATCACCAACTCCTGGAGTTCACTCAGATTCACGTCCATCGAGTCGGTGATACCATCCAGCCATCTCATCCTCTGTCCTCCCCTTCTCCTCCAGCCCTCAATCCCTCCCAGCATCAGAGTCTTTTCCAATGAGTTAACTCTTCGCATGAGGTGGCCAAAGTACTGGATTTTCAGCTTTAGCATCATTCTTCCAAAGAAATCCCAGGGTTGATTTCCTTCAGAATGGACTGGTTGGATCTCCTTGCCGTCCAAGGGACTCTCAAGAATCTTCTCCAACACCACAGTTCTAAGCATCAATTCTTCGGCGCTCAGCCTTCTTCACAGTCCAACTCTCACATCCATACATGACCACTGGAAAAACCATAGACTTGACTAGACAGACATTTGTTGGCAAAGGAATGTCTCTGCTTTCAATATGCTATCTAGGTTGGTCATAACTTTTCTTCCAAGGAGTAAGTGTCTTTTAATTTCATAGCTGCAGTCACCATCTGCAGTGATTTTGGAGCCCAGAAAAATAAAGGCTGACATTGTTTCCACTGTTTCCCCATCTATTTCCCATGAAGTGATGGGACCGGATTCCATGATCTTCGTTTTCTGAATGTTGACCTTTAAGCCAACTTTTCCACTCTCCTCTTTCACTTTCATCAAGTGGCTTTTGAGTTCCTCTTCACTTTCTGCCATAAGGGTGGTGTCATCTGCATATCTGAGGTTATTGATATTTCTCCCAGCAATCTTGATTCCAGCTTGTGCTTCTTCCAGCCCAGGGTTTCTCATGATGTACTCTGCATATAAGTTAAATGAGCAGGGTGATGATATACAGCCTTGACATACTCCTTTTCCTATTTGGAACCAGTCTGTTGTTCCATGTCCAGTTCTAAGTGTTGCTTCCTGACCTGCATGTAGGTTTCTCAAGGGGCAGGTCAGGTGGTCTGGTATTCCCGTCTCTTTCAGAATTTTCCACAGTTTGCATATTTTAAGATATTGCAAAGTTTTATGCGTTTTGACAAATGCAGTGTCCTATATACATCACAATAGTATACAAAATAGCAATCCCCTGAGTTTCATTCATTCAGCCCTTCTCTCTGCATACTTAGTAACTATTTGGTACAAATTTACGATTTTTGGACTGCAGAATAGAAGACTTCAAATAATCATCTTACTCGTTTGTGTTTAAAAGTTACTTTAAAAAAATAGTTAGCATTTATTGAGCGCTTACTACATGACAAGTACCATTTGCAAGGATTGTCTTTTTTTTTTTTACCATACATGTCTTAAGGGTTCTTAGTTCCCTGACCAGAGATTGAATCCATGCCCCTGCAGGCCTGCAGAGGAAGCTTGGAGTCCTAATCACCAGTCTGGCAGGAATTTCCAAAAGTTACTTTAATAAGAATATAAACAGGATGAGTATAATTACGATTATTCTGGTTATATACTGCTGCTTAACAAATCACCTAAAACTTGGTCATGTGAGAGCAGTGGTTTTTCTTACCTTCCCTTCCTTTTCTTTCCTCTCCTCCCATCCCCTTCTCTTCTCTTTCCCTCCTTTCCTTTCCCTTCCCCCTGCCCTCCCCACTTTCTTATAATAAGCTTTCAATTTGTACAAGGGTTACAGAAGAAGGCTTATCTTTATTTCTCTACTGTGTGATCCAGTTTTATTCCTTTGGTGACTGGTCTGCTTATATAAAGATGTTATCTAGTGAACGTTTGGGGAAGTATGTTCAATGCAACAAATATTTATTGAATACTCATTATGCATAAATCATTCTGCTAAGAAAGATAGTGAATAAAAAAGATTTAAAAAGAAGATATGATTCCTGCCTCCATGGAATTTGTAAGACATATTTATTTTAATGGAAATTTATTTAAGTGCTTTAACAAAGCAAAATAGCACTGACTTTAATGAAAAGTAGTATTTATTCTTCAGCTTATAATATAAGTGATTCACAGTTGATATGATTCATGATATCAAGGACCCAGTTGTCTATCTAGTTGCCTTATCATCTCTAGGAATAAAGTATTTCACAAACAGCACCACATTCTGGTAATACAATGCTGGAAGAAGGGGTGGAAGGACTAACATATCACTGTTTTTAAAATCATTATGTAGAAATTGCTTACTTCTGTTTGCCTCCCTTTTATGAGATTTTTATCATATGGGCACACCTACATTAAATGTGGATGGAAAACAGTTTATGAAGCCAATTCAGAGTGTAGTACTGAATGTAGATGGGGAGAATTTTCCACAAAGAAAATACAAATCATTTTGAAAAATGACTATGATACAAAGAAGAATGATATAGCTTTTTTAAAGGCTGATATGAACAATGAAGTTTGAAATTCAAAGTAGATAGAGTTTAATTCTGGAATAATAAACAGGGAATTGTAAATACACTGGTGTGAGCATTTAATTAGGCATAAGAATTTGAAAGACTAAATTCTTATCAGAATTTGAAAGATATAAAGTTGAATTTTGGGTGAATAGAAACTCAAGTCTTAGTTTAAGCCATACTTCAAGAGTGAAGGGCTTCTAGATGGCTCAGAGGTAAAGAATCCACATGCAGTGCACGAAGCACAGGAGACACAGGTTTGATCCCTGGCTCTGGAAGATCCCCTGGAGGAGGACGTGGCAACCCACTCCAGTATTTTTGCCTGAAAAATCCCATCGATGGAGAAGCTGGGCCGGCTACAGTCCAAAGGGTCACAAAGAGTTAGACGTGACTGAGCACACAGAGCATTCAATAATGAAAGTGGCTGAAGATAAAGGTAGAATGGAGATAGCAGTCATTTGAAGAGGCCCATAAATTAGGATATATTCTGGAATAAGGTTTGTGGATGGACATTGCTAAATGTATAGCATATTATAGATTACTGATAAATATATTTTAATAAATATCAGATTACCTCCCCAAAGATTTAGGTGTACTTCTCCATTATTGAATGTGTTATTTGGGAAGTGACATATAACCTTATTTTGGAGAAGTTGCTTCAATAGTGAGTATGATTCCTCCATGGTCATTTCCCAGCACCAAATGAAAGGCAATTGGCCTATATGTCCCCCTTATGTTCCTCATACCTTATGAGGAAGGACCATGTGCACTCTCCACAGAGGACATATATAGCAGTGGGTTTGGCCAAGTGCTTACACAGAAAAAAAGAGCAGGTATTGGGCTTGTGGGGTACCCAGGTGGCACTAGTGGTAAAGAATCTGCATGTCAGTGCAGGACCTATAAAAAAAGAGGGTTCCATCCCCTGGAGAAGGGCATGGCAACCAATTCTAGTATTTTTGCCTGGAGAATCCCATGGATAGAGAAGCCTGGCAAGCTACAGTCCACAGAGTCTCAAAGAATTGGATACAATGAAGTGACTTAGCACACATGCACACACGCATGTGTTCAGTTCAGTTCAGTTCAGTTCAGTCGCTCAGTCGTGTCCTACTCTTTGCGACTCCATGAATCGCAGCACGCCAGGCCTCCCTGTCCATCACCAACTCCTGCAGTCCACTGAAACCCTTGTCCATTGAGTCAGTGATGCCATCCAGCCATCTCATCCTCTGTCATCCCCTTCTCCTCCTGCCCTCAATCTTTCCCAGCATCAGGGTCTTTTCAAATGAGTCAGCTCTTTACATCAGGTAGCCAAAGTATTGGAGTTTTAGCTTCAACATCAGTCCTTCCAATGAACACCCAGGACTGATCTCCTTTAAGATGGACTGGTTGGATCTCCCTGCAGTCTAAGGGACTCTCAAGAGTCTTTTCCAACACCACAGTTCAAAAGCATCAATTCTTTGGTGCTCAGCTTTCTTTATAGTCCAACTCTCACCTCCATACATGACCACTGGAAAAACCATAGCTTTGACTAGACGGAACTTTGTTGACAAAGTGATGTCTCTAAAAGTAATATGCTGTCTAGTTTGGTCATAACTTTCCTTCCAAGGAGCAAGCATCTTTTAATTTCATGGCTGCAGTCTCCATCTGCAGTGATTTTCGAGCCCAGAAAAATAAAGTTAGCCACTGTTTCCCCATCTATTTTTCATGAAGCGAGGCTTGTAATATGGAAAGATACTCTCACACAAGGTGATAAGCCCAGCTTAGACTGTGAGGGCTTTTTTATTTCTTGGTAAGGAAGTGTACGAGGCCCAAGGCCCATTTTTATGTGACTGTGGTTGGGAGTTATGGAGGGGTGGTGGGATGTCAAAAGACTGCATGTATGAAACTACCTTTCCCAGCACTAATTCCTAACATAATTTTAGAAAAGGTATAAAGAAGCTAATAAAAGATAAATTACCTGGATATATATACTCTATCTTTAAAATAATTGCTTGGAAAAAATGTCAGTAGATAATACTGCACATAAATGTAGAAATGGCATATTCTATTATATGGGAAATTATAATTAATAAGCATTGTCATTTAATCTTTTTGCTCTTAATAGTAATGCACGAGCTTGATTTAAGTACTATGGCATTGAAAAATTACTTTTATGACACAATATAAGTTCACTAAGGTTTTCTTCTTGGTATTGCATTATTTTTGCCTTTATCTTTATTTCTTTCTTTGTACTTATTTTGAATTTATTTTGCCCTTCTTTCTCAAGATGAAAACTTATATTAATTATTTGGTCTTTTTCCTGTTTTTCTAATGTAAGAATATACTACTGTAAACTTACTGCTTTTATGGCAATTCACAAATTTTATTGTATCAGGTTTCTATTTTCATTATATTCAGAATGTTTTTCTCATTTCTCTCATGATTAACTGTGATACACAGATTATTTATGATGTGTTATTTAATTTCTGAAGTTTTTCACATTTCTCTTTGTTTTTAATTTTAAGTTTCACTCCATTGTGGTCTGAAAACATACTTTGTATGATTTTAATTCTTTTCAATTTGTTAAGGTTTGTTTCCTAGCCCAAAATATCATCTGTCTTGGTGAACATTCATTGTATTTGAAAATAATGTGCATTCTTGAGTGCCCTATAAATGTCAACTAGCTTAACTTGGTTGATGGTGTTCTTCAGGTCTGCTATATCTTTGTGAATTTCTTCCTACTTTTTCTGCTTTTTAAGGACTTCCCTGTGGCTCAGACGGTAAAACGTCTGTCTATGATGCGGGAGACCCGGGTTCGATCCCTGGGTTGGGAAGATCCCCTGGAGAAGGAAATGGCAATCCACTCCAGTACCCTTGCCTGGAAAATCCCATGGACAGAGCAGCCTGGTAGGCTATAGTCCATGGGATTGCAAAGAGTCAGACACGACTGAGCGACTTCACATTCACATTTCTGCTTTTTACTAAGAGAAGAATGTTGAAGTTGCCAGCTATAAAAATGGATTTGTCTATTTTTCCACAGTTCTGTCAGTTATTCTTTGATGCATTGTTAAGTTTTGTTTTTAGGTGCATAAACATTAAGATTGTTATGATCTATACAATGGTAATGAGTCTATATAATTCATCAGTTCTTGATGAACTGTTTTCCTTCTAACTAAGTTATGGTGCTTTTCCTTGTTTTGAAGTCTATTTTTATCTGACAGTATATTCACTTCAGTTTTCTTTTGCATACTGCTTGCATGACATATCTTTTCCATCCTTTTACTTTTTACCCCTCTGTTATTTTATATTTAAAGTGTTTCACAATTTCTTTATTTGATTCTTATTGCATTGTCCAATCTGACAATTTCTGCCTTTTAATTATGGTTTTCACATCATTTTCATGTAGTGTAGTTATTGTTACTTATGTTGTTTTTTAAAAATTTATACTCACAATCTAGTTTTCTATTTGTCTCCTCTGTTCTTTGCTTTTTAAAAATTGAATATTTTTATGATTCTATTTTGTTACTACTATTAGATTATTAGTTGATACACTTAAAAGCATATATAGTGAATGCTGTAAGGTTTACAGTATACATGTGTCACATATCACAACCTCCAAATATTACTGTATCACTTCATGTAAAGTTTAAGCAGCTTGTACCACTGCCATCATATTTGCTCTTTTATTTTTTGTTCTGTGGATGTCATGCATTTTACTTCTGCATACACTCTTGTTACTATTTTTGCTTTAGACTGTCAATTTATCTTTAAAGTGATCAAAAATAAGAAATAGTCTTTAATGTTTACCTTTATTTGATCATTTCTGGCACTTCTCTTTCTTTGTCTACATCCAGGTTTGCTTCTGGTATCACATTTCTTTTGCTTGAAAAATTTCCTTTAACATTTCTTGCTGTGGGTGTGTATTGCTAATGAATTAATCTTTATTTTATCCAAAAAAAGAGGCTATTTTGCTGTCAGTTTTAAAGAATATTTATGTTGGGAATGGAATTCAGAATCAATAAATTTTCTTCTTTCAGTGCTTTAAAGATACTCTACACGGGGTCGCACAGAGTCGGACACAACTGAAGCGACTTAGCAGCAGCAGCAGCATTGTATTCTAACTGCTTAGCTTCTGATTAAAAAAGAAAGTCTGTGGTAAACTTTATTTTTTTTTCCTCTGTGAAATGTTTCATTTTTCTCAGCCTGCCTTCAAGATTTTCTCTTTGTCTTTTGGCAGTTTGACTAGGTACATTCAGTTTTGTTTTGTTTGTGGAATGTATATTAGATTGTTTTCCAATAGCTCTTATATCCTTTATTCTGTGTCCAGTCTTTTTTTCTTTTAGTTTGTATGATTTATTTTGCTCTATCTTCAGGTTTACTGATTCTTTCCTTAGCTATTTGCACTTAAGTGATGAGTACACCAAAGGAATTTGTGATCTCTGTTACCATGTTTATTTTTATTATTATTATTTTTAACATTGCCATTAGACTCTTATAGTTTCCATCTCTGTGATGAAATCCCCTATCTGTTTATGCATATTGTCTATCTTTTTCTCTGGATCATTTAACATGACTAGTTACTTTTAAATCCATTATCTGATAGTTTCAAATTGTGGGTCAACTCTAAGTGTGAATCTGTTGATTGCTTTATCACTTCACAATGAGTCATTGTTCTTCCTTTTTTAATGTGTCTCATCATTTTTTTATTGAATGATATAAAAAATGTTGTAATATATAGGATAATAGAGACCAATGTTAACATAGTGTTTTTCCTAGAAATTCCTCTCATTCAGTATGCATTCAGTATTCATCATTTTATTAATATGCATCAGTCTAGTCAGGAATTGAGCACAATTTAGGGTCTATCATTATGATTACCTTCAGCGCAATCTAGGCTTCAAATTTAATCTAATGACTAGAAGGAGTTTCCTTGTGTTTTTCCCAGAATCCTCCATGTATTTCAGCTTTAGAAATTTCTGCACACCTGAACCATAGAGTGGAACCTTTGTCTATGTTCTTACCCCTTCTCTTGTGGTAGGCTGCTGTTGCTTGCTACTTGGTGATAGCCTCATGTTAAGGATCTTGAGGGTTTTCTTCTTTTCCTGTGTTTGTCCATCTTCAGTATTTGGCAGGCTTTGTGTCCTGTACCTCATTCCTTCTCTTCTGTCCCATGCTAGCCATACTCTGCATTATAATTGTGGTTAGTCTAGGGCAGAGATCATTTCTTGACCCTTATTTAATGCTAGCTAATCTCTGCTTGCTATTGGTTTTGAATCCTGGGTTCAAGAGGCTTTCCTGCCCTTCACTCAGGAATATAGAGCTTTTGTTTGTATACCTCTTGCAGCAGTACAGTATTTTTGCCTGTGTCCTATAACTGGAGAGTATTTCTATCTCAACACTATTGGGTTTTATTCTACTCCCTTGTCAAAATAATGGGTTTTTACCTGTATCCCAGGAAATGAGAGAATTTACTGTGCTTCTCCAAGTAGCTTAAAATATTTGCCCATAGAAAGAAAGGCATAGGGAAACATAAGAGACTTTGTTCAATGGTAGGTTATATACCAAATGCCTGTTCCAGGTGGGGAGGTCTCTCTCCAATCTCTCTCCCTTTGCCAGTCTTTCTCAGGAGCACTAGGGGAAAGCCATGGAAAAGAGCTTGCAAGTGAGTGCAGACTCCTTTTGTTTCTGTCTTCTGAGATATTACAAGTGACAGATTCCCCATACTGGTCCTTTAAAAATTTGTTAAAAATTTAGCTTATTCATTTGTATATGCTTGTTTGATGACCACCCTTTTCTCCTGTGCTCTGACATAGGTGAAACAGTTTGTAAGTCCTATCTCTACTCCTCTAGGCTTGTCATTGTAGAATTCAGTTTCCTTGGCTTCCTGGAAAACTCAGCTTTCTGATGGACTCTAGAAAAATTATGATGTTATTGATTACCTGTCCTTCTCTCATTATTAGTGTGAAAGCAGCATTCTCTTCTGGCCTTCTACCTCTTTGTTCTTAGTGGAACTGAACCAATTGTGGTAGAGTCTTATTCTTATTTATGTGCTGTCTCAGTGAAGCATTAAGCATACTTTTTTTTCCTATTTTATCCAGAATTTTAGTTGTTTTCAATGGAAAGGCCTACAGAATGTCTTCTATGCCACTGGAATAATACTAAGCTTAAAATTAATAGTGAAACTGTACTCAAGTAGGGAAGCTAAATGTATGAGAATAATCACTAAACATTTATAATTGGCATCTACAATTTCTAATCCATTAAAGGAAAAAAGTACAGAGTTTGACTAATTTAATTAGAGGCTTCAGGATGTATGATGATGCTACTTTTCATCAGAAAAAGAAAAAGAATCATCTCTTCATTGTACAGTGTGATGAACAATTTAAAATTGTATTGTTTGCAGGCTCTCTGATAAATTCATGACTACAAATTGCCTTTAATATGTAAATGTCTTGAGTTAGTATTTGTAGAACATTCACTGTAGAGGGTGTGTTTAAATCCATTTGTTAGATTGGTTCTCTGAGTTAGGTTGAGTTTATTTCCATCCTATAGAGAAAACAATGAGGATAGAAAGATTTTTCAGCTGTCCTAGCATGGCAGACTACTTCGGTGTTCTTGCCTTGAGAACCCCATGACAGTGTGAAAAGGCAAAAAGATAGGACACTGAAAGATGAACTGCCCAGGTCAGTAGGTTCCCAATATGCTACCAGAGAAGAGTGGAGAAATAGCTCCAAAAAGAATGAAGAGACAGAGCCAAAGCAATGCCCAGTAGTGGATGTGACTGGTGATGGAAGTTGGATTTTGGTAGTGTAAAGAACAATATTGCATAGGAACCTGGAATGTCAGGTTCATGAATAAAGGTAAATTGGAGGTGGTCAAACAGAAGAATGCAAGAGTGAACATCAACATTTTAGGAATCAGTGAACTAAAATGGACTGGAAAAGGTGAATTTAATTCAGTTGACCATTTACATCTACTACTGTGGGCAAGAATCCTTTCAACGAAATGAAGGAGCCCTCATAGTAAAAAAAAAAAAAAAAAAAAGAGTTGGAAATGCAGTACTTGGGTGCAATCTCAAAAACAACAGAATGATCTCTGTTTGTTTCCAAGACAAACCAATCACTATCACAGTAATACAAGTCTATGCTCTAACCACTAATGCCGAAGAAGTTGAAGTTGAACGGTCTATGAAGACCTGAAGACCTTCTAGAACTAACACCAAAAAAGATGTCCTTTGCATCATAGGGGACTGGAACACAAAAGTAGGAAGTCAAAGGATACCTGGAATAATAGGCACATTTGGCCTTGAAATACAAAATGAAGCAGGGCACAGGTTAACAGAGGTTTGCCAAAAGAACCCACTGGTCATGGTAAATACCTTCTTCCAACATCACAAGAGACAACTTTACACATGGATATCACCAGATGGTAAATGCCAAAATCAGATTGATTATATTCTTTGCAGCCAAAGATAGAGAAGCTCTATATAGTCAGCAAAAAGAAGACCGAGGGCTGACAATGGCTCAGATCATGAACTCCTTATTGCCAAATTCAGACTTAAATTGAAGAAAGTAGGGAAAACCACTAGACCATTCAGGTATGACCTAAATAAAATCCCTTATGTTTATACAGTGGAAATGAGAAATAGATTTAAGGTACTAGATCTGATAGACAGAGTGCCTGATGAACTATGGACAGAGGTTTGTGACATTGTATAGGAAACAGGAATCAAGACCATCCCCAAGAAAAAAAATTGAAAAAAAAAAAGGCTGTCTGAGGAGGCCTTACAAATAGCTGTGAAAAGAAGGGAAGCAAAAAGCAAAGGGGAAAAGGAAAGATATACCCATTTGAATGCAGAGTTCCAAAGAATGGCAAGGAGAGATAAAAAAAAGCCTTCCTTGGTGATCAGTGCAAAGAAATAGAGGAAAACAATGGAATGGGAAAGATTAAAGATCTCTTCAAGAAAACTAGACATACCAAGGGAACATTTTATGCCAAGATGGGCTCAATAAAGGACAGAAATGGTATGGACCTAACAGAATCAGAAGATATTAAGAAGAGGTGGCAAGAATACACAGAGGAACCATACAAAAATTATATTCATGACCCAAATAATCACAATGGTGTGCTCACTCACCTAGAGCCAGACATCCTGTAATGTGAAGTCAAGTGGGCCTTAGGAAGCATCACTATGAGCAAAGCTAGTGAGGTGATATAATTCCACTTGGGCTATTTCAAATTCTGAAAGATGATGCTGTGAAAGTGCTGCACTCAATATGCCAGTAAATTTGGAAAACTCAGCAGTGGCCACAGGACTGGAAAAGGTGAGTTTTCATTCCAATTCCAAAGAAAGGCAATGCCAAAGAATACTCAAACTACCGCATAATTGCACTCATCTCACATGCTAGTAAAGTAATGCTTAAAATTCCCCAAGCCAGGCTTCAGCAATACATGAACCATGAACTTCCAGATGTTCAAGCTGGTTTTAGAAAAGGCAGAGGAACCAGAGATCAAATTGCCAGCATCCATTGGATCATTGAAAAAGCAAGAGAGTTCCAGAGAAACATCTATTTTTGCTTCATTGACTATGCCAAAGTCTTTGACTATGTGGATCACAATAAATTGTGGAAAATTTTTAAAGACATAGGAATACCAGACCACCTGACTTGCCTCCTGAGAAATCTGTATGCAAGTGAGGAAGCAACAGTTAGAACTGGACATGGAACAACAGACTGGCTCCAAATAGGAAAAGGAGTACGTCAAGGCTGTATATTGTCAACGTACTTATTTAATTTATATGCAGCGTGCATCATGAGAAACGCTTGGCTGGAGGAAGCACAGCTGACATCAAGATTGCTGGGAGAAATATCAATAACCTCAGATATTCAGATGACACCACCTTATGGCAGAAAGTGAAGAGGAACTAAAGAGGCTCTTGATGAAATTGAAAGAGGAGAGTGAAAAAGTTGGCTTAAAACTCAACATTCAGAAAACGAAGATCATGGCATCCGGTCCCATCACTTCATGGCAAGTAGATGGAGAAACTAACGTACTTATTTAATTTATATGCAGCGTGCATCATGAGAAACGCTTGGCTGGAGGAAGCACAGCTGACATCAAGATTGCTGGGAGAAATATCAATAACCTCAGATATTCAGATGACACCACCTTATGGCAGAAAGTGAAGAGGAACTAAAGAGGCTCTTGATGAAATTGAAAGAGGAGAGTGAAAAAGTTGGCTTAAAACTCAACATTCAGAAAACGAAGATCATGGCATCCGGTCCCATCACTTCATGGCAAGTAGATGGAGAAACAGTGGAAACAGTGGCTAAATATTTTTCTGGGCTCCAAAATCACTGCAGATGGTGATTTCAGCCATGAAATTAAAAGACACTTACTCCTTAGAAGGAAAGTTATGACCAAATTAGACAGCATATTAAAAAGCAGAGACATTACTCTGCCAACAAAGGTCTGTCTAGTCAAAGCTATGGTTTTTCTAGTGGTCAAGTATGGATGTACGAGTTGGACCATAAAGAAAGATGAGGGCAGAATTGATGCTTTTGAACTGTGGTGTTGGAGAAGACTCTTGAGAGTCCCTTGAAGTGCAAAGAGACCCAACCAATCTATCCTGAAGGAGATCAGCCCTTGGTGTTTAATGGAAGGACTGATGTTGAAGCTAAAACTCCAATACTTTGACCACCTGATGTGACGAACTGACTTTTTGTTTGTTTG
>SJXQ01010193.1:74180-117492 GCA_006408695.1 Aepyceros melampus | reverse complement strand
TAGTGCTGCGATGAACATTGGGGTACACGTGTCTCTTTCAATTCTGGTTTCCTCGGTGTGTATGTTAAAAATATTTATTTTTGGCTGCGATGGGTCACCATTGCTGTGCCAGGGCTTTCTCTAGTTGCAGCAAGTGGGAGCTACTCTCTAGTTGCAGTGTGCCATTTCTTGTTGTGGTGGCTTCTCTTGTTGTGGAGCACAGGCTCTAGGCACTCAGGCTTCAGCAGCTGCAGCACACGGCCTCAGCAGTTGTGGCACACGAGCTTAGTTGTCCCAAGGCATGTGGGATCTTCCCAGACCAGGGATCAAACCGATGTCCCCTACATTGCAAGGTGAATTCTCAACCACTGGACCACGAGGGAAGCCCCTCAACCATTATTTTATAACTTTAAATGGAGTATAATTTATAAAAACATTGAATCACTTTGTTTTATACCTGAAACTAATATAATACTGCTACCCAACTATATTTCAATTTAACAAAACTCCACAAAAATGAAAAAGTATGTGCAAATCACACAAAACCAAATTAAACACTGTTCAAAAATTAAATCACAAACAAATCTTTTAAATACTTTGAGATGAATAAAAAGAAGCCCCCAGGTACCAAACTTATACTGCTTAAGTGGTGCTGAGAAGAAAATGTATAGCTGTAAACATCGCATCCGGTCCCATCACTTCATGGGAAATAGATGGGGAAACAGTGGAAACAGTGTCAGACTTTATTTTTGGGGGCTCCAAAATCACTGCAGATGGTGACTGCAACCATGAAATTAAAAGACACTCCTTGGAAGGAATGTTATGACCAACCTAGACAGCATATTGGAGAAGGCAATGGCAACCCACTCCAGTACTCTTGCCTGGAAAATTCCATGAACGGAGGAGCCTGGTAGGCTGCAGTCCACAGGGTCGCTAGAATCGGACACGACTGAGCGACTTCACTTTCACTTTTCACTTTCATGCATTGGAGAAGGAAATGGCAACCCACTCCAGTGTTCTTGCTTGGAGAATCCCCGGGACGGGGGAGCCTGGTGGGCTGCCATCTATGGGGTCGCACAGAGTCGGACACGACTGAAGTGACTTAGCAGTAGCAGACAGCATATTAAAAAGCAGAGACATTACTTTGCCAACAAAGGTCTGTCTAGTCTAGGCTATGATTTTTCCCGTAGTCCTGTATGGATGTGAGAGTTGGACTATAAAGAAAGCTGAGCACCGCAGAATTTATGCTGTTGAACTGTGGTGTTGGAGAAGACTCTTGAGAGTCCCTTGGACTGCAAGGAGATCCAACCAGTCAATCCTAAAGGAGATCAGTCCTGGGTGTTCATTGGAAGGACTGATGCTGAAGCTGAAATTCCAATACTTGGGCCACCTGATGCAAAAAGCTGATTCATTGGAAAAGACCCTGATGCTGGGAAAGATTGAGGGCAGGAGGAGAAGGGGACAACAGAGGATGAGATGGTTGGATAGCATCACCAACTCAATGGACATGAGTTTGGGTAGACTCCGGCAGCTGGTGATGGACAGGGAGAGCTGCAGTCCATGGGGTTGCAAAGAGTCAGACACGACTGAGCAACTAAACTGAAACTGAACTGAAACATCTATATTTCAAATAAAGGTTTTAAGTCAATAACCTCATCTTTCATCTTAAGTTTGGGTAGACTCCGGCAGCTGGTGATGGACAGGGAGAGCTGCAGTCCATGGGGTTGCAAAGAGTCAGACACGACTGAGCAACTAAACTGAAACTGAACTGAAACATCTATATTTCAAATAAAGGTTTTAAGTCAATAACCTCATCTTTCATCTTAAGAACTACAAAAACAACCAGTTAAAGCAAGCAGAAGAAAGTATAAAAGCAAATATGGAAATAAAATAGAGAGTACAGAAAAATAGAAAAAAGTCAACGAAAACAAAGCTGGTTCTAGGAAAAGATCAAGGCACATAAGTGAGTGTGATTGAAAGAAAATGAGCTCAGTCCAAATCAGCTGAACCCTACAGACTCGTGAGCCAAATAAATATTTATTGTTTTCTGTTTTTGATTCTGATGGTTGTTTGCTATGGAGTGTTATCATGGCAGTAGATAACCAAGGCAGTTTAAAATAAAAGGTCTCACAAAAACAGAAACTCAAATTTCTTTGGGGGTGGCCATGCACATAGTTTAAAAGAAGCCTCCCCTAGGAGGAATAGCCAGACTAAGATCTGGCCAATGAGATGTAAGCAGAAGTATACTGTATTTCTGGGAAGCTTCCTCAGAAGGAAGCAGTGATTTTTTGCAATGGCTGGAGCTTGAACAGCAATTGTCAACAATGAAGCAACATGCTCTATATTGAGTGGAGCAGCAACTTGGAAGAAGTTTGGGTCTCTGATGACATTGTAGAGTCACTCTATCAACCTTGGACTGCCTACCTTCAGACTTTTCTTATGGGAGAGATAAATGAACATCTATTCAAGCAACTATCATTATTTTTTTCATTATCGCAACCAGAGCTAATCCTAACTAATAGTATACCCTCTCCCTAACATGAGACTGGAGTTTGACAAGTAGCTCTAGGTAATGTGGTGAAGTTTTATGGGTGAAAATGTGGATGTGGAGAAAAGTGAGCATAGACTAACTTAAGGGATAACAGCAGAGAAGGCAATGGCAACCCACTCCAGTACTCTTGCCTGGAAAGTCCCATGGACGGAGGAGCCTGGTAGGCTGCAGTCCATGAGGTCACTAAGAGTCGGCTATGACTGAATGACTTCACTTTCATTTTTCACTTTCATGCATTGGAGAAGGAAATGGCAACCCACTCCAGTGTTCTTGCCTGGAGAATCCCAGGGACGGAGGAACCTAGTGGGCTGCCATCTGTGGGGTCGCACAGAGTCGGACACGACTGAAGCGACTTAACAGCAGCAGCAGCAGCAGCAAGGGATAACAGAGGGAATTTCCCTAGGAAAGAGGTATGGGAATACAACTGGTCTGTACGCAATTTCCCTTCTGGCAAATCCTGTGAGACCCCACATCATACTCTCAGATTTGTGACAATATCCTCAGGGCCTCAGCCAGTGCCTCACACATAGGACAAGCCCAAGTAAAAATTGTTGAAAGAATAACGAGCTTGTTGTTTTCATAACTGACATAATCAACAGCTCAATTTACTTGTGTAATCTGAAAAACTCTGGGAAAGTTCCCACCTTGTCCCCATCCAAAATTTCTTCCCTAACTTACCATTACCTGCTACAACATTTGAAACTCTCATAACTTTTATTTATTTGTTCATTGCTGCATGTGAGCTTTCTCTAGTTGCAATGCATGGACATTGTGGTGGATTGCCTTGTTGCAGAGAACGGGCTCGTGGGCTCAGTAGTTGCAGCTCACTGGCTTAGTTGCCCCGAGGCATATGGGATCTAGTTTCCCTACCAGGGATTAAACCCATGTGCCCTGCACTGGGAGCATGGAGTCCTAACCACTGGACCACCAGGGAAGTCCCCCATATATATATATTTTTATTGATCAACATGTGTCAGGTCATGAGTTCAACTTCACAGGAGGTAGTGGTGAGCAAAACAGGTGTGGGTCCTTCCGTCAGGGAGCTTCAGTGCAGTGAGGCAGAAACAACAAACAAAAATATGTGAACTAAGGATATCCCTAGTTGTCCAGTGGTTAAGACTCCACGTTCTCAATGCAGGGGGCACAGGTATGGTCCCTAATTGGGAAATTAAGATCCCACTTGCCAAGTGGCGCAACCAAAAAATATATATATATATATTATATATATATATATATATATATATATATGTGAACTACTCATTACCATTCGGAATAAGAGCAAGGAAAGAAATAATAACGGGGGAAACTCCTGTGGACAAGGTTAGGGGTGAAACCTGTCAGGAAGGGAGACAGCCAAAGGACAAGAACAAACAGCTATGGGCTTCCCTGGTGGCTCAGAGGTAAAGAATCCACATGCCAATGCAAGGGACATGGGATTGATCCCCGGTCCTGGAAGATTCCACACACTATGGGCAACTAAGTTTGTGTGCCACAACTACTGAGCCTGTGCTCTAGAGCCCAGGAGCCACAACTGCCCTAGATCCTGTGGGCAGCAAGAGAAGCCACTGCCACGAGAAGCCCACACACTGTAATGGAGAATCGCGCCAGCTCGCTGCAGCTGGAGAAAGGCCTGTGTAGCAACAATGAAGACCTAGCACAGCCAACAATGAAATAAGTTAATTTTTTTTTTTTAAAGGACAAATGGCCATGAAGAGAATTGGATGGCAGAGCTAGTGGGATCATCTGGACTGAGGGAACCACATGCACAAATGCTCTGAGGTGTGTTCCAGGAATGAAAGTGGGTTGGAGCTTGGTAAGAGAGAGGAGTGACACATAAAGGCCAGAGAGGTCAGCACAGGTGAGATCACGTGGGCACTTGCAGACCATGAGCAGGAGTTTGGACTTTATTCTAAGCGCAATGATAAGCCTTTGATAAGCTTAAAGTAAAGGAACACCAGGATCTAGTTTTGCATGAAGAAAGTCACTCTGGCTGCTGCGGGGAACTGGACAAAGGCCAGCATGCAAGCGGGGAGACTAGTGTGTGAGACGGCCCCCAGGTGAGAGATGAGGATGGCTTAGACCAGGGAGCGGTGATGGGGCTGGAAAGAAGTGGAGGCATTCGGGGTGTGTTTTGGAGGCAGAGTGGCCCACACTGGGTGATGGATTAGATGTGGGAGCTGAGGGGGTGGGGAGGGATCAAGTGTCTGGTTGAGCAATTGTGTAGGTGGTGCTACCTTACACTGAGGTCAGATATGCTGGGGGAGGTGGGAGTCGAGACTTTGATTTTGATCACATAGAGGTTGATGTACTTGTAAAACATACTATATGGGGCTGTCAAGGAGAAAGTAGAATATTTCAGTTTGGAGCTCAGGGGAATGCTTAGGATTGGTAATATAAATTTGAGAGTCACTAGCATGGGGTTGTTACTTAGGACCTTTGGAATAGATGGAATCAACCAGAGAGAGAGAGTAGGGTCGAGCCAAGCCTAGAGGTGTCCAACATTTAAAGAAAGACAAGTGTGCAAGGGAGGCTGAGAAGGGGGCCTTAAGGTTATTTGTATACTGCTCGTCATCTCCAGCAGAATGGTTTAGAGTTTCGAGGAGGCTGATAAATAGCATCTCTTTTCTTCCGCCTAAAATCAGAATCAATCAAAAGAGACACACTTATGAGTCAGACAGGAGATAAGAATATCACCTCTATTAATCATAAGGCTGCCTGGAGAAAGTAGAGCTGTCTGTGAATAGGCTGCTAATATGAGCAGCCTGTCTCAACCACCCTGTCCACACAGAAACAGGAAACCAGCCCCAGGATCACAGTGTCCAGTTCTGCTCTTGCCCAGCTGTAGCTGAGGGCCTGGCACTCAGCAGGTGCCCATGTGCATGGCACGAATGGATGCCAGAATTGAAACCAACCTCACAGATCATCCGGGAATTCCCTGGGAAGCTGACCAATGCCAGTGCCCGTGTTACAATCCATGTTATAATCTGGTTTTATCAACATTTCGGGGGACAGAGTTCAAGGCAACAGTATTCCATTCAAGTCTTGCTGGGTGATTCCACTGTGCAGCCAAAGTTAACAACTATTGCTCTTGGGAATCCCCTGGTGGTCCAGTGGTTAAGACTGTGCTTCCACTGCAGGGAGTATGAGTTCGATCCCTGGTTGGGGAACTAAGATCCCACATGCCATGTAGTGCAGCCAAAAATAAACAAAAAAAAATATTCAGTTTTTTGTGAAAACCAAAACACCATTGCTCCGACCCAGTTCCTCATTTTCCCAATGGAAACACTGAGGCCTAGAGTAATTATGAGGGTCAGCTGTAACTTGTGGGCTCGTCCCAACCCTGCTGCCGACTGCCTGAGTGGCTGGGACAAGCCTGTTTCTGTCTCTGGGTTGTCAGTGTCCTCCTCTGGGAAATGAGGAGGTTGGGATAGTTGATCTCTAGCAGAAAGTTCACCACTGAAACAGCAGAGGAGCCCAGCTAATAAAGGTCTAATGGGCTGGGGATGCACCTTGGGCCACATTTGTCCTCTTCTAATTCCTGTCCAGCTCTGCCCACTCACTCCTAAGTCATCTCCTTTTCATGCCTTTCCTGCCCTCTCTATGTATTGGCATCGGTCACAAGTGTTTTGAAGGTGAGCCTATCCAGAGACATCGTTGGTGCAACCTGCCTTCCTTCCTGCCACATGAATTTGGTGACCAAGAACTCATAGGTGTCTTGTCACAATATAGGCAACCAGAAGTGATTCATGCAAAGAGAAAGCCTGGGAAATAAGGATTGTCAATGATTCCTTCTATAAATTCACATGGAGTGTCGGGGAGCAATGTATTGGCCTTTAAAAGTGATTGTTTCTGCAACATGGATGGACCTAGAGATTGTCATACTGAGTGAAGTAAGTCAGACAGAGAAAGACAAATATATGATATTTTTTATATGTGAAATCTAAAAAGAAATTATATAAATGAACTCATTTACAAAATAGAAAGACTCACAAATTTAGAGAACTTATAGGTACCAGACGGAGAAGGCAATGGCACCCCACTCCAGTACTCTTGCCTGGAAAATCCCATGGATGGAAGAGCCTGGTGGGCTACAGTCCATGGGGTCACTAAGAGTCTGACACGACTGAGTGACTTCACTTTCACTTTTCACTTTCGTGCATTGGAGAAGGAAATGGCAACCCACTCCAGTGTTCTTGCCTGGAGGATCCCAGGGACGGCGGAACCTAGTGGGCTACCGTCTATGGGGTCGCACAGAGTCGGACATGACTGATGCAACTTAGCAGCAGCAGCAGCATAGTTACCAGAGGGGAAAGGGAAGGTAGGGGGAAGGAATAGTTTGGGAGTTTGGGATGGACATGTATACACTGCTATATTTAACATGGATAACCAACAAGGACCTACTGTATAGTACAGGGAACTCTGCTCAATGTCATGTGGGAGCCTGGGTGGGAGGGGAGTTTGGGGGAGAATGGGCACATGTATATGTCTGACTGAGATGTCTTTGCCATCTGAAATTATCACAATATTATCAATCAGCTCATTCCAATATAAAATAAAAAGCTTAATAAACATAAATTTTAAGAAGTATCTGTTTTTTCAGCAACTTATTAAGAGCTCAATATGAGGATGAATAGAATCTGGGAGCTGAAAAGGAAACAGGCCTAGAGCAAGGAGGAAGCTGTATAAATCTCACTCTCACACTGAGAGGGCTCTTCCTGGCCAGGGTACTTACTAGGTACGGCTGAGAATTGATTCTGGGTAACTGCTTTGTTTAGCAGATTGGGAAGCTCAGGTCTGGCAACACTGCCAGTGACTTGCCCAAGGTCTTATAGCTTATTGGCTGAAGACAGGACGGCAGCCCAGACTCCTGACTCCTCTTCTCTGAATATCTCAGCTGCCTCCTTCTACCCCAAAATGACCTTCAGGGACTTGTTTAATTTTATAAGCTGGTGAGGCTTGTGCTAAAGACTTTGAAGAGGAAATGTCAAAAAGAATAGACAAAAAGATAAAGACGGGGAGGAGATCACAAACTCAGTGTTCCCTGGGGGGCCTGTCTTGTCTTTCTCTGACACTTCCCAGCCAGCCCTCCATCCTGCCTCACCCAGCCTCACTGTGGGCAGCCTCCAAAGTGCAGCTCTAGGCTTTCTGCTGGGCCTCCTCGGCACTCACTTCCTGGAGCACATGTCCCCTCGCATCACTCGAGCTCCTGTGACACGTGGACACACCCGCATCTGGTGCTCTAGCCTTGAAGCTGACAGTTCTTTCCATAGCTGGTTCTGGGGTATTTCCCTATGTAAATAGGGTTAGCTTCATTGGAGATCAAAATTGGAATTTATCTTTCCTCTGCGAATCTGTCTCCTTTGGGGCTTCCAGGATTCCCCGGTCTTCCAGACACAAAACTTTCAGGTCACCTGAGGCTGAGGGAGTAGGGAGGCAGGAATGGAGACTTGGTGTCTAATGGGTCCAGAGTTTCAGTTTGGAGGAGGAGACAGTTCTAGAGATGGATGGTGACAACGGTGGCGCAACGGTGTGAATGTACTTAGTGCCACTTGGCTGCACATTTAAAATGGTTGCAGTGGTCCCTTTTATATATACTCTATCACAGTTAAAAAGAAGAGAAAACACGAAACTTTCAAGTCATCCTTGGACTGTGGCTACTTTGCTTTCTCATCCCAACTCACTGTGTTACCAGGTCATGCTGATTTTTCACTTAGTGCAGGTTCCTCAAACTTTAATATCCTGCAGCATGACCAGGGGAGCTTGTTAGAATTATCAGTTCCCAAGGCCCACCTGCTTCCCTCTTTAGTCTGGGGGTAGGGCCTGGGATCTGCCTTTTAAAATATTTATTTATTTATGTAGGTCTTACATAAAGGGTCTTAGTTGGGTCATTGGGTCTTAGTTGCAGCACTCAGGATTTTCATTCCATCAGGCAGGATCTCTAGTTGTGGCGCGTGGCTCAATAGTTGCCACGTACAAACTTAGTTGCCCAGTGGCATGTGGGATCTTAGTTCCCCAACCAGGGATTGAACCCATGTCCCCTGCTTTGCAAGGCGGATTCTTAACCACTGGACCACCAGGGAAGTCCCCTGGAATCTGCATTTTAAATCTACTTCCCAACAAACCTGACGTGAGTGGACCATAGACCACACTTGGAGAAATACTGCCCTTCACCTCCTTTTGGCTTTGTCCCTTTGTCTCCTTTCCACGACCCCTTCCCGCCCCGGCTGGCCTTCATCACCTCACACCTGGATTACTGCAACAGCTGGCCTGCCTTCAGCTGGCCTTTCTCTGCTCCAGCCTCCCCAGCTGCCTGGACCCATCTTCTGCAAATATCTTTGGCATCACATCACTTCCCTGCTCAGAAGTTTACCATGGCTCCCCCAGACCTATGAGATCCTAGCTTAAGTCAACCAGCTGGGAGCCAGCCAACTCAGCCTCCCATTCTTTCTCTCCCCTCCTTTCCTAGTCACTCCAGCCAGCCAGCTTCATTGGTCACTTTTAATGTTATGTTAGCCTCTCTGCTAGTTGGGGGTGGTCTTCTTTCTACCCCCACCCCAGCTCCCCCTGCACCGTGCCCAGAACCCTCTTGTGACTTAGGGGGAATCACGAAAACTGTTGAGACTCTCTAGTCCGTTTCTCAGCACATCCATCTCCCCTCCCCCTATTGCGGCTTGGCCGTTCACTTCGCACAAGTTGTTTCACCTGTCTGTGCCTTAGTGTTCTCATTTTCTCATCTGTAAAATGGAGATCTTAATGGTACATCCTCATAGGTTTGCAGAGACGATGAAGCACTAGGTGTCAAGGGGACCTAGAACATTGCCTGACATGACGTGTGTGCCATGTTAAGTGTTAGCTATTATTACTTAATCATTGTTATTATGGCCCCTTCAGCAAGCTCTTCCCTGGAAACCACTTCTGTTTGGAATAACTAACTGGTTGAGTTCTCTGTCAGACCTTGCCTGCCAGATCTGGCAGAGGTGGTTAATTGCTAAGTATTTGGGTTCCAATAAGCAGCTCTGTATGAGATGACCTGAGGAACTGTGCTGCCTACAAAGCGTTAATTATGTCTGTTAATTTCTAGCCAACTGGGAGGAGAGGAGGTGAGATTTGAAATCAAGATTTTTCCAGGGTAAGTAAGATGATGTTAGGATACTTCAAAATACCCTAAAGAGAATGTGCAGCTTATTTCCTCTGGTCTTTCTAGACTCCTTCTCCCTATACCTTATCTCACTGCTTCCTCATCTCACTCCGTGGGTTCTTTCTTTGGAGCCTCACCAGAAGTACCTTCTTCTGTAGTGGTTCCCAGTCTGAGAGCCCTGTGCCTTGCTCCTCTGCAGTCTTAGTCGGTAAATAATCTACCACCCACATTTCTGTTCTACTTCTATGCTTGTGTGGCAAATACAGTAAGTTCCTTTAAAAGGCCCACTGAATTCACAGTCACTGCTTGTCATTACATATTCTCTTTCTCTATCTCAGTGAATAATACCCTGGAGACACCATGTATTCAGTTCCAGACTGTGGCCATAAAGTGAATATCATAATAAAGCAAGTCACGTGAATTTTTTTGTTTCCCAGTGCATATCAAATGCATGTTTACAGTATACGTAGTCTATTAAGTGTGCAGTAGCATTAGGGCTTAAAAAACAATGTTCAGTTCAGTTCAGTCACTTAGTCGTGTCCGACTCTTTGCAACTCCATGAATTGCAGCCTGCCAGGCCTCCCTGTCCATCACCAACTCCCGGAGTTCACTCAAACTCATGTCCATCGAGTCGGTGATGCCATCCAGCCATCTCATCCTCGGTCATCCCCTTCTCCTCTTGCCCCTAATCCCTCCCACCATCAGAGTCTTTTCCAGTGAGTCAACTCTTCACATGAGGTGGCCAAAGTACTGGAGTTTCAGCTTCAGCATCATTCACTCCAAAGAACACCCAGGACTGATCTCCTTTAGAATGGACTGGTTGGATCTCCTTGCAGTCCAAGGGACTCTCAAGAGCCTTTTCCAAAAACCACAGTTCAAAAGCATCAATTCTTTGGCGCTCAGCTTTCTTCACAGTCCAACTCTCACATCCATACATGACCACTGGAAAAGCCATAGCCTTGACTAAATGGAACTTTGTTGGCAAAGTAATGTCTCTGCTTTTGAATATGCCATCTAGGTTGGTCATAACTTTCCTTCCAAGGAGTAAGCATCTTTTAATTTCATGGCTGCAATCACCATCTGCCATGATTTTGGAGCCCCCAAAAATAAAGTCTGACACTGTTTCCACTGTTTTCCCATCTATTTCAAGTTGGCTCAACATTCAGAAAAGGGCTTCCCTGGTGGCTCAGAGGTTAAAGCATCTGCCTCCAATGCGGGAGACCCGGGTTCGATCCCTGGGTTGGGAAGATCCTCTGGAGAAGGAAATGGCAATCCACTCCAGTATTCTTGCCTGGAGAATCCCATGGACTGAGAAGCCTAGTAGGTTACAGTCCACAGGGTCGCAAAGAGTCGGACACGACTGAGCGACTTCACCTTCACCTTCACCTTCAACATTCAGAAAAAGCAATGTACATACCATAATTTAAAAATACTTTATCATTGAAAAATGCCAAGCATCATCTGAGCCTTCAGCAAGTCATGGTATCACAAAGATCACAGATCACCATAAAAATATAGCAACAGCAAAAAAGTTGAAAACATCGCAAGAATTACCAAAATGTCTTCCCTGGTGGCTCAGACGGTAAAGCGTCTGCCTGCAATGCGGGAGACCTAGGTTCAATCCCTGGATCGGGAAGATCCCCTGGAGAAGAAAATGGCAACCCACTCCAGTACTCTTGCCTGGAAAATCCCATGGAGGGAGGAGCCTGGTAGGCTACAGACCATGGGGTCGCAAAGAGTCGGACACGACTGAGCGACTTCACAACTTCACATACAAGGACACAAAGTGAGCAAACACTGTTGCAAAAATGGCACTGATAGATTTGTTTGATGCAGGGTGGCCAGAAACCTTTGTTTTTGTTTTTTTTTTTTTTTTAAAAAAGGAGTATCTGCAAAGTACAATAAAGTGAGGTATGACTATATTAAGAGCTCAACTACTTTTGGGTTGAGATAGATTGGGGAAGAGTTTTGACATTTAAAAGGGTCTCTTGATGTCACAAAGGCCCCATGGGATCAGTGGGAGCCATGGGAGTAGCACTGAGCTCTCTGGTTCTGAGTTTTCTTATCTGTGAAATGGAGGTGAATCACAAGTGTCTGTTTTTGTAAGGGCAGGAAACATGGATGTGGCGGTGGGGAGGGGGTGGCAGGCTGCATGAGGATCAGATGAGACGGTGGAAGGAGGGTCCTGGGAGAGGGGGCATGTCCAGGCAGGGGAACATAACCGCTTCGGTACTTCTGGTTCTTTGCCTTGTATGGGGTCCAGCCCGACCAGCTGGGCCCGGAAGCCCCAAGCTGTGAAGGTCTTTCCAGGAGTCATGTTTTCTTTTGCCTTTCCCCACCCCTGCTGGTTTTCTGTGGAACAAAAACAACAAGAGCTGCTCCTCTATGTGACTGACAAACAGCCACAAAGTTCCTCTTATCTAGTCGAGCAACTGCTGTGGCCTCAGAAGGTGCAGTGTTTGTCTCTGTTTAGTCATGGTTGCCTGGGCAACACACTTGTTCTCTCTTTCCACTGTGTGACTGTGGGTATGTTTTTCCCCTTTCTCGTAGGGAAGGGCTGGATGACCAGAGAGGGCTGTATGTTTGCTGGGCCATCTCCTGAGTTTCCTTTTTTCATCTGTTGGTTCTTATTTGGCTGGAAATCAGGGTATGGGAAGTCTGCAGATGAGCCTGAGTGGAAAAGTCCCTCAGTTCATGAGATGGGGAGGGGATGGGAGTAAGTGGGAACTGGAGAGAACCGGGTTGGGTGGAGGGATGAGGGGAACTGGGGGAGTAGCTGCCTTATTGCAACATTTGTTTCCATTCTACCAGCTGTGAAGTCTGCACAGACAGGAAATTGATCAAATGTGCAGGTGCAATGAAGTTGGCATCATGAGTTGACAAGGGAGGAGCAGGAAGGGGAGTTGGGATTTGAGAGACCAGCAAGCAGGGTAAGGTTGTGAAGAAGAGGTTTAGTGATTCAAAACGAATAGGCCTACATGTGTGGCCTTCACAGTGAAAGAAGCCTGCCATTTGAAATATATTTGGTCAGTGATGGGTGCAAGAAAAGGAGCCAAGACCTCTTGGCCCTTGAGGTTTATGGCTCAGGAAGGTCAAGGAGTTCCTTTAAATTTCAAGTGACAAAGAGGTAGGTGCATATGCTACAGGAAGCTGAGATGGAATGGAGTCACTCACACAGGAGTGATTCCCTCCCTTGGGAAACTGGGGGGCTTAGACCACAGCTTAGGGCCCATGGTGGCTCCAGGTAAGGACACAGTGGAGGAGGCAGTGAATGCCCAGAATCAGAGAAATGGCTGGACCCCAGATGCCAGAGGCATGGGGCCCAGGAAAGGGTGATGGGTGAGTAAGGATGCCTCCAAGGAGAGACAGAGGAGGGAAGTGGAGTTGGGATACTTAGACTTGGCCGTGCCCAAGGGGCTGGTGGGTTTTGTGAGCAAAATCTCAGCAGTAACAAGTGGAGCAGCAGAGCTGGAGAGCATCTCCCCTTGGGGGTGTGGCATGGGGTTTGGGCCATCGTATACACTGTGTGTCCTTTCTTACTGAGGTCCTCTTAGCTCCTTTTCCAGTGTCAGTGGTCTCCTGTGGGTGGTATTAAGGTAAATGTACTAAGTGATCTGAATGATGTTTCAGAAGGGGAGAGGCCCATTTGCGTTTCTTTGGTTCCCCCCTTCTTGCTCCCTCACACGGACCCCCTGCCATTTTCTTTTGGGGCCTTTCTTGGGGTGCCCTTCCTTGAAAATCACCCCTCAAGCTGAAGTTGTACATTAGTAGTCATCTCACCACTCACTCCCAAGCTGCCGTATGAAAGCAGGAGTGGGAGAGGGATGGATGGAAGATTGGGTCCCAATTTGCCATAATAGCTGTGTGACTTTCGGCAAGTCACTTCAGTGGGCTGAGTCTCAGCTTCCTCACCTGTACAATGGGGGTGTTGTGACAGTTGCGCAAGAGGCTGTAGCACAGGCCTGCCACTCAGGTGGTCCCCATGAGCAGATGAGTCAGAAAAACAGTGCCCCCAACCACCATTAGGGCCTCTACCACCCACTCTGTTTTAAGCTCAGGCGGACACCAGGTTTATTTTTAGAAAAACAAAGAGCAAAGTTTATTGAAATTTCAAGCTACATTTGAAAAATCAAAATCCAAATCCTGGAGACATAACATCAGGATAAGGTGTTAGAAAGTGGGAAGTGTTCAACTGCCACAGAACTCCCTAGAGACAAGCTCCCTGAGCACATCACCCAGGCATCATCGGGTCAGAGTTATTCCCTTGTCCATGAGAGGACACTGGCAAGCTGATCATTCTCTGCACTTGAAAGTTTTCCACAACCGTTAAGAACAAAACAATTTAGATGACAAAGTCCCAGCTGATCTTCTCTCAACCCCATTCTATGTAGTCAGCACCAGTGAATGGTGGGTTTGGCATTCAGAAGGGGACCTCACATGTATTCAGGGGACATATGGGGCAAACGTTGCAGCAGCAAGGCATTTAGGGGCTGGCCCCCTCCCTGCCTTTACTCTTTTTTTTAATATCAAGTTGTTTAATTGGAGGCTAATGACATATTGTATCGGTTTTGCCGTATATCAACATGATTCCACCACGGGTATACACGTGCCTTTACTCTTTAGTTTTACTTAACCTAAAGGACAAACTGGATCCACTTGGTAAATGAACAAACCTAAGAATTAACTTTAAGAGATAAGGGACCACTCAATACTTCCAAAGCCGATTAGGCCCTTCAACACACAGGTGTATGTGTATACGTATACATCACTACACTAAGATACAGATCTAGCCCTATGGGTATATATACGAATGTATGGCTATATAGAAAAAACTATGCCAACACTAACCAAACAGAACTTTGTAAGCGGTCATCCCAAAGCCATAATCACACACTGGGCTGTGCACAAAGCCATGCATTACACCATATTCACCAACAGAAGGCTGACTTGGCTCAATCTCTCCCAACTGTGGCCCTGTCCTGGTGAGGCAATGGAGGAGAGAGAGGTTGCCTCTGCTTAAACCACAATTGGTTTCTCCATAGGACAGTTGTTGTCAGGTGGAAGCTGTTGAAGATGTCCATGGAAATGAAAAAAAACAGACCCCTTAGACTTTCTGGAGTGGCCCGTCTCAAACTACCTTTCTCCTGTGCCAGTTGCAGCTAAATTGCTCAGGCCCTGGGAGCCCACAGGGCACAGTGGCATTGGAGGCTCACTGGCTTGGGATGATGAAGCCCCATGCAACTCAGCCTCTGGAGACCTACTCTCTGTCGGGGGTCTGTCACTGGAGTGGACCCGGGTGGCCGTGTCCTTGGGACATCTCTCGGCACCAGTTAGGCCAGGTGTAAAGTTCTCCACGTGAGATGACGCTTGGGGAGCCAAAAACAAACTGGAAAGAACTAGGTAGAACAACTGTAGCGGCTCTGCCCACCCTGAGGACAGAGCCACTTACACCGCAGAGCCACCGGGGGCCTCGGGGGTTTCCGGGGTTTCGGGAGCTGGCTCCTCGGGGCTCAGACGGGACTGGAATTTCTCCAGCTGCTCTGGGCTTGCCAGGGTCTTCAAGAGAGTATTCTCCCCTCCAGCTGGGAGTTCTTCTCCACCAGCTCCCGGATCTGCTCCTTCAGGATCTCCACCTCCTCTCTCACAGCATACATCAGGTGATTCTTCACCAGATCCTGTCCCGCAGAAGATGACGACAGAGGCAGCCATTAGCCATGGCGGCCCCTCTGCAGCACGGCACCCTGGCCATCAGGATGCCTGCTGTCTTTCACATCAGTGACCACCATACTTCCCTCAGCATGCTGGCCCTGTGTGGCCCTGCTCCTCCCGCCCCTTTCTCCCAAGCACCTAAAGCCACGCTCAGAAGAGCTGTGGGATCGGGGCCACGCCTGAGTTGGGAGCCCAGCTTTGAACTACATAGGATTCTCCCCCCATAAGTTTCTAATAACTTTCAAAGCTGGCCTTTTGGGAGCCTTTTGGGTGCGACTTATGCTGGCTGGTGGTGGTTCGCGCTATCTCCATTTCCACATAAGGTCCCGCTGCTGGCCCTGATCCCAGGGAACACCTGCAATGCACCCCCTACTGTCAGTCTGCTTGACACATCTTCACCAAGAGAGGAAAATGGGCTATTTTGGAGCCTCTCCCACTCCTCATAAGCCAGCATACTGAGCTGCAGCTGCTCTGCAGCCTGGCCAGACAGGACACTGGCCATGGATGAAGCTACCAGCATGGCTGCATCCTCTCTGAATTCGGATAACTGCACTGGAGGCAGAGAACAATGTCCTTAGGCTCCGGGGCACAATGAAGTGGTTGCTAACTGCTCGATGCCCCAAAGCCCTGTAGCCACTGTGGCTGCTTGGTGGAATATGACCTCTACCTGGTAAGGAGAGGAAGAAGGGATTGTGGGGGGGTTGCTTTGCCTCCTGTCTCCTCCCAACTCCTGACCCCAGCCCAGGCTCTGCAGAGGCACTGCAGTGTGCTTATATCCAATGAGCTCTGGCCCTTGCCAAGTGTGGGATGTAGACAAATGCAGGTGTCTGAGCTCCCTGCCCTGCCATGGGCCCAGGAGGGAGCCAGACATGGCTGTAAAGCCCTGCGATGGAGAAGAAGGAGGAGGAGGAGGAAAGGAGAGGGCCCAGCAAGTGTGGACTGGAAATGCCCTAAAAGGTGCCATTTCTATGGGACTCTACTTAAGGCCTCTAAGGGGAGAGGAGACAGGCTGTCAGCTTCCCCAGGCTCTTGGCTTTTGCACCCACCCCTTCACCACTACCCTGAGTTACATAAGCAGAAGACAGGTCTGGGAATGACAATGACGCCATGATGCCACTCACCATGGCCTGCTCGATCTTGTTGTCTATGGCCACCACACTGGCTCCGGAGGCACTGTCAAGACAAAAAGGAGAGCGACCACGTTACCCACTTGGTTACAACCTGGCAGTGGTGGCCACAAGGTCCTCCCTCTGGCCCAGCTCTTCCTCTCTACCGCAGCCCTGGCCGGGAGTTGCAGGCACTTTGTCCCCAGGTCCCTCTGGCCCCTGCAGGAAGCTGCACCTCCTCACCCAGGCCAGCTGCCGGCCACTGCTGTATGAGCTCCGCGGGGAGCGGCGCGCAGGTCCGGGGGTGCACGGGCCAGCGTGGCCTGCTCGGAGACGTGCAAACAATGAGGGCGCGCGGCCCAGCGAGTCGCCTGCTGCCGGCCCATTACGGCGCCGGCCCACAAGGTCCAAGGCAAACCTACCGAGCTCTGTAGCTAGCTAGGAATTCCTCCTCGGCTCAGAAGCTTCCGGCCTGCTCCCCTACGGCGCACGGCGCGCGGCCAGCCTCCCGCCCAGCCCTGCCGCCTCTGCCTCCGGCTGTGGCAGCTCGTTCTTAAGGCGCAGCGGCCGCAGGGACGCTCCGACGGCGGATCCCAGCGCGGCGGTGACCCCCCCCCCCCGCCGCGTCCCCTACCTCCGCCCCTTCCCAGGATGCTGCACCGCGGGGAACGGGGGCCGCCGGCACACGGCTCGCTCGGAGATCCCGCTCGCAGCCCAGCCCCCGCCGCCGCCGCCCGGGCTCCAGAGCTGTGGCCAGCCGTTACCTGTTATCCAGCTTAACGGAAACCACATCCCCTCCAAGCAGGAAGAGAAGAAGGAGATGTTGAAATTGTGCAGCTGATAGACCGCCACCTCCATGGGGGTCTGATACATTTCGGTGTTCATGGCTCGGGCTGCCGGGGAGCTCTGGCCGGGCTGCGGGCTGGACTGGGCTGGGCAGGCTGGGCGGCCGCCGGCGGCTGGCGCGCTGCGCGGGGCTGGGCTCTGCGCGTTGGGCCCTGGAGCTACGAGGGGGCGAAGGCTGCCAAGAGGACCCAAAGCCGGGCGGGCGTTCCAGAGTTGAAGGGAAGTGACTCGAGGGGTGTCACCTAGTGTGTCACAAACTCCACGGCCGCCGGTCCAACCCAGACTCGGAGATATTTCGGCTCCTTCTTCTTTATATAGGAGGAGCCGGCTGCGTCACATGGCGTCAGGGGCCATGCAAATGAGTCCTGTACCAGGCTTTGTGGCCCAGTTAAACCACATCCCCTCCCTGAACCTTAGGCTGGGACTGTAAACAGTTCAGCACATTCTTGTGCCAACTGGCATCTCCAAAGAGGGCTCTGGAGATTGGTAAAAAACAAACTGGAGCTGGTTTCTTAGAGAAATGAGAAGTACAAATGCCATTGTAGGAGCTAGGAAGCGTTTGGTAGAGAGTGGCGCTGGTTTTAAAAGCTCTTCCTCAGATGTCAGCCAGCACACTCGCCTGTCTTTGTCATGCGATCACAGGCTGCCGTCCTGGATACCCACCCGCACCACCAGTATCCTCAGTGCTTCCTGTCACCTGCCTTCTTGGCCTCTCTCCTGCACACAAACTTGGTCACCTGCAGGTCCCCTCTCCCAGCCAGCTTGCCCACTGGCTTGCCCCATCCCCAGCACCTGCCACTCACCTCACCCTCAGATGTGCCTGCCCACGTGCTGACACAGGCACAGATCTGGGGCATGCACAGACGAGCCAATCTGCACGTGCCAGTGTGTTTGTGTGGCGGACACTGTATAAGTGTTTAGGAACTCTGGTGAATTGGGGCGCATGCAGAGGGGAGCGGCTAGGGGCAGGCAGGTGGCAGAGGGCTGGGGAGGAGCCAGCAGGGGAGTGGGCACTGCAGTGACCACAAGATGCCAGAAAACACTTTGTCAATGTTTTGGCCATGCCACACAACAGCTGGGATCTTCGAGTTCCCTGATCAGGGATCAAACGTCCACCCTTGCAGTGAAAGCCCAGAGTCTTAAGCACTGGACCACCGGGGAAGTCCCTCATGTCCTTATTTTTAAAGACACGATTTTGTTATTTTCCTAGAAACAGCTAACGACAACAAAATTATGAGTCAAGGCTATATACAAACCATCCTAGGAGAGTATCTGCCCTGTGATGGGGCCCAGTTATATACAGGGTTACAGGGTACTTCATAAACAGATTCCAAGTCACAAGGAGGATGAGGTGATTGTTGCCTACTAGAAGTTACACGTTTCCATCAAAATATACTTTCATTCTTTCTAGCCTCGATCTTAAAAAACAAAAACAAACCAAAGCATCAGAGAAGCTCGAAGTCCTTTTATCCTGCTCTTTCCTAAGTGAGGCACCTAGTGGACAGAAGGAGAACTGCAGACATATGGAGCAATCTAGAGAAATAAGGGACAGTTGACGCAACTGGGAGTATTATTTACAGCAACTCACGACCATAAGGAGAACATTGGGTTCCACCACATATACAATAGTTTGGATGAAGCTAGGGCCAGTAACCAAGAATCAGTGTGTGATTCAGGCTATGGTCCAAAGAAATAACTTAGTGCAATCACACTATTGGAAAAGTACTGGGGGCTTATCAGCAAAGGTTATTATTATTTGCTTCAGGATATTTCACCTAACCAGGTGCCTGGCATGGACACCCTGGCCAAGGCCCCAGTTAAGCCTAGTCTGAAGGCCTTAATTTTCTCTAGGCTGCCAGTGCAGTTATGCCACCAAACAGCCAACCTTTTCCAGTATGATGTGAAGCTCCCAATGGATCGTGTGTGCGTGCTAAGTTGCTTCAGTCGTGCCCCACTCTTTGCAACCCTGTGGACTGCAGCCTGCCATGCTCCTCTGTCCATGGATTTTCCAGGAAAGAATACTGGAGTGAGTTGCCATTTCCTTCTCCAGGGGATCTTCCCGACCCACAGATCAAACCTGAGTCTCTTATGTCTCCTACATTGGCAGGTGGGTTCTTTACCACTAGTACCATCTAGGAAGCCCTCCATTGGACCCCACCAGCAGTAATACATGGACAAAGATCATTCTATTTGCAAAGGACTGACAAACAGATCTACCCAAGCAAAGCTACTGCACTAGCCCCGGATGGTGATTTTCTTCACCCCAGTTTGGCTGGGAGACAATCCCAATCTCAGGGTATCAGGTGATCCTCAGGTCACAAACTCTGAACAAGGTGTTCACACTAAACGGCGTGTAGTATATGGAACAAAGTGCAGACTGTATTTATAGATCATCAGGAACATTATCTGAGCAAAATCAACAACAGCAACAAAAAACCAAACCTTCTTAAATCTGGAGCTTAACTGATATTGGAATTCCCTGATATCTTAATCTGCCCTCTGTGTCACATAGAGCTTTCCTGGTCCAGAAAGGGTCTGAGCTGATCTTTCACTTGCTTGTAAATCTGATTTAAACTCACTATTGCTACCCACCTCAAGATTCCAAGGGAGATGATGAAAAGACAAAAGAGAGATAAATAAGCTAGGTCAGGAGGGAAAACACACCACCAGGAAAACAGGGCATAGGAGAGGAGAAAAACCGGCTCCTTCAATGGGAACTCCCTTATATGGAGAGAGAGGCATGAAATTCCAGGCAGTTCGGGGAGGGGAAAGCACAGAGGTGAAGTTTGCTAGCGAGGCTGTGTTTGAACTGTACCTCCTTGTTGCTGCTCAGTCACTAAGTCGCGTATTGTAACTGTACATTAATTATACTTCAGTTAGAAATAAGCTCAGTTTGCGAGCCGCTGACATTAACTGCTACCATACACTGAGCTTCGGCTATGGGCCAGACGCCGTGTTGGCTGAGTTACAAACCTGGCAGTGTAGGCGCTGTTACTGTCACTTTTACAGATGAAGAAACAGAGGGCTGAGAGGCTACCTTGCCCAAGGTGGTGGCACAGTGAATACATTATAGAGCTGGGACTCCAGCCCAGGTCTTCCTGACCTGGAGACCAAGTTTGTTCTTACTATACTTACTAGCGGGGCAGGGAGTAAGTTTATTGAATGAGTGAATCAAGGCAGTTGGTGGATGTGTTGGAGGTGCCGGGAAAGTAGTGAGGGAGGAAGAAAAGGTGGGGGCAGGCCCACCTAGAAGTGTCTAGGACACCAGCAGCATGTGGGGCCAGAAGAATGTCCAAAGTGTCTAAATGAGCTTTGTAAGAGGGCTTTGCTCACCTGCATTATTTCAAAAGGCAGCTACGCAGTCCTCAATGAAAGCCCTCTCTGTCTAGAAAACTGAAACTATGACTCCCACCAGTGGCTCCCAGGATGGACTACACAGTGCCCCACAGGACGTAGGGAGTCTCGGAATAATAATCCGGTCAAACCTAAAGTCCCCAGGGCCCCACTAACTGACGCCCGTAATTAACTCTTTCCCCTCATTCCTGCTGTGCTCAGCTTTTAGAAGAATGAAACCAAGAGCAAGAAAACAAGCTCGTATCAGGGATGTAGTTTAAAAAAACAACTTGGAAAGTATGTCCCAGGTTCAGCTCACACTCAGTGGATCTCTCTCCCCTGTTCACCTCTAGATCACCAACCAGTAGTGAGAAGCACTCCCCGTGAGGCCTCATGGTTCTCAGTTTACAAATTGTGGCTGGATCCCTGGACCCCAGGGTTTGCTAAACTAAGGCCACCAACCTAAATAAAAACTGTCCCTGTAGGAAGATTTTCAAACAGCAGGCATAAGGGAGATGCGGCGGGTAGTAGGGGGAGAGGGAGAAATTGGAGGAACCCAGAAGGCTTTCTGCTGAACCCTGGGCACACTGGAAAATTCCTCTGTCCAGAATAGCTGCACCAGAGCTTGCAGTGAGTGGAAGTGTGTGCTGTATGGGGTATCTGTGATCTGATTTGATTTTTCTGAGTAAAGTGCTGATCCATGAGGCTGTCAGCTCCTTGTGCCCTGTGGACGTGGGCCCCAGGCAGGAAACTGGCCTAAGGATTCAACAGCACGGCCGTGCCAATGTGTGTGTTTCCCGACTTCCTTTCTCCCATGCTGTGAGTTACTTGACAGGCTGGACTGAAAGCCCCCACAGTCCCAGCACCCAGCTGATGAGCCGGCTCCTTTGCCGGCTCTGATCCTAGCCCTACAGCTGTGGGTTTCTCTGGTTAAACAGACACAGCTGACCCTCCCCCTCCCAGGGTGACCTTCTAGATGGAGGGCAGCAGGAGGGCAAGTCAGCTCCTCAACTCCCACCATTTCAGGTGGCCCTGGAAGCCACCTGAGGCTGGATGCTGAGACACTTGTTCCCTCGGAACTGGAAGAAGTGTCTCAACATTATCACCAGTCTCTTCTTCAAAAGCCAGACTCTCTAGGGCTGAGAGCCCCTTCCTATTTCGGGTTCCCACAGCCCAGGAAGACGGAGAGTGGCCAGTCTGGGCCACAGAACTCGTGGGCAGGATCTGAGCATGCTGCCGAGGTGTGGGGACCAGATTGGGGTGGGTGTGGTAGGTTGGGGGTGGCAAGGAGGGGGAACATCTCACTTCCCTTTCTGTCACACATGAAGCATTGTGTGCCACGCAGCCCAGAGGAAACTATTTATAGGCAAGTCTTCCTTATTTTCTACAGGATATGTTCCACCCCCAAGATTCAGCCCTGTTTCCAGCAAAACACAGGGTCTGCGTCAGGAGATGCGGGAAGGTATGGGACTGGCCACCAAGGAAATGCTGAGTTAGGAGCCGGACAAGGAAATCATAAAGGCTAGTGAGCACCGGAGTGTCAGCACAGTTGACGGGGTGGCTGCAAACAATCCTCCCCACTTACTCCCCTCCGCGCCCCCTCCTCCTGAAGCTCCGTCTACTTCTAAGTACTTACTTGTCCCTTTTTCTGAAGAGGCTGGGGGAGAAAGGAGGCTGAAAGGCCATCATTTAGTTTGTCCTGGCTTCACTCTTCTTTCTTGCCCTCAGGTTCCACGCAGGGGTGGGAGAGTACAGACAGGAAGGACGCTGCCACTTACATGGTTACTTTGGCCTCATGGAAAATCCCCAAAGTCCAGAAGGAGGGAAGCAAGAAGGAAAGACAGTGACAGACAAAGTGCCTTGTCCTCAGTGGGTCACGTGGTCTGCCCCACATGGCTGAGACCCAGAATGCCGACTCGGGGGACAGGAAAATGGAGAGGAATCTGCAGGTGAAGATGCAGAAGGCAGCGGTGGGCTGCAGGGAGCCCAAGGGGAACTGCGGCAGGAGGGACACTGTCTTGGAAAAGTGGCTCTAGCAACCAATTTGGGCCAAACCTTGGCACTGAATGGTGGCAGAAGCAATGAATTGTGCCTTTCAGCTCCCTCCGGACAGGGTCCCACGTGAGCTTCACAAACAATCTCCCAGTGACACTATGGATGACAGGCAGAAGCCAAGAGCCATCTGGACAAGGCATTCCACCCTTTTGACCCTCATTCAAAGAAGCCGGAAAGGGCTCTTGTCAAATCACCTTGGTTGCCCCACCTCTGGCATCTCACTTTGTGGGGAGGGGGGCGGGGTTTGTGTTGGCATCTCAGCAAGACTGGAAGTATTGGCAACGTTATCCAGGAATGCAGTTTAGTTCAGTGGATCTTAAATTTCATGAACCTTGTGTCAATATTTATGCTTGTCTCCCTTCTCCTTATGCCTTGCAGCTGGGAAAATTTACCTCCATAATTTTCCCATGTTCCACTGTCCCCATTACCCATCTACAAGTATGAAACAGACATTCCTGAAAAAAAAAGAGAATGTCAAATTCACCTCAGTAAATGGAATACCCTTCTGCTCCCTCCTCCCCACACTAGTTGCCATTAACATTCAATTCAGTTCAGTTCAACTCAACTTAAATCAAAGTAGATTAACACCTATTCAAAGTACAAGGCACATTTTATGGAAATTAAAAAACAAATAAACAAACTGGTAGTACAGGTCAACAGCTGTGCTTCCTTCTACAATATCCTAGGCCTGTGGCGAACTCTAAGTCTCCCTACTGGTTAGATCTCAGTGAAATGTTTACTTCAAGAAAAAGCCTAGGGCTTCAGGGTGCTCAGGATGGCAGTCTAGGGTTTGGGAGGGCCATACCACCATCATCACTCCATTCCCGAGAATTGGGCACGCTTGTTTTCTGCCCACCCTGTCATTTGGTCCTTGTCCACCTAGACAGGGATAACACAGCAGTCATGGGCTTCCCTGGTGGCTCAGATGGTAAACAACCCACCTGCCAATGCAGGAGACATAAGAGACTGCAGTTTGATCCCTGGGTCAGGAAGATCCCCTGGAGAAGGAAATGGCCACCCACTCTTACTATTCTTGCCTGGAAAATCCCATAGACAGAAGAGCCTGGTGGGCTACAGTCTATGCGGTTGCTACGAGTCAAACACGACTGAAGCCACTCAGCATGCAACAGAGCAGTCTTAAAACCTGGAATTTCCATGGGACCTAAGGCTCCCGTGACATGGTGGTTGACAGTGCCAGGGTCCCTCACTCTGATTCCCTTCCTTTGTAAACCAAGGGAACAAAGCACAGGTCCTTAAGGGTCTCACAGTTGTCAGTGTCATCCTTCTGAGAAGGGGGGGAATCTATGTTTAGCATGGGCGGGGTGTTCACCTCTGTCTGCCAACCTCCTGGTCTCCCTTCTTTGCCCAGGTCCTAGTGGTCTCATCCTTGTTCATATGGCCCTCCCAACTAGTGAGCATCTTCAGGTGGGCAAATAACCCCCCTCATCGTGGCCCACCTTCTGGGAATCCCTGTGCTCAGCAGCCCTCCCAGAGGCTGGGAGAGGAAGCAGCAAGAACACGGCCACTCTCCATGTTTGATCGTCTGCACCAGCCCTCCACCAGCTTCTCTGGGCCAGGGCGACTGACACTGGCAGGGCCTCTTCCCAGCCCTTCCGCTCTATGGAGCGGCCACAAGAGCCGAAATTCCAAGGCAAGTCATTTTTTTCTGGCAGTTGCTGGGGTTACTCTGAGTGGTATGTGAAGGACTTGCGATGATTGGCAATGTTGGAAGACGAGAACCAGGAGGATCTTGTTGGGGACTCTGAGCCAGCAGACGAGGGGCCTGTGAAGAGGCCAGGGGCTCTGAGGTGGAGCACCTGGCTCCATTGCGGGCCCCGCGATAGAATGGGTGACCTCTGAAGTGGCCCAGGTTCCCTGGGGAACAAAACGCTGGTAATAATGCCGGCCTCTTCAGGCACGAGGAGGCTCCCAGGCCAGGATGGGTAAGCATTATGAGCCTCCCCAGACTCCCACATTGTACTCCTGAGGCCCTTGCTTAACTCACAGTGGAGCTATTCACAGTAGGCTCACTTGAGGTAGCTCCTTGATCCTCTGTTGTGGGACTCTGGGCCTCTGGCTCTCCAGCCACTTCCCCCCTCCCTCCGGCTTCCTGGATGGAAAGAAGGCAGCCCAGCTGAGGTGGGGCAATGGCAGGAAGGGGCAGGCTACACACTCCTCTCAGAACAGAAAGGAGAAACAAGGCAAGCTCCTCCCTGGACAGCCCCCCTGCCCCCACCCTCCCCAGACATGGGAACTGAGCCAGGGAGCTCAAAGGAGTTCTGGGAGAGGTTAAGGAAGGCCCCCTGCCCAGGGTTTGAGAACTGCTGACAAGGAATACACACACCTTATCAGGAGGAAAGAGCAGCAAAGAAGCACACTCACATACATTTATGCAAACACCCTTTCGGCCTTTGACAAAGACTAATTCACAGAGAGTGGCTTCCCTGGTAGCTCAGCTGGTAAGGAATCTGCCTGCAAGGGAGGAGACCTTGGTTAGAGTCCTGGGTTGGGAAAATCTGTTGGAGAAGGGATAGGCCACCCACTCCAGTATTCTTGGGCTTCTCTGGTGGCTCAGATGGTGAAGAATCCAACTGCAATGCCAGACACCTGGGTTCGATCCCTGGGTTGGGAAGATCCCCTGCAAGAGGGTGTGGCAACCCACTCCAGTGTTCTTGCCTGGAGAATCTCCATGGACAGAGGAGCCTGGCAGGCTACAGTCCATGGGGTCACAAACCATCAGACACGACGAGCAACTAAGCACAATTCACAGAGAGAGCAAGCCCAGGGCATCATTCAATCTCGGTCTCTCTCTGTCTCTCTCTCTCTCTCTCTCTCTCTCTCAGCTGATGCCAGCTTCCCCGTGACCCCAAAGGGGTAGTAAAGCAATAGGACATGGCAAGGTGGCAGGGCAGGATACTTTAGACCCAGCCAGAGTGTCACAAGCCACGGCCTCTACTCTGACACCCAAGGATGACTGAGTACTGTGCAAGGGTCATGGGTGACAGGGTCTTGGGAGTGGAAGTCAGGTGGGTATAAGGGGAACCAGCTTGATACTACACACTGTCCACCGGCTGCAAGGACGTGCTGGTGCTGCCAGGCCCACAGTTTTCAAAGAGGTCAATTACACATTCAAAGAAATAAAAACAGGCACCACTTGTGAACCATCAATCAGAGGAATGCCTAAGAGCTGATTCCCGCAGGCTCCTCATGAGATCAGTTCTAAGGAGACCCAGTCCTGGCATAGGCATCATATGTGACTGATGGTCTGAGAAGCATGATTTGAATGGCACTGAGGAAAATTTCCCCTCAGTCCAAGCTGTTTGCCTGACCAGACTACTGCAGTGCCTACAAACCCCATCCTCCGAGTCATACCTTAGAGTTCTAATGGAATTCTTGACACTTTGAGGAATTAGGAATTTTTTCCCCCATGCAAAAGCCCTGGGAGAGTGCCACATTCTGCCACTATCAATTACAAATATTTAAATTGGGATGAACTCAATTTTTTTATTACTTTCAACAGAGTGGTCAGTGGCCAATCAGCATAAGATGAGCAAACACAGCAGGTACACCTTGCTGGCGGGCTGCGGAGGGCAAGAAATGGGTCTGTGGGTTGGGAGGGTCCTTTCAGGAGATGCGGATGCAGAGCTTGTGGCTCCAGTCCATGGAACTGCTTTTGGGAGTCACTGGCCCACAGGTCTAGATCTGATAGATAGAGTGCCTGATGAACTATGGAATGAGGTTCGTGACATTGTACAGGAGATAGGGATCAAGACCATCCCCATGGAAAAGAAATGCAAAAAGGCAAAATGGCTGTCTGGGGAGGCCTTACAAATAGCTATGAAAAGAAGAGAAGCAAAAAGCAAAGGAGAAAAGGAAAGATATAAGCATCTGAATGCAGAGTTCCAAAGAATAGCAAGAAGAGATAAGAAAGCCTTCTTCAGCAATCAATGTAAAGAAATAGAGGAAAAGAACAGAATGGGAAAGACTAGAGATCTCTTCAAGAAAATTAGAGATACCAAGAGAACATTTCATGCAAGGATGGGCTCGATAAAGGACAGAAATGGTCTGGACCTAACAGAAGCAGAAGATATTAAGAAGAGGTGGCAAGAATACACGGAAGAACTGTACAAAAAAGATCTTCATGACCCAGATAATCATGATGATGTGTTGACTAATCTAGAGCCAGACATCTTGGAATGTGAAGTCAAGTGGGCCTTAGAAAGCATCACTACGAACAAAGCTAGTGGAGGTGATGGAATTCCCGTTGAGCTGTTTCAAATCCTGAAAGATGATGCTGTGAAAGTGCTGCACTCAATTTGCCAGCAAATCTGGAAAACTCAGCAGTGGCCACAGGACTGGAAAAGGTCAGTTTTCATCCCAATTCCAAAGAAAGGCAATGCCAAAGAATGCTCCAACTACCGCACAATTGCACTCATCTCACATGCTAGTAAAGTAATGCTCAAAATTCTCCAAGCCAGACTTCAGCAATATGTGAACCGTGAACTCCCTGATGTTCAAGCTGGTTTTAGAAAAGGCAGAGGAACCAGAGATCAAATTGCCAACATCCGCTGGATCATGGAAAAAGCAAGAGAGTTCCAGAAAAACATCTATTTCTGCTTTATTGACTATGCCAAAGCCTTTGACTGTGTGGATCACAGTAAACTGTGGAAAATTCTGAAAGAGATGGGAATACCAGACCACCTGACCTGCCTCTTGAGAAATCTGTATGCAGGTCAGGAAGCAACAGTTAGAACTGGACATGGAACAACAGACTGGTTCCAAATAGGAAAAGGAGTACGTCAAGGCTGTATATTGTCACCCTGCTTATTTAACTTATATGCAGAGTACATCATGAGAAATGCTGGACTGGAAGAAACACAAGCTGGAATCAAGATTGCTGGGAGAAATATCAATAATCTCAGATATGCAGATGACACCACCCTTATGGCAGAAAGTGAGGAGGAGCTAAAAAGCCTCTTGTTGAAAGTGAAAGAGGAGAGTGGAAAAGTTGGCTTAAAGCTCAACATTCAGAAAACGAAGATCATGGCATCTGGCCCCATCACTTCATGGGAAATAGATGGGGAAACAGTAGAAACAGTGTCAGACTTTGTTTTTTTGGGCTCCAAAATCACTGCAGATGGTGACTGCAGCCATGAAATTAAAAGGCGCTTACTCCTTGGAAGAAAAGTTATGACCAACCTAGATAGTATATTCAAAAGCAGAGACATTACTTTGCCGACTAAGGTCCGTCTAGTCAAGGCTATGGTTTTTCCTGTGGTCATGTATGGATGTGAGAGTTGGACTGTGAAGAAGGCTGAGCGCAGAAGAATTGATGCTTTTGAACTGTGGTGTTGGAGAAGACTCTTGAGAGTCCCTTGGACTGCAAGGAGATCCAACCAGTCCATTCTGAAGGAGATCAACCCTGGGATTTCTTTGGAAGGAATGATGCTAAAACTGAAGCTCCAGTACTTTGGGCACCTTATGCGAAGAGTTGACTCATTGGAAAAGACCCTGATGCTGGGAGGGATTGGGGGCAGGAGGAGAAAGGGACGACCGAGGATGAGATGGCTGGATGGCATCACAGACTCAATGGACGTGAGTCTGAGTGAACTCCGGGAGTTGGTGATGGACAGGGAGGCCTGGCGTACTGCGATTCATGGGGTCGCAAAGAGTCGGACACGACTGCGCGACTGAACTGACTGAACTGGCCCACAGGTGAGAGGGTCTACCTGAAGAGTCACCATAACGCCCGTCACCATGAGCCACTTTGTGTCACACACCATGATGGGGTTGAGCACTGTTGTTCAGTCGCTCAGTCATGTCCAGCTCTGTGACCCCATGAACTGCAGCAGGCCAGGCTTCCTTGTCCTTCACTATCTCCTGGAGTTTGCTCAAACTCATGTCCTTTGAGTTGGGGATGCCATCCAACCATTCCAAGTCTAACTTCTGTTCAGTCATCTCGTTCCCTCTCCTGTTTGGCTACCTCTTTCCCTCTCACTCCTAAAAGCTTAATCAGAAAATGAATGAGAGCCACTATTAGAAAGATAACCCCAATCTGCTCTGATTTATAAGTCAACCTTTGGCAAATTTGGCCTCTCCATTATGAGGAACAGATTGCTTCTGAGACACTTCCCAGCTGTTGGTGGGTACTCTTGGCCTGGGAGGTTGGAGGTATGGGGGTGGGCATCAGGGCGACAAGGGAGAAGAAGAACCCGGAGAGAGGGTGAGAATGGGGAGAGGCTGCTTTTTTTTTTCCCAACAGCACAGAATGGTCAATCAATCAGCCTACCTCCCTTCAACAAAAGCCAGCTCTCCTCCAGCCCTGTGGCTGTCACTGCCTGGTCAAACATGGATCCATTCTGAGGTTGGCTAGAGGGCTGTGACTCACTGCCCCCTCAGGAGCTTGCTGGGCTGACTATAAAGACTGGCCAAGATCTCTGCCAATGTGCCCATCCCCACCCTGAGCCAAGCCTTGCTCTCCCCTGCCCCTACCACCTCATCCCATCTTGTGGCTTGCTAGCGTCTGCCTGGCCAGAAGAGCGCCCTTGAGGCTCACTGACTCCCCCTCTCCCCAGGGAGAGCAGAAGGGGAATTCACTGCTCTCTGTGGTATGCATCCGGCCTGTGTTTTGGTATCTTATTTTATTTTTATGTTTAATTTACACTGCCTGCTAGGTTTGGGGCTTAAGTAAACAAAGGCTGTGTTTCCCCCAAGGCTTGGACTTCCTGGTTCTCTGTCAGCAACCGAGTGACCCTTTTAACCTCTCACTCCTTGAGACAGGCAGTGTTGGGGGCGGGATTGGAAGAACAACATACTTTGCGTCAAAAGCCTGGAAATTCTTAGTGCCACCCTGAAATACCATCCCCTCGCCCTTCTCCACATGAATGTTAAGTCCCGAAGCTGCCTTACCAAGTACGGACTGCTTTTAAAGGGCATTGTAAGAGTGTAAGGGTAAAGCACAAGAAAAGGAAAATTCAAAGTATTCACATTAATTTTTTTCTTTTGACAGATATGTTTGTGCATGCTAAGTCGCTTCAGTGATAAGCAGCTTCAGTTGTGTCTGACTCTGCGCAACCCCATAGACTGTAGCCCACCAGGCTCCCTGTCCATGGCATTCTCCAGGCAAGAGAATGGGTTGCCATGCCCTCCTCCAGGGGACCTTCCTGACCCAGGGATGGAATCCCCAAGGGTTGAATCCGCATCTCTTACTTCTCCTACATCGGCAGGCGGGTTCTTTACCACTACCGCTACCTGGGAAGCCTGATGTCTTTGTGCCATCAAGCAAAGTCAGAAAAGCCCAGGTCTTGGGGGCAGAGCCTTGGCAGTGAGCAGCCTTAAAGGCCTATAGATGGAGCAGAGCGCGTTGGGCCTGCCCGGGAAAGGCTTCTTGCCGAATCTCATACATCCTAAAACATAAGAGGAACACTAGCCCCTATGTCCTGGGATAGAACTCTGACAGCAAAGTAATGAATCCTGGTTAACAGTTCTGACATCCTGTTATTTGCTAAAACTAATAATACCATGGCGTTTGTTGACAGAGTCGCAGAAGAACTAAAGTAAACATGGAAACTGAGGAATGGCCAAGTGTAGACAATTACTAACTCAGCAGTTGAGAAGATGGAGTTTCTCAGACACTCCTTGGACCTCTTGGGGCAGTGGGGCCTGAGCACAGTTGGGAGACAATCCCGACGCATCTGTCATCTTGCTGGGTGATTTCTCTCCAACAGTAGGCTGCTGCAATAAGGGGCTTGGTCCATGGAGCTGAGTCCTCAGACAGAGAGTACTAACAAGAAGAAGTGAGAGGGACTCTACCAGTGCACATGGCAGGGGAGGGGCTCCTTGAGAAACATGGCTCTAGCACCTGTTTTATTTATATTTTTTATGAGGCATTTATAAGAATGGCCTTTTAATTTTTTATATAAATTTATTTATTTTAATTGGAGGCTAATTACTTTAAATATTGTATTGGTTTTGCCATATATCAACATGAATCTGCCACAAGTGTACACGTGTTCCCCATCCTGAACCCTCCTCCCACCTCCCTCACTGTACCATCCCTCTGGGTCATCTCAGTGCACCAGCCCCAAGCATCCTGTATCCTGCATTGAACCTGGACTGGCGATTTGTTTCGTATATGATATTATACGTTTCAATGCCATTCTCCCAAATCATCCCACCCTCTCCCTCTCCCTCTCCCTCTCCCTCTCCCACAGAGTCCAAAAGACTGTGTCTCTTTTGCTATCTCGCATACAGGTTATCATTACCATCTTTCTAAATTCCATATATATGCGTTAGTATACTGTATTGGTGTTTTTCTTTCTGGCTTACTTNTACAACAAAGATATGAGTAAGCAAGAACCCAGGTTTTCTAAGGGACTCCTAATTTGGCTAATTAACCATTGAATAAGACTGTTAAACTATCATACTGTAATGAAATAAATAGTGGAAGTATTTAACAACCAGTGGGCACTGCCCACACAGAATAAATGCTCGTCATCACTTTGAATTCAAATATTTATTGACTGCATGTTACTGCAAAATTGTAAAGACAATTTTCTGGAGAAATTTGAAGAAGCTTTAAGGAGAAGAGAAGCACAATACCAAAGTAGAGTAATAGGAGAGTACTATTTGCAAACACTTAAAGTTACTGAAGAGTAATGTCTATTTCAGGAACAGATTTTTGGTGGATATTCTCATATTAATATGTTTTGTGCAAGTGGTCATGAAGTGAAGTGAAGTAGCTCAGTCGTGTCCAACTCTTTGCGACCCCACGGACTGCAGGCTACCAGTTTCCACCATCCATGGGATTTTCCAGGCAAGAATACTGGAGTGGGTTGCCATTTCCCTTTCCAGGAGATTTTCCCGACCCAGGGATTAAACCTGGGTCTCCCACATGGTAGGCATTGTAGGCAGATGCTTTTACCAACTGAGCCACCAGGGAAGATAATGGTCATAGATGGTGATAAATAAAACTAACATCTCATTGAGTCCTCACATTAAGCTCAGAGGAAGGAACGGAAAAATCCTATGGAGGAAGAACACAGATGGATCATGCTTTGCATTTCAGTAGAAAGGAAATAAAAGAAGAGACATAAAGGAAAGTGTGGGACTTACACTTCCAACTTCTCCATGTGCCATCACTGATTTCCCAGGAGGAAAAGGGATGATTTTAAGGACTTCTCAGGTGGCACCATTATATCTATTACTGTGAGATAGAATCCTTTAGAAGAAATGTAGTAGCTGTCATAGTAAAAAAAACTAACATCTCATTGAGTCCTCACATTAAGCTCAGAGGAAGGAACGGAAAAATCCTATGGAGGAAGAACACAGATGGATCATGCTTTGCATTTCAGTAGAAAGGAAATAAAAGAAGAGACATAAAGGAAAGTGTGGGACTTACACTTCCAACTTCTCCATGTGCCATCACTGATTTCCCAGGAGGAAAAGGGATGATTTTAAGGACTTCTCAGGTGGCACCATTATATCTATTACTGTGAGATAGAATCCTTTAGAAGAAATGTAGTAGCTGTCATAGTAAAACAAAAACAAGACAAAACAAAAAAAAAACCAGTCCAAAATGCAGTACTTGTGTGCTATCTCATAAACAACAGAATGATCTCTGTTCCTTTCAAAGGGAAACCACTCAATATCACAGTAATCCAAGTCTATCCCCCAACCAGTAATGATAAAGAAGCAGAATTTGAATGGTTCTATGAAGACTGAAAAAACCTTCTAGAACCAACACCAAAATTAGATGCTCTTTTCATCATCTGAGCTTCACTGGTGACTCAGATGATTAACGTTTCTGCCTCCAAAGCAGGAGACCCAGGTTCCATCCCTGAGTCAGGAAGATCCCCTGGAGAAGGAAATGGCAACACACTCCAGTACTCTTGCCTGGAAAATTCCATGGATGGAGGAGCCTGGTAGGCTACAGTCCATGGGGTTGCAAAGAGTCAACACAACTAAGCAACTTCACTTTCATCATAGGGTACTGGAATTCAAAAGTAGGAAGTCAAGAGATGCTTGGAGTAACAGGCAAGTTTCATCTTGGATTACAAAAAGGCAGGGCAAAGGCTAGCAGAGTATTGCCAAGAGAATGCACTGGTCATGGCAAACATCATCTTCCAACAACACAAGAGAAGACTCTACATATGGACATCACCAGATGGTCAGTATCAAAATCAGATTGATTATCTTTGCAGCCAAAGATGGAGAAGCTCTATACAGTCAGAAAAAACAAGACCAAGAGTTGACTGTGGCTCAGATCATGAACTACTTATTATAAAATTCATACTTAAATTGAAAAAGTAGGGAAAACCACGAGCTCATTAAGGTATGAACTGAATTAAATCCCTTATGATTATACAGTGGAAGTGAGAAATAGATTCAAGGAATTAGATCTGATAGAGTTCCTGAAGAACTATGGTGGGAGGTTCCTAACATTGTACAGGAAGTGGTGATCAAAACCATCCTCAAGAGAAGAAATGCAGAAAGGCAAAATGGTGGTCTGAGGAGACCTTACAAAGAGCTGAAAAAAGAAAAGAAGTGAAAAGTAAAGGAGAAAAGGAAAGATATATCCATCTGAATGCAGAGTTCCAAAGAATAGCAAGGAGAGATAAGAAAGCCTTCCTCAGTGAATGATGCAAAGAAGCAGAGGAAGACAATAGAATGGTAAAGACTAGAAATCTCTTCTATAAAATTAGAGATACCAAGAGAACACTTCATGCAAAGATGGGCTCAATAAAGGACAGAAAAGGTATGGACCTAACAGAAGCAGAAGATATTAAGAAGAGGTAGCAAGAATACACAGAAGAACTCTACAAAAAAGATCTTCATGACCCAGATCACCATGATGGTGTGATCACTCACCTAGAGCCAGACATCCTGGAGTGTGAAATCAACTAGGCCTTAGGAAGCATCACTGCAAACAAAACTAGTGAAGGTGATGGAATTCCAGTTTAGCTATTGCAAATCCTAAAGATGATGCACTGAATATGCCAGCATATTTGAAAAACTCAGAAGTGGTCACAGAACTAGAAAAGGTCAGTCTTTGTTTTAATCCCAAAGAAACACAAAGCCAAAGAATGTTAAAACAACCAAACAGCCACACTCATTTCATCCACTAGCAAAGTAATGCTCAAAATTCTCCAAGATAGGTTTCAACAATACTTGAACTGAGAACTTCCAGATGTTTAAGCTGGATTTGGAAAAGGCAAAGGAACCAGGGATCAAACTGACAACATCTGCTGGATCATAGAAAAAGCAAGAGAATTAAATATATATATATATATATACTTTTGCTTCATTCACTATGCTAACACCTTAGACTATGTGGATAACAACAAGCTATGGAAAATTCTTAAAGAGATGTGAGTGTGAGTGAGTGAAGTTGCTCAGTCGTGTCCAACTCTTTGCGACCCCGTGGACTGTAGCCCACCAGGCTTCTCTGTCCATGGGATTCTCCAGGCAAGAATACTGGAGTGGGGTGCCATTTCCTTCTCCAGGGGATCTTCCCAACCCAGGGATCGAACCCAGGTCTCCCGCACTGCAGGCAGACGCTTTAACCTCTGAGCCACCAGGGAAGCAAAACACCATATCTGCCTACTAAGAAATCTTTATGTAGGTCATGAAGTAACAGTTAGAACCTGACATGGAACAAAAGACTGGTTCCAAATTGGGAAAGGAATATGTCAAGGTTGTATATTGTCACACTGTTTATTTAACTTTATGCATAGTACATCATGTGAAATGCCAGACTGGATGAAGTACAAGCTAGAATCAAGATTTCTGGGAGAAATATCAATAACCTCAGCTATGTAGCTGATACCACCCATATTGGAGAAAGACAAGCAGAACTAAAGAGCTTGAGGAAGCTGAAAGAGAAGAGTGAAAATGGCTTAAAACTTAATATTCAAAAAAGATCATGGCATCTGGCCCCATCGTTTCTTGGAAAATTGATGGAGAAACTATGGAAACAGCGATAAACTTCATTTTCTTGGGTCCCAAATCACTGTAGATGGTGACTGCAGTCATGAAATTGAAAGACACTTTCTCCTTGGAAGAAAGCTATGACCAACCTAGAAAGCATATTGAAAAGCAGAGACATCACTTTGTCAATAATGATCTGTCTAGTCAAAGCTGGTTTTTCCAATAGTCATGTATGTGAGATTTGACTATACATAAAGATGAACATTGAATAACTGATGGTTTTGAAGTATGGTTTTGGAAAAGACTCTTCAGAGTCCCTTGGACTGCAAGGGGATCAAACCAGTCCATCCTAAAGGAAATCAGTCCTGAATACTCACTGGAAGGACTGCTGTTGAAGCTGAAACTCCAATACTTTGGCCACCTGATAAGAAGGGCTGGTCATCAGAAAAGTCCCTGATGCTGGGAAAGACTGAGGGAAGGAGAAGAAGGGGATAACAGAGGATCAGATAGTTGGATGGCATCAGCAACCCGATGGACAAAAGTTTCAGCAAGCTCTGGGTGTTGGTGATGGTCACAGCATCCTGGCAGGCTGCAGTCTGTAGGATTGCAAATTGTTGGACAGGACTGAGAGAGTGAACTGAACTCAAACAGGTGGTACAGTGGTAAAGAATCTGCCTACCAGTGGAGGAGATGCAAGAGACATGGGTTTGATCCCTGGGTCAGGAAGTTAAGGACAATCCCTTGGTGGAGGAAACAGCATCCACTCCAGTATTCTTGCCTGGTAAATTCCAAGAAGAGAAGAATCTGGCAGACCCCAGTCTAGGGAGTTGTAAAAATGTTGAACAGGACTAAACATTCAAACCACTGACACTGAATACAGGAGACCAACTCAGAAAAAGAATCCATTCTCCAGGCACTTATTTTGTAGCTTCTTTTCTTTTATGGATGCTAATGTAAACTTGCAGGATCAGACTTTGCATTAGACATAACTGTAATGTGATGGAGTTGACTTTAATTAAAGCCACAGTCATCAAGACAGTATGGTACTGGCACAAAGACAGAAATATAGATCAATGGAACAAAATAGAAAGCCCAGAGATAAATCCACACACCTATGGACAGCTTATCTTCGACAAAGGAGGCAAGAATATACAGTGGATTAAAGACAATCTTTTTAACAAGTGGTGCTGGGAAAACTGGTCAACCACTAAGAAATTGTTAGCACAACCATTTGAAAGAGTTTCTAAAGCTATTTCATTCAATTAAATTTATTACTATTATGAATTACAATTCATCAACATTTGCCTCTTCTCATACTTCTTTATTGAGTTTAAACTAGAAAAGAATTAAGTAATGGTACATATTGGCGCCTGCAAAGTTCAACAAATGTTACTCTTGTTTTAATGCAGAAACAAACTAAGATCACCTCTCCTATATTCCAAAAGGATTGGACTTGAGCCTATGTCTTCTGCTCCTGGTTGGTTTTCAGAATGATGAAAAGTGTATAGAGCAATAAAACCACATAAATTATTCAAATAAAGATGAACTTCATATGCAAATTTTTCACTCAGAAAAAAAGTCATATTTACAAGTATCATCAAAAATCCAAAAGTAGTTTTAATGTGCGTAACATTGAACTCTCATTATAAAGTATTTTTATTGAACTGACAAATAGATTACAAATAGCCATGAGGTTTCTAACTGTCAAACAGTACCTCAAAATTACAATAGTTTCAGAGAGAATTAAGTTGTAGGGACAAATATATTTCACAGAGTGGTCACAAGCAATATGAAACAGCTTCTAGTCTTTCCTTGTGATTTGACTGTTACTATGTTTGTTACCAAAATTAAGCATATTGTTCTGTGTTTGCTTTGTTTTTGAAATTAATCAAATGAGTAAAGTGAATGCTCCTGAAAATACACACCAGTTTATTAAAATCTTCCCAACCCAGGGATCGAACCCAGGTCTCCCGCACTGCAGGCAGACGCTTTAACCTCTGAGCCACCAGGGAAGCAAAACACCATATCTGCCTACTAAGAAATCTTTATGTAGGTCATGAAGTAACAGTTAGAACCTGACATGGAACAAAAGACTGGTTCCAAATTGGGAAAGGAATATGTCAAGGTTGTATATTGTCACACTGTTTATTTAACTTTATGCATAGTACATCATGTGAAATGCCAGACTGGATGAAGTACAAGCTAGAATCAAGATTTCTGGGAGAAATATCAATAACCTCAGCTATGTAGCTGATACCACCCTTATTGGAGAAAGACAAGCAGAACTAAAGAGCTTGAGGAAGTTGAAAGAGAAGAGCGAAAATGGCTTAAAACTCAATATTCAAAAAAGATCATGGCATCTGGCCCCATCATTTCTTGGAAAATTGATGGAGAAACTATGGAAACAGTGACAAACTTCATTTTCTTGGGTTCCCAAATCACTGCAAGATGGTGAACTAAAGAGCTTGAGGAAGTTGAAAGAGAAGAGCGAAAATGGCTTAAAACTCAATATTCAAAAAAGATCATGGCATCTGGCCCCATCATTTCTTGGAAAATTGATGGAGAAACTATGGAAACAGTGACAAACTTCATTTTCTTGGGTTCCCAAATCACTGCAAGATGGTGACTGCAGTCATGAAATTAAAAGACACTTTCTCCTTGGAAGAAAGGTATGACCAACCTAGAAAGCATATTAAAAAGCAGAGACATCACTTTGTCAATAATGATCTGTCTAGTCAAAGCTGGTTTTTCCAATAGTCATGTATGTGAGATTTGACTATATATAAAGATGACCATTGAATAATTGATGGTTTTGAAGTATGGTTTTGGAATAGACTCTTCAGAGTCCCCTGGACTGCAAGGGGATCAAACCAGTCCATCCTAAAGGATATCAGTCCTGAATACTCATTGGAAGGACTGATGTTGAAGCTGAAACTCCAATACTTTGGCCACCTGATAACAAGAGCTGGTCGTCAGAAAAGTCCCTGATGCTGGGACAAGATTGAAGGAAGGAGAGGAAGGGGATAACAGAGGATCAGATAGTTGGATGGCATCACCAACCCAATGAACAAAAGTTTCAGCAAGCTCTGGGTGTTGGTGATGGTCAGAGCATCCTGGGAGGCTGCAGTCTGTAGGATTGCAAATTGTTGGACAGGACTGAGAGAGTGAACTGAACTCAAACAGGTGGTACAGTGGTAAAGAATCTGCCTGCCAGTGGAGGAGATGCAAGAGACATGGGTTCGATCCCTGGGTCAGGAAGTTAAGGACAATCCCCTGGTGGAGGAACAGCATCCACTCCAGTATTCTTGCCTGGTAAATTCCAAGAAGAGAAGAATCTGGCAGACCCCAGTCTAGGGAGTTGTAAAAATGTTGAATAGGACTAAACATTCAAACCACTGACACTGAATACAGGAGACCAACTCAGAAAAGAATCCATTCTCCAGGCACTTACTTTGTAGCTTCTTTTCTTTTATGGATGCTACTGTAAACTTGCAGGATCAGACTTTGCATTAGACATAACTGTAATGTGATGGAGTTGACTTTAATTTAGAAGAAATTGTTAGCACAACCATTTGAAAGAGTTTCTAAAGCTATTTCATTCAATTAAATTTATTACTATTATGAATTACACTTCATCAACATTTGCCTCTTCTCATACTTCTTTATTGAGTTTAAACTAGAAAAGAATTAAGTAATGGTACATATTGATGCCTGCAAAGTTCAACAAATGTTATTCTTGTTTTATTAATGCAGAAATAAACTAAGATCACCTCTCCTATATTCCAAAAGGATTGGACTTGAGCCTATGTCTTCTGCTCCTGGTTGGTTTTCAGAATGATGAAAAGTGTATAGAGCAATAAAACCACATAAATTATTCAAATAAAGATGAACTTCATATTCAAATTTTTCATTCAGAAAAAAAGTCATATTTACAAGTATCATCAGAAATCCAAAAGTAGTTTTAATGTGTGTAACACTGAACTCTCATTATAAAGTATTTTTATTGAACTGAAAAATAGATTACAAATAGCCATGAGGTTTCTAACTTTCAAACAGTACCTCAAAATTACAGTAGTTTCAGAGAGAATTAAGTTGTAGGGACAAATATATTTCACAGAGTGGTCACAAGCAATATGAAACAGCTTCTAGTCTTTCCTTGTGATTTGACTGTTACTATGTTTGTGACCAAAATTAAGCATATTATGCTGTGTTTTCTTTGTTTTTGAAATTAATTAAATGAGTAAAGTGAATGCTCCTGAAAATATACACCAGTTTATTAATTTGTAATATATTGATAGCTCAGGGGTAAGAATCCACCTGCAGTGTGGGAGACTTGAAGATATTGGTTCAATACCTGGGTCAGGAAGATCTCCTGGAGTAGGAAATGGCAAGCCACTCCAGTATTCTGGGAAATCCCATGACCTGTGGAGTCTGCCAGGCTACAGTCCATGGGGTCACAAAAAGTAGGACATCTTTGAGCGACTCAATGAAAATAACAACTGTAAAAGTTAGTCACCATCTTTTGAGAACATTTGGAAGGCACAAAGGGAAAAATACACCTATAATCCTCACTGCCTTAAGGTCACCCATTATGACATAATATACCGTGTTAGCATAATTTCTTTGTATTGCCCTCCAATAATAAATATTAGGTACTCAGTACACATCTGTATGTAAAAGATACTGTATTTATAGTCTATATCTCTTTTAATGGAATACTTTACAGTAACCATTTTTGCTTATTGTTAAATATTACTCAAAACTTTAAAGCCTGTATTATATTACATTCTGTGGTTGATTGAATAGTAGACTCCCAAATATATGTCCCATGAATGTGACATTATTTGGAGAAAAAAGTCTTTATAGATGTAATTTAGTTAAGAATCTTGATATGAGATCATCATCAATTAACTGGATGAGCCTCACATTCAAAGGCACGTATCTTAGAAGAAAGAAGAAAAGACACAGAGACACACAGGAGAGGAAGCATTGTGAAGATCAAGGCTGAGATTGGAACCATGCATATATAAACCAAGAATTGCAGCTGTCCCAGAAGCTAGAAGAGGCATGGAACAGGTTAGCTCTAGGCCTTTGAAAGAAAGCATTCCTGCCAATGCCATGGTTTCCAGGGTTCCAGATATCTGAGAGAATAAATTTCTGTTGTTTTAAGCTACACAGTTTGAGATGATTTGTAATAGCAAATTCAGAAAATTAATATGCATCCTATGGATTTTTGTAACAATAATTTTCATTTAAAGACAGGTATCTTAGAAGAAAGAAGGAAAGACACAGAGACACACAGGAGAGGAAGAATTGTGAAGATCAAGGCTGAGATTGGAACCATGCATCTATAAACCAAAAATTGCATCTTTCCCAGAAGCTAGAAGAGGCATGGAACAGATTTTCTCTCGGCCTTTGAAAGGAAGCATTCCTGCCAATGTCATGGTTTCCAGGGTTCCAGATATCTGAGAGAATAAATTTCTGTTATTTTAAGCTACACAGTTTGAGATGATTTGTAATAGCAAATTCAGAAAATTAATATGCATCCTATGGATTTTTCTAACAATAATTTTCAAGAGGTTATGCATTAACCATATGAAATTATTTATAGAAAACTTTATGAGCATTCCTAATGATGCCTATAAATTAGATACCTAAACACTGAATTTGAATATTTTTTAAAAATTGAGACTTGTAAATTGTCCCTCAAAATAATGTTACACTTCCACTAATAGTTAATTATGGGCCTTCAAAAAGACCAAGCAGTTTTTCTCTAAATAGTTTGAACCTATTAGAAATAAGAAAGGGTTGCTTTTGGAAATGAAAAGTTGACATTATGCAATTTAATATTCATAATTCCATCAATATCATGCTTTTTAAATTTTTTTCCTATTCCTATAACTTAGAATATCAGCTGAAAGCTGAATATAAAGGAAAGAACTTCAGTGAGAACTTACCCTTCAAAAGATATTATTTCCCTAATATTTCTCTTCATTAGCATATATGAAAAAGACCAAGCAGTTTTTCTCTAAATAGTTTGAACATATTAGAAATAAGAAAGGGTTGCTTTTGGAAATGAAAAGTTGACATTATGCAATTTAATATTCATAATTCCATCAATATCATGCTTTTAAAATTTTTTCCTATTCCTATAACTTAGAATATCAGCTGAAAGCTGAATATTAAGGAAAGAACTTCAGTGAGAGCTTACCCTTCAAAAGATATTATTTCCCTAATATTTCTCTTCATTAGCATAGATGATCAGAAATTACCTGTAAAATGTATGTATCTTTGATTAATTTCATAAACACATAGAGATAATGGAGATAATTCAAGTGCATTTTTCATAACTTTTCTCTAAAATTGACCAATGAGTTTCCAGTAGGAAAAATTTTTATGACTAGATACACAGAAATTATATAATCAAATCCATTTGAATAACTTTCAACAAGACTATCAAGATAACAATTTAAAATTCAGATGTTTATTCCAAATATTGATCAGTAGTAGTAGCAGTAAAAAGAAACTTATAAAATTTTATTTTTAAATATATACTATCTTTGTTGAATTCTTTGAATTAATTTATATAGGCAAAATAAAATAATAAAGACAGCTAAAAAGAAAATTTTAATTTTATGTTTTAAGTTATTATTAATATGGTGAAAGCCTTTGACTGTGTGGATCACAATAAACTGTGGAAAATTCTTCAAGAGATGGGAATACCAGACCACCTGACCTGCAATTGGCTCTTGATGGTAGTAGCACTTCATTAAGGGCCAACCCGGTGGGGATGTGTGGAAAGTGGAAGGCAACCTGCCTCATGCTGCAGGCCTGAGTTGAGCCACCCAAGCTTGGGAGAAGATGCTGCTGTGATCTTCTGGATTCCCCAGGGCAGGAGTGGGAGTCCCCAGGTCTGGCTGGGTCAGCCTTCAGGGAGGCTCCCTGTTGGAGGAAGGCTTGAGGTGAACCTGGACAGGGAAGTCCTGGGCCAGGGTTTTCTCCTGGAGGGAGACCCCCAAGCCCTAGGTGAGCAACTCCCCCAGGAGATGGGTTCTTTTCCTTTCCTAGTCTTTGTCAGCCCTCACCGACCAGGTCCTGGGGACGTTGATCCCTTTTAAAGCTCCCACAGAAGTTTGGACAGAATCGGAGACTGGATGTGGTTTGATTTTTACCTTTTACATCTTTACATTGATCTTTTAATTTTTACTGTGCTATAGTTGATTTATATTATTGTGTTTCTGCTGTACAGCAAAGTGAATTATTTATACTTACATCTACTCTTTTTTAGATTCTATTTCCATATAGATCATTACAGAGTACAGAGTGGAGTGCCCTGTGTTACACAGTATGAGTGCAGTTTTTTAGAAAGGAAACTGTCCTTTCAAAGGAAAATCAAATAGAATTGAATTGTAAAAAATCTAGAGAGAAGGGAAAGCCATTAGCTATCCCAGATTAGCTATCAGGGAGCTTCTCCTGGCTTGAACCTCTTTTCAGAGGGAAGAAAGTTTTTGTCCAGAAGACCAGCTTCCAGGACCTCTGCTTACCTGCCACTTAAATTCTGGTGCTTCCCAGTTTCAGAGATGCTTCTCCATGGCTTGTCCATACGTGCCTGTGGCCCTAGCACCTTACCAAAATAAGGAACCCCCCAGGACACAGCGCAGGCCAGACACGCACGAAGACACTTACACCACTTGCCATGTGGCTTCCTTATGCCCTGAGGCTCTTTCCTAGGTCCCTAGAGGCCTCTGACCCCCAGGTTAAGAAGTCTCAAGTCTCTATTCTAGCCTTGATTCCAGACCCTTTCTCCAGATGATTCATAGGTATTTTAAAAAAATGCACACATACAGAGCTATATTGATGTGTAATCCACATACCCTTGCAACATGTACAATTGAGTGGTTTTTAGTATATTCAGAATTGTGCAACCATCACCAATTCCAGACCATTTTCATCACTTTAAAAAGAAACATTGTACCCATTAGCAGTCATGTCCCCATCCGTGCCAGTAGCTCCTAGGCTCTGGCAACCACTAGTCTACTTGTCTTTATGGACTTGGCTGTTCCAGACATTTTATTTCAATGGAACCAGTTTCATTTTAGGAACTGTATGATACCTGACCTTTTGTTTTTGTTGTCCAGCTTTTTTTATCATGTTTTTAAGGTTCTTCCACATTGTAGCATGTTCTTGGTACGAAATTTCTTTTTATTACTCAGTAATATTCCATTGTGTGGCTATATACCACATAATATTTATCATCATCCAGTGATGGACGTTTGACTTATTGCCACCTTTTGGCTAGTGTGAACAGTCATCCTGTGCACATGAGTGTACAAATACCTGTTTGATTCCCTGCTTGCAATTCTTTCGGGTAAATACCCAGAAATGGATTTGCTGGATCATATGGTAATTATGGTTATTATTTTGAGAACTGCCGGACTCTTCCACAAAGCCTACATCATTTTACATTCTCACCAGCAGTGTAAGAGGATCCTAATTTCTTCACAGCCTCTCCAACACACGTTTTAGATTAGAGCCAACCTATTATTTGAGGTGGTATCTGTCTCATTGTGCTTTCCAAATGCATTTCCTGATGAGTATCCTTCCTGTACTATTGACTATTTGCTTATCTTTTCTGGAGAAATGTCTATCTTTATGCCTTCACCACAG
>SJXQ01010193.1:52451-62804 GCA_006408695.1 Aepyceros melampus | reverse complement strand
TAGAGCCGGTGGTGGGGTGCACATGGGGGAAATAAATGGAGGGTGGGAGGGAGTCTGCTCAGTCCTGCCCTAGGCCTGAGACTAATTGACAGCCCCATGACAAGGCCCTTCTTGAGCCTTCCAGAACCAGCTTCCTGGTGTTCCCTGAGGTGGGCCTGGGACCCTCCTGGCCACTTCCCCTAAGGGTGGGCACTGCAATCCACTCAGGGGATCCAAGGTCCTGGGAGCTGCCCCTTCTGTTTTAGGGACACCTGGGCAAGAGCGTGCCTCTCCTGCACTTGCCCAGCTCAGATCTGGATGTGAAGTCTGATGTGACTTCATCACCACTGCTCCCAAGGGGCCTGAGCCCAAAGGCTGCACCCCTCCCCCGGCCCCGGGCCAGGGCTGCCCAGGGGCCGGGAACACAAAGCTGCCCCTGAGCCTGGGGCCTCAGGAAAAAACTCAGAGCAGGGCACAGGCTAGATTGTTCTTGTCTGTTTTCTCTAGGTAGCCAAGTAATATTTATGGGAGAAAACGCTGTAAAGAACAAAGGATGAAAGTCACCTAGAAATACTAACTTCCAGAGATAACCAGCCACTGCTGGGAGAGTCGCTCAGTTGTGTCCCACTCTTTGTGACCCCATGGACTATACAGTCCGTGGAATTCTCCAGGCCAGAATACTGGAGTGGGTAGCCTTTCCCTTCTCCCGGGGATCTTCCTAACCCAGGGATCCAACCCAGGTCTCCCACCTTGCAGGCAGATTCTTTACCAGCTGAGCCACCAGGGAAGCCCAAGAATACTGGAGCAGGTAGCCTTTCCCTTCTCCAGGGGATCTTCCCAACCCAGGGATCGAACCCAGGTCTCCCGCATTGCAGGCAGATTCTTTACCAACTGAGCTATGAGGAAAGCCCCAACCACTGCTGACATTCTTCTGTTTTCATGAATTTCCTTCCAGTCTTTAAAGAAAGGATTGTTTAATAATACTGACGCAGGTACCAATGAATATATATATCAGGCGCACCCATTCCAAATAGTTTGCACAGCCCCGTTCACTCTCCAAGCTGCATCCTTGTGGCACTATGATGCTCCTGTGGGCTCATACCTCCCTTCCCACCTGTACCCCATCAGCTCTCGAAACTGGGCTCACACTGAGCTCTCCCAGCAGGTGCTTGATAGTTTATTATGAGACTTGTCCAGCAATGCTATCTTTTTGAAGTCCATAAACAGTTTTTCAAAAAACAATTTAGCCATGGTATATAAAGTTGGGAAGAAGCAAATTCTCAGATCTTCATTTCCCTGGAACAATGTTTCTATATATTATTTTGCAGTCTTTTACCTTAAACATACATTTTACATGATAGTCATCAGAATTCATGTGTCATTTTGTATCTTTTTTGAGAAACGCTTGTTAGAAGACTCTGGTAGGGCAGCTGTACATTTCCATGAGGCAGACACTTGTACTAAAGACTACAGTAAAGTTTTTGGCATTAGAAATAATGCTGGTACCTCCATACATTAAATATAGAATGACCATATGGCCCCAAATATTTGAAAACAGGGTCTTGAACCCTTGGACACAAATGTTCACTGTAGTGTGATTCACAATTGCCAAAACGTAGAAACAAACCAACGTGTGTTGAGGGATGACTGATTTATCCACTCAGTGCAGTTCTTTGGAACAGGTTGCAATATTACCCATAAAAGAAATGAAGTACTGATGTCTGCTGTCATATGGGTGGACCTAGAAAACATTTTGTGGAAAACTGCCAGACATACTGGACCACCTGTTGTAAAATTCCACTTAGGAAATGTCTAGAGGCAGTTGCAAGAAAGAAAGATTGATGAGTGCCAGGGCGGGATGAATTTGGAGAGAATGGGTAGGGGGTCTCCTTTTAGGGGCTGAAAATGTCCTGGAATTAAATAGATGTGATGGTTACATGACCGTTCAGAGGCATGAAATGCCACTGAGTTGTACACCTGAAATGGTTAAAATGGTAAATTTGACGTTTGCTGTATTTTCGCACAATATAAAAAATAATGAATGCTGCTGTGTTCTGAATATCCTTATCATTCATGTAATATAAATTCTGATTATTTTAGGATCTATCATTTATAAGAAATATACTGGATAAAAGGATATGATGAACATTAGCAAGGTTCTTTGTAGTTATCAAGATTCCTCCAGCAAGTTGACCATCTTGTGTTCTGGGGTGAAACAGCTTGGGCCCACACAGAGCGCCCCCAACTGGAGATTGCTTCTGGGTCTAAGCAGGAGCCAGGTGCCCCAGCTCTCCTGGGAGACAGACATGGGTATGGCGCTGAGGGCCACTTGGAGCACTTGTCCTCAGCCAGGGTTGTGCCATCGGTCCTTGGGCCTGCTGACACGCACCCTAAGCCTTTGACATCCCACGCTGGGAGGCAAGGCCCACGGGTACCCTCCAGAACCTGATGGAAGGCGAGTCACCCTGAAACCGTCTGCTTGGCATTCTCCCTGGGAGGGGGTGGTTGCCAGGCCTGGCATGACTCTTAGGCTTGGAAGGGACACACCGGGGCATTTCGCCTTAAGTGAGTGTAGGTGTCTGCGAAGTAAGAAAGAAGGGCGTTGGAGGGAGAGAAGGCACCACAGGGGCCCAGCAAATGAAAAAGCTTGGCTGAAGTGCCAAGACCATCTCCACCCGGTCCACAGCTGCCACTCCAGAATCCCCTCCTATTCAGCCAAAGCCCCACCTTCTCCCCCCATCCCAGGGGTACCCACCATCCACACACCCCCAGCCCCTACTATATATAGTCTGCTCCCTGCCCCTCACCAGCTGGAGATACCAACCATGGTGGGCATGTCTGGGTGAATGGATAGTCGTGCCACATTCTGCTCTGAGTGCTTTTTGGCTGGTCCTGGAAAACAGGCACTAAGAGACATCCAAATGACAGATAAAGAAATGGGGGAAGCTAAAGGATTCACTCAGGACACAACACCTGGGCCAGAAACCTCTATGCCCCAAGTCTCACCCCTTCCGCATCCTAATAGGTGACGGTAGCTGTCCCTTCACGTGGATCTGTTCTGGATTGTTTCTCGAGTATTGTGTGTGTACTGCCACCCAGCCTCGAGGTGCCTTGTGGGTCTCAGTGTTCTTCTCACCCCTGACCCATCCCTCCCCTCCCCTGTCCAGGGGGATTCAGGTTTGTCACCCCGAGGTACATTTTCTCCTATCTGTGATGTTCATAAGCATGTGTACTGCCACAAACCACGTGTATGAATATACCACAGTTTTTGGATCCATTCTACCAATGGCAGATCTGTACTCTTTCTGGTATTTCATCCCAGTATCCTGAAGGTGCATCTCCTCAACCCTCCTCAAAAGGGTTCAGGGTCCCTTTTCCTAGAATCCCTGCTTCCCTACTGAGTTCTGGATTTTTCCAGTGTCCTGTTTAGTTCAGTTCAGTCCAGTCACTCAGTCATGTCTGACTCTCTGTGATCCCATGGACTGTAGCATGCCAGGCCTCCCTGTCCATCACCAGCTCCTGGAGTTTACCCAAACTCATGTCCATCAAGTCAGTGATGCCATCTAACCATCTCATCCTCTGTCATCCCCTTCTCCCGCCTTCCATCTTCCCCAGCATCAGGGTCTTTTCAAATGAGTCAGCTCTTTGCATCAGGTGGCCAAAGTATTGGAGTTTCAGCTTCAGCATCAGTCCTTCCAATGAATATTCAAGACTGATTTCCTTTAGGATTGACTGCTTGGATCTTGCAGTCCAAGGGACTCTCAAGAGTCTTCTCCAACGCCACAGTTCAAAAGCATCCATTCTTCGGCACTCAGCTTTCTTTATAGTCCGACTCTCACATCCATACATGACTACTGGAAAAACCATAGCCTTGACTAGACGGACCTTTGTTGGCATTGTTCTGTAGGAGTTCTTTATTCTGGATAATTCGGTGTCCGTTCTGTGCCTGTCCTAACTGTAGTTATGATGTCTTTTGTTATCCAGAAGTCTTATAGTTTAACACAGTCAGAGTGATACCTTTTTCCATTCTTGTTCGCCCATGTTTTATTTTCAGGCAATTCCCTTGCTGTCTGGCGGTTAGGCCTGGGTACTTTCGCTGCCATGGCCCACATTCAGTCCCTGGTCTGAACCCTGGTCAGGGAACTAACATTCCACAAGTCGTGAGGCCCGGCCAAAAGGAAAAGAAAAAATGGCTTCTCTATGTCAGCACCATAAAACCACTTTTCTCACTCGTCCAAGCTAGTTTTAAAGCTCAGTCCATTTAGGACTTGGATCCATTTCGAATTGGCTTGGTGTGGGTTTGGAGCAGTGGCAGCCAGCCAAGGAGGTGGGGCGTCCTCTGGCGGGTGTAGACTATGATCTTACCTTGTGGGGAACTCTGATGGGCTGGCTTTGGTTCACACCTGTCCAGACAGGAGCAGGGACATTTGAATGGTGGCTTGGCCCGTGCACACACGTCTTTCTCTTCTTCATGGCTGAAGGATGAGGGAGCATGAGAAGTGCAGAATATTGCTTTGATCCTTGCCCTGAATGTCGCCATCTTGTCGGTAGCCCTCACCCTCCCCGGGAGGGGCTCACATCTTACTTGTCCTGCCCTGTTCCTGCCCTTTATTAGCTCTGGGGACTCAACTGGCTTTGGTTCACACCTGTCCAGACAGGAGCAGGGACATTTGAATGGTGGCTTGGCCCGTGCACACACGTCTTTCTCTTCTTCATGGCTGAAGGATGAGGGAGCATGAGAAGTGCAGAATATTGCTTTGATCCTTGCCCTGAATGTCGCCATCTTGTCGGTAGCCCTCACCCTCCCCGGGAGGGGCTCACATCTTACTTGTCCTGCCCTGTTCCTGCCCTTTATTAGCTCTGGGGACTCAACGGGATGGCTGAGGAGGAGAGGAGGTTGAAGGCACCCCAGGTGCTCGTGGCAGGGGCGGCCCCAGAATTCTAAGCCTCTGCACCCAGAGCTCTGCTTCTGCCACATGGGTCAAGGATCGGATGGCTGCAGGGTTGTCACAGAGGTGGCCTGGATCTGCGTGTGTGTGCCCACCCAGCTCTCTTGACATCCTAGCCCACCCAGCTCTCCCCTCCCACTGCCTGGGCCCAGTTTCCATAGCAAAGCTGTGGCTGAGTACTGTTTCCAGGGAGAAGTACATCCTTTTTTCTCAGCATCACTTGAGCATCCCACTGCACACCATGAAAATGTGAAATACTCCTCCTTCCGAAAATCCTGAGCGCAGCAGCTCCACATGTCCCCTTCTGGACTTAAGGGCAATGGGGCATCAGTTAATGTTCTGAAAAACCCTGGTTGGGAGTGTTTGTCGATTTCCGTGGTGTGAATATTCCCACCACGACCACCACCCCGGCGTCACCGATCACCGGGTTGGGAAGAGACGCACAGCCACCCACCATCCTGTGGTGTGTCCTTCCAGACACACTAGACTGAAGGAACCCTAAGGGGCCAGATAACTGGAAAATGTAGTAGTTAGAAAGCCATGAGTTTGGAGGATACATGGCCTTTGTTTTTAAGATAATTCATTTAGTTGTACGCTTGTACCATCGAAAGGTTGATACTGGATGTGCGTTAATGGATGCCTCAAACATTCTCTGACCCTTTTGGCTCTGCTAAGGGCTTCAAGGCCAGTCTGCCTATTCCCTTGGCCCCTAGCCTTAGCCAGACCAGCCTTCTCACACCCCCTCACATACACAGCAGCTGGTCCTTTTCTCCCACGCACCTCCCTTCCCTCCTCCGTTTATAACTGCAACCTCCCTGGCTCTCTTGATCTTCTAGGGCTGTGCTGATCACATTCTACAACTAATATCTGTTTCCTTGATACTCTTTGATCCAATAATTCCACTTCTGAAATGTTCTCTATCACCGCCTAGATTATACAAAGACATACATAGATAATAGGTACAGAATGTACCAAAAAAGGTGTCTCTGCAAACTTCTTTCTGATTGAGAACCACTAGTTATAGACAGTAGAGACCAAACCAACACAGAGTGGATGGTCCATGCATAGGCTGACTGTAGTCACAAAGTGGGAAATGACCAAGGAGGAGATATGCCAACAGTCACAGCTTTTATATCCCTGAGACGGTGGGTGATTTCTGTTTTCTTCTTTAGGATTAAGTCTTTTTCAAATGTTCTACAGTAAAATTATTTATTTAAGACATACATAGATAATAGGTACAGAATGTACCAAAAAAGGTGTCTCTGCAAACTTCTTTCTGATTGAGAACCACTAGTTATAGACAGTAGAGACCAAACCAACACAGAGTGGATGGTCCATGCATAGGCTGACTGTAGTCACAAAGTGGGAAATGACCAAGGAGGAGATATGCCAACAGTCACAGCTTTTATATCCCTGAGACGGTGGGTGATTTCTGTTTTCTTCTTTAGGATTAAGTCTTTTTCAAATGTTCTACAGTAAAATTATTTATTTGATAATTAGACGAACCTGATTAAAAAATCTTTCCCACTATGGAAAGATTGGGGAAAGAGGAAAAAATTTCCTGAAATTGCTGTCTACAAAGGACATACCCAGGTAGCCACAAGATGACCATCTGGGTTCCATGACTCAGAGGAGCCACCGGCTGTCCAGGGGTCCTTAGGACTCTGTACTTTCCTGGAACGACACTCAGGGGCTGGGCTGTTCTTGACAGCCCTGAAACTACGATTTTGCAACTATACTGGCCATCTTGGTGAAAACCCTCATTCCTGGAGATGCCCAACTTGGGGGAACACTGTCAACAATTGAAGACTGGGAAAACCGTGGTTTTATCAGGGCAACTTCCTCAGCCCCTCTCTTGGGCTCAGGTGTGTGGCATCCTTTTCTCTGTGGCAAGCCTTGGCTGCCTTGAGGATGGAGATCCAGTCCTTCAAGCCTTTTTGCTCTTCATGGCCCTCGTATCTGAACCCGTTTGTGGATTGACTTCCGTTGCAGAAGGCAGTCAAAGTCTCCCTCCCAACTCGGATGTGCGAAGGAGCAGGAGGGTGGCCCAGCAGGGCTCTAGGCGAGGCTCCCCAGCCCTCGAGGTGTGGCCCTGCCATCCCTAGATGGCTCAGTGCGGTGGCGGAGGGGGCTGGGGTCAGCAGGGCAAATTAGGTCCCATTTGTTTATTTTTGCTTTTATTTCCACTATTCTGGGAGGTAGGTCATAGAGGATCCTGCTGCGATTTATGTCGGAGAGGGTTTTGCCTATGTTCTCCTCTAGGAGTTTTATAGTTTCTGGGCAATGGCACCCCACTCCAGTACTCTTGCTTGGAAAATCCCATGGACGGAGGAGCCTGGTAGGCTGCAGTCCATGGGGTGTTAAGAGTCGGACACGACTGAGTGACTTCACTTTCACTCTTCACTGTCATGCATTGGAGAAGGAAATGGCAACCCGCTCCAGTGTTCTTGCCTGGAGAATCCCAGGGACGGGGGAGCCTGGTGGGCTGCCATCTATGGGGTCACACAGAGTCGGACATAACTGACGTGACTTAGCAGCAGCAGGTCTTACATTTAGATCTTTAATCCATTTTGAGTTTATTTTTGTGTATGGTGTTAGAAAGTGTTCTAGTTTCATTCTCTTACAAGTGGTTGACCAGTTTTCCCAGCAACACTTGTTAGAGATTGTCTTTTCCCCATTGTATATTCTTGCCTCCTTTGTCAAAGATAAGGTGTCCACAGGCGCGCGGATTTCTCTCTGGGCTTTCTATTTGGTTCCAACGATCTATATTTCCGTCTTTGTCTAGCACCTGTTTTAAATGAACTTGTTCAAGTAGGAAGAAAACATACCAGAAGGCCAGAGTTTTTTTTTCCACCTTAAGCCCAGACCCCCTGGACACTTAGAAGGCTTCGAAATATGAAGGGCCATGCAAATGCGGGGTAAGGGCCCTGTCCCCAAACACCGCTGCTAAAACGGCTCAACATATGAGCAGCCTTATCACCGCTCTCTCAAAGTCTAGCATTTCTAATTTCCTGTCCAGTTCCAGTTTGTTGCTTCCATGGTTTCACAAGTTGTGGCTACTGCCTACGGGGAGGGGGATAGTGTTGAGTGACTGATGTTCAAATGGGAATCAGCAAGTAAAATGTAGTCTCTTGAAGGTCTTAGCAACCCTTTCCTATGTGGACGACTTGTAACCTGCATAAAGTTTTGCCCTTGAGAGTCTCTCTCCAGGCAAGAACACTGGAGTGCGTTGCCATTTCCTTCTCCAGGTGATCTTCCCGATCCAGGGATCAGACCTGCGTCTCCTGCATTGCAGGCAGATTCTTAACTGCTGAGCCACCAAGAAAGCCCCAAATGGCACCAGAAGTCAGTACTTTTAGTCTTTCAAGCAGGACTAAAGGCCAGCCAGATAAGAACATGTCCACCAGAAGTGGGCAGTGCATACGTTCTCAAGTGAGCAGTGACTGGCTTTCTAGACTAGAATATAAGCTCTTTGAGGGCAGGGGCTTATCTTATTCATCATTGTATCCCTCAGAGTTTGGCCCAGTGCCTGGCACACAGCCTCAATGCCATACACCTGTGCTTAATAAGTAAACAGAAACTTTAGATAAGTATTTGAACTTGGTTCATGGTCCCCACAGGGAGGAACTATAGGCAAATTCATGAATTTGCTTCCTGTTAATATTTTAATTTGGTGACAATCATTGTCAGAGTTAAAAACACAAAAGACCTGTGAAAATCAAACATACTTGGGAAACCCAACCCAAACACAATCTAAGTGGCCACTAATGACCTGGAATCAAGGCCCGACCTCTTCAATAAAAAGGATAATTCATCCATGTGTGCGTGCCTGGCTCTGTGCAAATGCTGGGACTTCGGTCACTTTCCATCTTTAGCTGGAGGGGCTTGGTCAGTTGGGAACAGGGCACCCACAGGGAGCACTAGAGGGTGGTGAAGCCTGGGAGGAGGACAGCCAAGTCTCAGCTGGCAGTAACATCAAAGAGGGATTTCAGGCTAGCAAGCCTGATTCTGAGTGAGTGACAGCCATATAACTGGAATGATGGTGCAGTGGGGTGGGGGTGCAGATAAAAAACCAATCCTGATTAAAGATACCCTGATGTCCACCAACATAGAGGAAATTCTCACCACTAATGTCACCCTTGGCTTTGAAGTCTTGAGGATCCCTGTTGAAATGAAAAGTCTTTCTCAGGAGGGAAACTTTCGTTTTTCTCAGGGAAGAACATGATGACCTGCTCAGTGTGGTCTGAATATACTTACTTTATTTGGAGTACTAAGTTGAGTATTGAAAATGAGTTGCGGGGCTTCTGGGATTAGTGACCCAGGCTGACTAAGTATAGACTGAGCCTGAGGTGAGGCCTTACAATGGGTCCTGGCTAACTGGTGGCCTTGGGCTTTCAGGGGACGGCAAATGTGCCCAAACGTTCCTGAACTCATTGTAAATAAACCAAACTACCTGAGTGGGCACGTCTGAATAGCAGAGTTTATGACAAAGGAGTTTGTTTTCTCCTGCTCTTCTTGGTAAACACAAGCAAAGTGTTCTGCAGAGGCTGTGAGGAGCAATCATATATATGTCTAAGCCCTACTGGGGATATTTATTTTTAGTGCTCCTTGTGCAGAGAACCTGGTTTGCACGCTCATCAAAGAATCCTCCCTGGAAATCTCCTCAGGTCCTAGCAACTCACTGATAAATTGACATGGGTGAGAAACTAACCCCCAGGAAAGCTCTGTGACTGATAAGGGGTACATGAGTTCTCCTTCCCTGGGGTAATTTCTTTTTACCAAGAGCCTCCTGTTAACCCCAGGGAATGAGTCCAGTGCAGGGAATGCCAGGCAGGAGGTCAGGTTGCTGGGGGAGCTTTCTTTGGCCATTTTCTGCCGCTCTCTGTTGGCAGCTGCCTTCTCTGCCTGTGTAGCAGGCGGCCCTGGCGGCAGACACAATACTCACACCAGAGCTGGCCAGGGCAGCCCTTGCCCCTCAGCACACCTCCTTCTTGCCCTTGTAAAACTGGCAAAACCTCAGCCCCAGAATCCCACTCTAGCTTGACCAGGCGATGGCCAACTGCCTGATACCAGGCAGAGTTGGGCTGATGGAGGGAGGCAGGGGAATAGGGCTGGGCAGCAACCCCCCCAACCCCTGTGGCTCTGTTGTGAGGTGCTGACAGCTGGGAGAGGACCTGAAACCAGTTAGCTTGGGGCTCCCAGCCAGCAGTGTATTTTCATCTTGTTTTGACTGGGACTGTCCTCCTCTGTGTAAACACGTCCATATCAAGAGGAAGAAAATGTAGAACAGCTTAAAATAGGTGGGTGGAACACAACCCACCCATGAATCACCAGCTCAGGGAATGCCCTGCAGGTGGGCCTTGCTTTAAGCAAACCTGACATATGAAAACCTCAATTCAGCAAGAGGGCAGGGATGCACAGCTGT
>SJXQ01010192.1:57006-128828 GCA_006408695.1 Aepyceros melampus | reverse complement strand
TGGTGTTGGAGAAGACTCTTGAGAGTCACTTGGACTGCAAGGAGATCCAACCAGTCCATTCTGAAGGAGATATACCCTGGGTGTTCTTTGGAAGGAATGATGATGCTAAAGCTGAAAGTCCAGTACTTTAGCCACCTCATGTGAAGACCTGACTCTTGGAAAAGACTCTGATGCTAGGAGGGACTCTGCTGCTGGGGGCAGGAGGAGAAGGGAATGACAAAGGATGAGATGGCTGGATGACATCATCGACTCAATGGACATGAGTTTGAGTGAACTCCGGGAGTTGGTGATGGAACAGGGAGGCCTGGCATGCTGTGATTCATGGGGTTGCAAAGAGTCAGACACAACTGAGCCACTGAACTGAACTGTGTTTCCTCCCTGCTATTTTCCTGGGGCCAAACTATGGTGGAGGTAATGAAGATAGTGGTGACCTCCTTCAAAAGGTCCCATGCATGTACTGCTACACTCAGTGCCCCCAGCCCTGCAGCAGGTCACCACTGACCCATGCCTCCACCAGAGACTCCTGGACACTCCCAGGCAAGTCTGGGTCTGTCTCTTGTGGGGTCACTGCTCCTTTCTCCTGGGTCCTATTATGCTCAGGGTTCTGTGTGTGCCCGCGTAGAGTCTGTTTTCAAGTCCTGTGTAAGTTCTTGTGGCGCTATGGTGGGGTTAATGGTGACCTCCTCCAAGAGGGCTTATGCCATACCCAAGTCTGCTGCACCCAGAGTCCCCACCCCTGTGGCAATCCACTGCTGACCCATACCTCCGTAGGAAACACTCAAACACAAACACAGTTCTATCTCAGTCTCTGTGGGGTCTCTGGGTCCTGGTGCATACAAGGTTTGTTTAAGCCTTCTGACCATCTCTGGTGGGTATGGGTTTTGATTCTAAACATGATTTCACCCCTCCTACCATCTTGCTGGGGCTTCTCCTTTGCTCTTGGACGTAGGGTATCTCCTCACAGTCACTCCAGTGCTGCTCAGTGGCCATGAGATATAACTCACATAACATCAAATTTTTCCTTTAAAAATGTACGATTTGGTGAGTTTTAGTGTATGCATACAGTTGGCTATCCCTCATTGCTAATTTCAGATCATTTTCATCACTCCAGAAAGAACCTCCTGTGCATTAATCCTCGCACTGCTTCCCTCCTTCCCCTAGCCCTGGTGAATACTAAGCTACTTTCTGTTCCTATGGATTTGCTTATGCAGAAATTCCACATTAATTCCATGCAATATACAGCCTTTTGTGGCCAACTTCTTCTACTTAGCCTAAGGGTTTCAAAGTTCATCCATGCTATAGTATGTGTTGACGGCACTCCACTCCTGTTAGAGGTCAAACAGTACTCCATTGTGTAGATACACTATACCTTGTCTGTCCATTCATCAGTTCATAGATATTGGGTTGTTTCCACTTCTTAGCTATCATGAATAATGTTGCTCGAACACTGGTGTACAGATTTTGTGCTGTTCATTTTACTGGGTATACATCTGAGAGTGGAATTGCTGAGTAATATGGCAATTGTAGGCTGAACATTTTGAAGAACTGCAAAACTATTTTACAAAGTGGCTGCACCATTTTAGATTTCTGCTAACAATGAATGAGTTTTCCAGTTTCTCCACATCTTCATCAGCATTTATTATTACCTGTTTTTTTTTGTTGTTGTTGTTTTTTAGTGATCTTAGAGGATGTGAGGTGATATCTTACCATATTTTGGTTTATATTCTGTAATGGGGAAACAGTGGAAACAGTGTCAGACTTTATTTTTGGGGGCTCCAAAATCACTGCAGATGGTGACTGCAGCCATGAAATTAAAAGACACTCCTTGGAAAGAAAGTTATGACCAACCTAGATAGCATATTGAAAAGCAGAGACATTACTTTGCCAATAAAGGTCCATCTAATCAAGGCTATTGTTTTTTCCAGTAGTCATGTATGGATGTGAGAGTTGGACTGTGAAGTAAGCTGAGCGCTGAAGAATTGATGCTTTTGAACTGTGGTGTTGGAGAAGACTCTTGGGAGTCCCTTGGACTGCAAGGAGATCTCCCAGTCCATTCTGAAGGAGATCAGCCCTGGGATTTCTTTGGAAGGAATGATGCTAAAGCTGAAACTCCACTACTTTGACCACCTCACGTGAAGAGTTGACTCATTGGAGAAGACTGTGATGCTGGGAGGGATTGGGGGCAGGAGGAGAAGGGGACGACAGAGGATGAGATGGCTGGATGGCATCACTGACTCGATGGACGTGAGTCTGAGTTAACTCTTGGAGTTGGTGATGGACAGGGAGGCCTGGGGTGCTGCAGTTCATGGGGTCACAAAGAGTCGGACACAACTGAGCAACTGAACTGAAAGTGAATGACTAATAATGTTGAGCATATTTTTATGTGCTTATTGGCCATTTCTATATCTTTCTGGTATTACTTATAAGGGATACTAGCTTTTATTTTACTTTTCTTATCAAGCCTTTTTCTAGTTTTAGTATCAGGGTAATATTGGCTTCATAGAATGAATTTTCAAGTGTTCCTTTTATGAAAAGTTCATTAAATGATTGGTATATTAACTATTTTTCTTTCCAGGTGGCACTAGCAGTAAAGAATACACCTGCCAATGCAAGAGATGTGGGTTTGATCCCTTGGTTGGGAAGATCCCCTGGAGAAGGAAATGGCAACCCACTCTTGTATTCTTGCCTGGGAAATCCCATGGACAGAGGAGCCTGGTGGGATAGAGTCCATGAGTTCGCAAAGTGTCAGACCCAGGTGAGCAACCAAGCAAAACATGTGGTCTATTCTGGGAAAAGTTTCATGTGTTGTTGAGAAGAATGTATATTTTGCTGTTGTTTGGTACAGTATTCTGTACGTGTCTATCAGGCCTAATTGCCAATGAAAAATTCACAATGTCTACCATCCAATCAAAAATGACCAGACATGCAGAGAAGCAGAGAATATAACTTATGATAAGAAAAAAAAATCAATCAAAACTGACCACAAAATAGCACAGATTACAGAATTAAAAACCAAGAACATTAAAAGTTAATATGACTGTAGTATTGTGTATGTTCAAGATGATAAGAGCAAACATCTTGAGTAGAGACATAAAATACATTTTTTAAAAGATTCAAATTACACTTAATGAGATTTCAAACTATTGTTTGTTGAGATTTTTTTCTAATGGATGTGATTAAGGGCAGATTCAACATTACAAAAGACAAGACTAGCAAACTGTAAGACACAGCAATAGAAATTATTCAAAATGAAACAGAGACAAAAAGATGGATTAAAATGAGAACAGATGCTATTTTAATCCATCTTTTTGTCTCTGTTTCATTTTGGATAGTTTTTATTGCTGTGTCTTAAAGTTTGCTAATCTTTTCTTTGGGGAAGGAAAGGGTAAGATGAATCGAGAGAGTAGAACTATTAAACAGAGTGAAGTAAGTCAGAAAGAAAAACCCCAGTACAGTATACTAACACATATATATGGAATTTAGAAAGATGGTAACAACAATCCTATATGCAAGACAACAAAAGAGACACAGATGTATAAACAGTCTTTTGGACTCTGTGGGACAAGGTGAGGGTGGGATGATCTGAGAGAATAGCATTGAAACATGTATATTATCATATGTGAAACAGATCACCAATCCAGGTTTGATGCGTGAGACAGGGTGCTCGGGGCTGGTGCACTGGGATGACCCTGAGGGATGGGATGGTGAGGGAGGTGGGAGGGAGGGTCAGGATGGGGAACACATGTACACCCATGGCTGATTCACATCAGTATATGGCAAAACCACTACAATATTATAAAGTAATTAGCCTCCAATTAAAATAAATAAAAATTTTTAAGAAGAGAGAGTAGCACTGAAACATGTACATTGCTGCTGCTGCTGCGGCTGCTGCTGCTACTAAGTCGATTCAGTCGTGTCCGACTCTGTGCGACCCTGTAGATGGCAGCCCACCAGGCTCCCTCGTCCCTGGGATTCTCCAGGCAAGAACACTGGAGTGGGTTGCCATTTCCTTCTCCAATGCAGGAAAGTGAAGAGTGAAAGTGAAGTCACTGAGTCATGTCCGACTCATAGCGACCCCATGGACTACAGCCTACCAGGCTCCTCTGTCCATGGGATTTTCCAGGCAAGAGTACTGGAGTGGAGTGCCATTGCCTTCTCCAACATGTACATTACCATATGTAAAACAGATAGCTAATGGGAAGTTGCTGTATAACAGGGAGCTCAACCTGGTACTATGTGACAACCTAGATAGATGGGATGGAATAGGATGGGTTGAGGGGTGTGAGAGACATTTAAGAGGAGGGGACATATGCATACTTATGGATGAACTCATTGTTGTATNGTACTGGAGTGGGGTGCCATTGCCTTCTCCAACATGTACATTACCATATGTAAAACAGATAGCTAACGGGAAGTTGCTGTATAACAGGGAGCTCAACCTGGGGCTCCGTGCTGACCTAGAGGGGTGGGATGGGGGCTGGGGGAGATGGGAGGTTCAAGAGGGAGGTGACATATGTCTACTTATAGCTGATTCTCATTGGTGTAGGGCAGAAGCCAACACAATATGGTAAAGTGATTATCCTCCAATTAAAAATAAATTTTACAAAATGAACAGAGCATTGATGAATTGTGGAACAACTTAAAGCACCAAATACACCTGTAACTGTAGTCCCCATAGTGGGAGGGCAGGGGGAAGAGGTGGTAGGGTGGTGATAGAAAAAATACTTGAAGAAATAATGGCCCCAAATTTCCCAAATATAATAAAAACTGTAAATTCACAGATCAGAACTGCAACAAACCCCTAGCACAAGAAATATGAAAAAGATGAAACCAAGGCATATCATAATAAAATTGCTTACAATCTGTGATAAAGTGGAAAATTCAAAAGCCAGTAAAGAATAGAGAAACAAATATAAGGGTATCAAATTTCAGAGACAATGCAAGGTAAAAGATATTAGATCAATATCTTTAAAGCACTAAAAAAAATAACTGGCAACCTAAAATTCTTTATTCAGCAAAGATATCTTTCAAAAATGAAGAAGAAATGGTTGTTTTCAGATATAAAGGAACTGAAAGAATTCATTACCAGCTGACCTACAGAACAGGAAATGTTAAAAGAAGTGCCCCAGGCAAAAGGAAAATTATGCAGAATAAAATCCTGAAACTATGCAAAGGACTGCAAAGCAGAAGAAATGGCAACTCTATGAGTATTTACCCAAGATTGTTTTTATTATTTAAATCTCTTTAAAAGATAATTGCTTGAAGCCAAAATAATAATATATTGTGAGGCTTATAACAAGTAGGGGAAAAAAACATGTGACACTAATATTAATTGAACAAAGGTCGGCAGGTATAGAAATGAAAGGTTGTAAGTTTCTTATACTATCCATGAAGTAATTTAACATAACTTGAAGTAATTTAACATCAGTGACATTGGATCCTTGAAGAGCAAGAGTCTGAACTGGTTGGGTCCACTGTGCATGGATCTTTATTTCTGGGCTGCATCAGGTTTTAGCTGTGGCGGGTGGGCTTTTGGCTGGAGCACATGGACTCTAGTTGTGGGGCGTGGGCTTAGTTACTCCACGTTATGTGGGATCTTAGTTCCCCGGCCAGGCACTGAATGCATTCCCTGCATTGCAAGGAAGATTCTTAACCATTGGACCACCAGGGAAGTCCCCTACATGGATCTTATTTTTTAATAAGCATAGTCATCCCTCCGTGTAGGTGGAGTCTGGCTTCAGGACCCAGTCATGGACCATGGATATTCATCCCATAGTCAGCTCTCCATATCCAGGGTTCAGTATCCATGGATTCAACCAACTGCAGACCATGTAGTATTTACTGAAAAACTTCCATGTGTTCAGTGGACTGGTACGGTGCAAACTCACGTTGTTCAAGAGTCAGTTGTACATACAATACTATGCACTCAGCAGCTGACTAGGTCCACAGATGAGTGACCACGGCTATGTAGGGTTGACTCGGTCTTGGCCATCCTTGAATTTTGGCATCCACAGCAGGTCCTAGAACCAATCCCCCATGGATCTGAGAGACAACTATGGATCATACTGAATTTCAAACATCCTGGATAAATCCCTTCACGGCACAGATCACGGCTGATGTGGTTGGGAACCTCTGTCCTACACGGTCCATAGTGCCCATAGATCGATCTTCTGAAAGTCAATGCTACCACCCTTTGCTGCTCGAAATGTAAATAAATGACTCAAGGTAGGCTCCTCCAGAAAATCTTTAAGTTAAAGTCTTGGGCTTCCCTGGTGGCTCGGTGGTAAAAAATCCGCCTATCAATGCAGGAGACATAGGTTTAACCCCTGATTCAGGAAGATCACACATGCCTTCGATGAACTAAGCCCATGCCCCACAACTATTGAACTGTGCTCTAGAGCCTGGGAGCGGAAACCACTGAGCCCTCCAGCTGCAACTACTGAAGCCCATGCGCCCTAGAGCCTGTGCATGGCACCCCATGCCAGTATTCCTGCCCGGAGAAACCTGAAGGGCTACAGTCCATGGAGTTGCAAAGAGCTGGACAGGACTGAAGTGACAGCATGCACACACGTGTTCATTCCTGTTTTATAGAAGTTTCTCATTTAATTTCCATCTCATCCTCTACTAAAGGAACTTTACAGTCTCTGAGTCTGTTGGCATCTTTCCTATAGTTATGGCAACTGCATGTACTGAGTCCTGAGAGGGTTCAAGTCAAAAACTCCAGACCCTATTGACTAAATTCATTTGGGAAGACACAGGAAAACTGAAGGTAAAAGGGGGTTTATGCCCACATGTCCGGTTGACAGCCAAGCCCCTCCTTGGCATAGAAACACAAAGGATTACAACAGGAAAAGAAAGGACTGCTTCATTAGAAAACGTCTACTTATTCTTATTCCTTTGGTTCCAAAGCAGTTTGGCATGCTGGATGGAAAAGAAGCTACAAACACCAACAACTAAATGACAGTTTCTTGGCTGATTCTACAGGCTGTAGCCAAACAGAAAAGAGCCCTACGGCTTCCCACAACCTGAACAGAATCCAGCTGAACGGGGAAGCTGAGGATGAGATTGGAGTCAGACACTTAGAGGGAACACACTGGGGACACAATGGTGATACTGGTCCCCAGCTCAAGGCTCCCTTGCAGCCCCCACCACACTGGGTGTCAGCAGCTTCCAGGCAGGCTCAGGGGGACTGCAAGGTTCAGGGTGTTTGTGAGGCTGGGGGCAAGGGATCAACTCACACTGAGCTACTGACCTTGCAGAAGCCAGGAGCACCAGACCATCAGGACAAGGGGGAAAGAAAGGATGAGATATGAAAAGAGAGGGGAGGACAAGAACCAGGTTTATAAACAAGGACAATAAACCCTGACTTCTCCTTCCTTAGCGACCTTCTCAGGGAACACGCTGTCAGTTTCCCTGAAAATGCTGCTGAGAGGGAAAGGGAGGCAAATTAAACCGTTCAGCAGTGAGTTATCCTTGTTTAATGTGTGTATTACATTCTCCTTTTTACAGGCAGCTATGACCCTAGAGTGCTCTGATTTCTGCAAACCAGTTACATGGGCTGTATGTATGTTTATGGTTTAATGGTGTCCTGAAGTCAAGAAGTTAGAAACTATCTGTCTATATCTACACACACACACACACACACACACACACACATATATATCAGATGATGAGCCCCCGATAAGCAGAAATCTTGTCTCCTTGACAGACTTGTTGCCGAGGGGGAGGGGAGCCAGAGAGAGATGGATTGGGATTAGCAGATTAGTTAGGGATTAGCAGATGCAAACATATATAGGATGGATAAACAACACAGTCTTCTGTATACAACAGGGAATTATATTCCATATCCTATAATAAATGATAATAGAAAAGAATATGAACAAGAATGTGTTTATATGTATAACTGTATGACTTTGCTGTAGAGCTGAAATTAACACAACATGGTAAATCAGCTATACATCAATAGAATAATTTTTTTACTCTTTCTTGTGGGGTTGTCTTGTGACCCACTAGAATCCAATATCATCTCATCTGCAAATTAGTAGAATACATTTTTAAAATTTTTACTGAAGTAGATTTGATTTACAATGTCGTGTTTCAATAAAAGAAATTATAAAAATAAGAGAAATCTAGTCTCCTTGGAATGAAGAATTGATGCTTTCTTTTCAAGCTTATGGGGCTCACCTCTGCATTTTTGCAGCATTAAAATTTTCATCTCCCTTTATCAGTATGCTGTCAACATTTGTTATAATTCTATGCACCACTGTATCCACCCCCCATGAGCTCACAGGCTCCTGAGGGTAGGACTCCTGTACCAAGAACCTCTCAGCGCCAACCCACCTAGGGCAGAGCCATTGTCATGACTTGCCCACCATACTTGTTTGTTGAACAAATACATATTTGCTTGGGTAACTGATCAACAGAGAAGACTAGTCAAGAAGTTTCTGCTTGGATTGGATGGGATCAAGATCTGAAGCTGTCAGCTGAGAGGGTCATTATAGGTCATCCAATCAAACTCCCACCATCACCACCGTGTTTTACTTGCAAGTCCTGGGGAGGCTGGGACATCATGCAAGGTCACATGACTGGATAAGGAGAGTGCAAGGTAATCCAGGTTGATCACTGACTTTGCCAAGGTCCAAATAAAAAAGAAGTTAAAAATGTAAGAAGCATTTGAGTCAGTTCTAATGAGGTGGATGAACCTAGAGCCTATTATACAGAGTGAGGTAAGTTAAAAAGAGAAAAACAGATATCATAATGCATATATATGGAGTCTAGAAAGATGGTACCAATGAATCTATTCACAGGGCAGCAATGGAGATACGGACATAGAGGACAGACCTGTGGACAAGGAGGGAAGGGGAAAGGAAAGGGTGGTGTGCATGGGGAGGGCCGCGCAGAAACATACACCACTATACATAAAACAGAGAGCCAGTGGGAACTGGCCGTGTGACACACAGAACTCAAACGGGAGCTCTACAACAACCCAAAGGGGAAGGATGGGGAGGGAGGTCAGAGGGAGGTTCAAAAGGGAGGGGACGCATGTATACCTATGACTGATTCACATTGATGTGTGGCAGAATCCAACACTATATTGTAAACCAAGTGTCCTTCAATTAAAAACAAATAACTTTAATTTTTAAAAGATATGAAGGATATGCATATTGTGAACACATATTCACACATATATATATGCATATGGCTACCCACTCCAGTATTCTTGCCTGGGAAATCCCATGGAGAGAGGAGCCTGGCGGACTACTGTCCATGGGACCACAAGGAGTCAGGCATGACTGAGTGACTAAACAACAACATATATATATAATGGCAAATTGCACTATTTTCTGATAATAGAAAGGCTTTCCCAGTGGCTCAGTACTGGGCAAATAATCCACCTATGATGCAGGAGACATAGGTTCTATCCCTGGGCTGAGAAAATCCCCTAGAGAAGAGATGGCCACCCACTCTAGCATTCTTGCCTGGAGAATTCCCTGGACTGAGGAACCTGGCAGGCTCCAGTCTATGGGGTCACGAAGAGTCAGACATGACTGACATGACTAAGCACTCACACACGCACACACTGATTACAGAAATGATACGTGGAAATGCATTGAAAAAACTCACGAGACCCAGAAATGTTTAGAAAGAAGAAAACAAAAACCATCAAAAATTCCACCATCTGGAGCTGGCCATGTTTTCCATGACAAATCTCTTCCTGTGTTGCTTTATTTGTCTGAGTGCCATGGTGAAAACTAGTCCCACCTTTTTACTTGGCAGACCGTCCAGGAAAAAATGGGCCCTCCTTGTCAGACACTGCCTGGATTAAACAAGGCGGCAGATTCTCTGTCACTCTCCCCTTTGAGAGGGTGGTCTGTTTCCCTTTCTCTTGAACTTGGCATGAGCACTTTACTCAGGGGCAGAGAAAGCGGTGCCATGCCAGCTCTGGACCAGCACCTCACAAACATCCAGCAGCTTCCACTCCTATAATCTGGAGAGTTCTGAATTCGTGTGCAAGAAACAGGCCACCCTGATGGAAAGGACATGAGCAAAAACCATGTGAAAGGCACTCTGGTGGCTCAGTGGTGAAGAATCCGCCTGCCAATGTAGGAGACATGGGTTCGATTCCTGGTTGAAGAAGATCCCACATACTTCGGGGCCACTAAGCCCACGGGCTGCAGCTACTGAGTCCACATGCCACAGGTCCTGAGGCCCATGAGCCCTGAGCCTGTGCTCTGCAGCAAGTGAAGTCACCACAATGCGAAGCCTGTGCACTGCAGCTAGAGAGCAGCCCCTGCTCGGTGCAACTAGAGAAGAGCCCGGGCAGCGGCAAAGACCCAGCACGGCCAAAACTAAAAATAAATGACTTGTTACACTGTTGGTGGGAATGCAAACTAGTACAGCCACTATGGAAAACAGTGTGGAGATTCCTTTAAAAATTGCAAATAGAACTGCCATATGACCCAGCAATCCCACTGTGGGCATACACATCGAGGAAACCAGAATTGAAAGAGACACATGTACCCCAATATTCATTGCAGCACTGTTTATAATAGCCAGGACGTGGAAACAACCTAGATGTCCATCAGCAGATGAATGGATAAGAAAGCTGTGGTACATATACACAATGGAGCATTACTCAGCCATTAAAAAGAATACATTTGAATCAGTTCTAATGAGATGGATGAAACTGGAGCCGATTATACAGAGTGAAGTAAGCCAGAAAGAAAAACACCAATACAGTATATTAACACTGCTGGGCATACACACCGAGGAAACCAGAATTGAAAGAGATACATGTACCCCAATGTTCATTGCAGCACTGTTTATAATAGCCAGGACATGGAAGCAACCTAGATGTCCATCAGCAGATGAATGGATAAGAAAGCTGTGGTACATATACACAATGGAGTATTACTCAGCCATTAAAAAGAATACATTTGAATCAGTTCTAATGAGATGGATGAAACTGGAGCCGATTATACAGAGTGAAGTAAGCCAGAAAGAAAAACACCAATACAGTATACTAACACATATATATGGAATTTAGAAACATGGTAATGATAACCCTGTATGTGAGACAGCAAAAGAGACACAGATGTATAGAATGGACTTTTGGACTCTGAGGGAGAGGGAGAGGGTGGGAGGATTTGGGAGAATGGCACTGAAACATGAATACTATCATGTAAGAAATGAATCGCCAGTCTATGTTTGATACAGGATACAGGATACTTGGTACCGGTGCACGGGGATGATCCGGAGAGTTGATATGGGGTGGGAGGTAGGGAGGGTTTCAGGATTGGGAACTCATGTACACCCGAGACAGATTCAAGTCAATGTATGGCAAAACCAATACAGTATTGTAAAGTAAAATAAAGTAAAAATAAAAATTAAAAAAAAAAATACCCAGTTAGAAAAATTTTCAGTTTTCCTGAGATAATTTTTTGTCATCTAGATGAATTCTAAAGAGAAAAAATTTACCCATATATTTTATTCACTTCTCCCAAAGTCATCAAAACAGGACATGATCCTTGTAATTTATCTGTTCACCAAGTAAGGGAATTATATTAATTATAACAAATATTCATAGATGCATAGTAGAAAAAGGATTGACTCTGAATCAGACAGAGCTGAGTTTGATTTGATCTGCCCCCTCAACTTATTAGAAGATTAGCTTTTGAGTAGTTAACTTCCATGTAACTCACTTTCATAATTTGCAAAATGAGACAAAATCACTTCTACATAGTTATTGTTATAATTAATGTTAAAATACAAAATGAGCCATACAAAACAAGACATGGAAAGGGTCATTGTGTAGATAAGATTAACATTCACAATATAAGGCTTACAATATCTAGTATTTTACCTGGCCCCTAATAAGCCCTTGATAAATATTTGTTGAAGAAGGCAAACTGGTTGTCTAAGGAGGCCTTAAAAATGCCTAAGAAAAGAAGAGAAGCAAAAGGCAAGGTAGAAATGGAAAGATAATACCCAACGGAATGCAGAGTTTCAGAGAAGAGCAAGAAGGCATAAGAAAGCCTTAAGTGAAAAATGCAAAGAAATAGAGGAAATCAGTAGAATGGGAAAGACTAGAGATGTCTTCAAGAAAATTAGAGAACCAAGGGAACATTTCATGCAAGGATGGGCATGATACAGGAGGCACGATAAAGGACAGAAACAGTAAGGACCTAACAAAGGTAGAAGAGATTAAGAAGAGGGGGCAAGAATTCATGAAAGAACTATGCAAAAAAGATCTTAATGAAAGGGATAACGTTGATGGTGTGGCCACTCACCTAGAGCCAGACGTCCTGGAGTGTGAAGTCAAGTGGGCCTTAGGAAGCGTTACTGCAAACAAAGCTAGTGGAGGTGATGGAATTCCAGCTGAGCTGTTTCAAATCCTGAAAGATGATACTGTGAAAGTGCTTCATTTAACATGCCAGCAAATTTGCAAAACTCAGCAGTGGCCACAGGATTGGAAAAGGTCAATTTTCATTCCAATCCCAAAGAAGGGCAAAGCCAAAGAATGTTCAAACTATCAGACAGTTGTGCTCATTTTGCATGCTATGAAGGTCATGTTCAAAGTCCTTCAAGGTAGGTTTCAGCAGTATTTGAACCAAAAACTTCCAGATGTACAGTTAGTTCAGTCGCTTAGTCGTGTCTGACTCTTTGCGACCCCATGAACCACAGCACGCCACTCCCTGTCCATCACCAACTCCCGGAGTTCACTCAAACTCATGTCCATTGAGTAGGTGATGCCATCCAGCCATCTCATCCTCTGTCATTGCCTTCTCCTCCTGCCCTCAATCTTTGCCAGCATCAGGGTCCTTTCAAATGAGTCAGCTGTTTGCATCAAGTGGCCAAAGGATTGGAGTTTCAGCTTCAACATCAGTCCTTCCAATGAACACCCAGGACTGATCTCCTTTAGGATGGACTGGCTAGATCTCCTTGCAGTCCAAGGGACTCTCAAGAGTCTTCTCCAACACCACAGTTCAAAAGCATCAATTCTTTGGCACTCAGCTTTCTTTATAGACCAACTCTCACATCCATACATGACCACTGGAAAAACCATAGCCTTGACTAGACGGACCTTTTTTGACAAAGTAATGTCTGCTTTTTAATATGTCCAAGCTGGGTTTATAAAGGCAGAGGAACCAGAGATGAAATTGCCAACATCCATTGGATCACACATAAAGAAAGTGAATTCCAGAAAAATATTTACTTTTGTTTAAATGACTACACGAAAGCCTTTGACTGTGTTGATCACAACAAACCATGGAAAATTCTTAAAAGAGATGAGTCATACAACTTTACCCTCCTCGTGAGAAATCTGTATGTGGATGAAGAAGCAACAGTTAGAACCTTACATGGAACAATGAACTGGTTCAAAATTGGGAAAGGAGAATGACAAAGTTATATATTGTCATTCTGTTTGTTTAACTTCAATGCAGAATACATCAGGAAAAGTCTGGATGAATCCCACCGATCTGGATGAATGCTAAGCTGGAATCAAGATTGCTGGGATAAATACCAACAACTTCAGATATGCAGATAATACCATTCTAATGGCAGAAAACAAAGAGAACTAAAGAGCCTCTTAATAAGGGTGAAAGAGGAGAGTGAAAAAGCTGGCTTAAAACTCAACAGTCAAAAAACTAATGGCATCTGGTCCCATCAGTTCAGTTCCATCAATTCAGTTAATCATTCATGTCTGACTCATTGCCAACCCATGGACTACAGCATGCCAGGCCTCTGTTTCCATTACCGACTCCTGGAGCTTTCTCAAGCTCATGTCCATAGAGATGGTGATACCATCCAACCATCTCATCCTCTGCTGTCCCCCTTCTCCTCTCACCTTCAATCAATCCCAGTATCTGAGTCTTTTCCAATGAGTCAGTTCTTCACATCAGGTGGCCAAAGTATTGGAGTTTCAACTTTAGCATTAGTCCTTCCAATGAATATTCAGGACTGATCTCCTTCAGAATGGACTGGTTGGTTCTCCTTGCAGTCCAAGGGACTCTCAAGTGTCTTCTCCAATACCACAGTTCAAAAGCAGCAATTCTTCTGTGCTCAGCGTTCTTTATAGTCCAACTCCCACATCCATATATGACTACTGGAAAAACCATAGCTTTGATTAGATGACCTTTGTTGGCAAAGTAATGTCCTGCTTTTTAATATGATATCTAGGTCGGTCATAACTTTTCTTCCAAGGAGAGCTATTTTATTTTATGACTGAAGTCACCATCTGCAGTGATTTTGGAGCCCCCCAAAATAAACTCCCTCACTGTTTCCATTGTTTCCCCATCTATTTACCATGAAGTCATGGGACCAAATGCCATGATCTCAGTTTTCTGAATGTTGAATTTCAAACTAACTTTTTTACTCTCCTCTTTCACCTTCATCAAGAGACATTTTAGTTCTTCTTCCCTTTCTGCCATAAGTGTTGTGTCATCTGCATATCTGAGATTATTTATATTTCTCCTGGCAATCTTGATTCTAGCTTGTGCTTCATCCAGTCCAGCATTTCTCATGATGTACTCTGCATTTAAATTAAATAAGCAGGGTGACAATATACAGGCTTGACATACTCCTTTCTTGATTTGGAACCAGTCTGTTGTTCCATGTCCATTTCTAATGGTTGCTTCTTGACCTGCATACAGATTTCTCAGGAGGCAGGTCAGGTGGTCTGGTATTCCCATCTCTTTCAGAATTTTCCAGTTTGTTGTGATCCACACAGTCAAAGGCAATAAAGCAGAAGTAGATGTTTTTCTGGAACTCTCTTGCTTTCTCCATGATCCAGCGGATGTTGGCAGTTTGATCTCTGGTCCCATGACTTCATGGCAAATAGAAGGGGAAAACGTATAAGCAGTGACATATTTTATTTTCCTGGACCGCATGATCACTGTGGACTGTGACTGCAGCCATGGCATTAAAAGACAATTGCTCCTTGGAAGGAAAGCTATGAGAAAACTAGACAGCATATTAAAAAGTAGAGACATCTCTTTGCCAGCAAAACTCTGTATCGTCTAAGCTATGGTTTTTCCAGTAGTCATTTATGGATGTGAGAATTGGACTATAAAGGAAGCTGAGCATGAAGAATTGATGCTTTCTAACTGTGGTGTTGGAGGAGGCTCTTGAAAGTCCTGGACTGCAAGGAGATCAATCCAGTCAATGCTAAAGGAAGTCACCCTGAATATTCACTGGAAGGACTGATGCTGAAGCTCCAGTACTTTGGCCACCTAAGGCCAAGAGCTGACTCGTTGGAAAAGACACTGACTTAGGGACTGAACAGCAACAACAATTGGTTGAATGAGTGAATACTAGAAACTGCTAACTGCCATACTGAAAAGACAACCCAGTGTTTCAACAGCTCTTCACATGAACAAAACATCCATCCCACTTCATTAAACAACTATGTGTATCAAATGCCTGGTCTGTCTTAGGCACTGTGTGGGTATAGTAGATATGTGTAACTTTCAAACAAGTTAGTAAAAGAGATCATCTATGAATAGGCAATTTCCATACACTGTGATGAATTCAGTAAGCACAAGACTAATATGAACTTCTAGGGAGCTCCCAACTCATTTTGAGGAATTTGTTAAGTCTTCTCCAAGAACGACTGAGATGCATGCTGCTGCTGCTGCTAAGTCGCTTCAGTAGTGTCCGACTCTGTATGACCCCATAGACAGCAGCCCACCAGGCTCCGCCGTCCCTGGGATTCTCCAGGCAAGAACACTGGAGTGGGTTGCCATTTCCTTCTCCAATGCATGACAGTGAGAAGTGAAAGTGAAGTCACTGAGTCATGTCCAACTCTTAGTGACTCCATGGACTGCAGCCTACCAGACTCCTTCGTCCATGGGAGTTTCCAGGCAAGAGTACAAGATGGATGAGCCTGTACAAAAATAGCAGAGGAACTGGGGTGATGAAAGCATATGATAGGTGGAGGGAACATGTAAACACTAGAAAAAACCTGCTCATTATGGGCCTGTGGAACTACAGTGAGGAAATGATACACCGTTAAAACACTTGCTCATTTCCATCAGTGTGTGTCACTCTCTGGATCCCTCAACCGCTATTGCTCTCACTTCTGTCCAGACTGACCTTTAGCAGATCACCAGCTCTGTCTGTCTTCTACCTGCTCAGCTTTGAGGTTGTGCCAGTTCCTGCAAGGAGGTCAATCCAGTCAATCCTAAATGAAATCAACCCTGATATTCATTGAAAAGGCTGATGCTGAAGCTCCAATACTTTGGCCACCTTATGTGAAGAGCCTACTCATTGGAAAAGACCTCGATGCTTGGAAAGACTGAGGGCAGGAGAAAGGGATGACAGAGGATGAGATGCTTGGATAGTATCACCAACTCAGTGGATATGAGTTTGCACAAATTCCAGGAGATGGTGAAGGACAGTGAAACCTGGTGTGCTGCAGTCCATGGGGTCACAAAGAGTCAGACATGACTTAGCGACTGAATAACAACAAGGACTATTCCTGCTGTTATCTGACACCGATTCCTGACCCTTCTCTGGCTCCCTTCCTATACACTGCTCTTGGCATGAAGACAACGGTTTACCCGTGCAGGCTGGTGATACACTTGATCTTCAGAAGGGTGTGGGGGTAAAAATGGTCCTGATGCCCTTAACCTTGGAGCCTTTTTGGTTTTTTATTAACTGAGGAGATATGTTTGAAGTTCCTTTTTTATGCCAGACACCGTCATAGATACTGGGACGTCAGAACAACCTGTCCTTCAGGAGCTCACTATCCAGCTAGGTAAATGACATGAGAACAAATGAATAGCACAGCAAGAGAGGCACTGATGAAAACCTGCGCAAAGGCCTAATAAAACAGAGACAGGCTTATCAAGCAGTCAGTTTACTAACGCAAATAAATGAGAGGGCAGTTGAGCATCTATACCACAAATGCCTGCATCAGGCAACATGGTGTTGTTTTTGTTTATTTATAGCTAAATCAACCCTTTTATATTGCAGAATCAGTTTCGGCATGTAAGCAGCTTTCTTGACTCTGAATTTCAGATAAATCATTCAGAATATTTGATTCTAACTTAATAACTCACATTTTATTTTTTGAACAGAACTCAGTGTTGATATTTTGAGGGAGGATAGGGGTTGGGGGCAGAGAAGAGAAACTCCATCCTTGTGGGAATGCATATGATAAAACTTGAACAAAAAAGTGACATAAATCCATTCATTAAATGGATTCATTTAAAAACGGACAAAATCCATTCCTTAAAATAAGATATTGTATGCAACTTACCAATGACATTTTAGTTCACATTGATTTATCTTTGCTAAAAAAAATGACTTCTCACATAAATTACAATTTATTTAAAAGAAATAGTTCCTAATTCACATGACTTGTCACCATTTGCACCGGTGGATGAGTAACTAAATTCCTATTTTGTGTTTGATGTCACGTGAGGTGCTGGTGGAAATGAAATGGATGGCAGGGCCCTGTCCTGAAGGAGCTGTCAGCCTAGTCACAGAGATTCAGGTTGTTCTGGTGTGGTGTGGCAAAGGGCTCCTCTAAGTCAGGCTGGGGCCATCAGGGATAGGAGCTGTGGAAGGTTTTCTGGGCCAGAGGAGTAACCTGAATTGAGCTTTGGAAGCAAATTCTACTGTTATTGAACTCCCATTTAATGTTGACCTCATATTTTTATTCACCTCTTTGTTCAGTGGTTTGGGGTAGCTTTATCGATGGAACTAGCATATGTGGAGTTTGGAAGTTCATCAGTTTGAAGCCAGGGTTTGGACACGTTCACCTACTCTGATGAGTGAAGGTTGTGGAACACAGAGAGGACTTTGCACTTTTGGTTCTTCTTTAAATAAGGTGCCACTAATTCTTAAAGAGAAGGCTACAAGCGCAGTGCAGTTCTGCAGATGGCAGAGGTGATGGGATGGAACCAGGAGAGGATATTCTATCTCTAGTGAAGCTGGAAAGGGGCCTGGTCAAATCCTCCTTCTCCTCTAAGCACAGTTTTTCTTTTCTCTATTACCAGAGAAAGGATCACTTTTAATATTAACATATTTTGACTACTGTCCTTATTCTTGTAGTCATTTTCCTACCTTCCTGAGAATAATGTATAGATGTGTAATAATTCTGGTGTTTTGTATTTCAAAAGAATAATGGTCTTTGCTCAGCCATGTAGAAAGGAAGACCCAAGAGTGACCTGCTTCTTATGCTTTTAATTATAAGTAAGAAGCATCATCTGTGCAGTCAAAGCAATTAGAAATAGGGTTCACGTAGAGTAGATCCCACCTACATCCATTTGCAAATCACTGCTCTCTCTATGTAGGGGGCTATGTTATACTTCCTGACCATACTCCTCAGCTACTCTCTACCATGTCTGCCCACCACAATTTGGATATTTCACAGACACAGCAGTCTCAACATCTGCACTTACAACTTATTGCCCCAAACTTCCTTGTCATCTTATGTTTCATAATATTGTTGATAGATGCTACCACCAAGGTCCTCAAGCCAGAACTTTAGGAGTTCCCACCTTCTCTACTATCTCTCCCATGACCTTTCCTATTAACTCCTAATAAAATAAGCATTGAATCAGAGCTAAGGCCTGTCATGCCATCATAAATGTCTCTCAGACAAGTCTCTTCATCCTATTGATTCTGATGAGACAGGAATACTTCAAGCCTATAATCTAGTTCCACGGCTCCACAATCAAACTTTTATGATGTAATTGATGACATCATCCTCCTGCTTAAGGCAGCTTCCTATGAGCTACAGGACAAAGTCCAAAATTACTTACTTAACACATTCTGTACGGCTCTTCCTAGCCTGGTCCCAGTTCTTAGTCCTCATCTTCTCCCACTCTTCCCAGGGGGAAATGCCACTCTGGAAACACTGGAAGCTCTGCACCGTGTTTCCTTATCTCTGATTAATCCCTTAAAAGCCCTCAATGTTAGCTCAGACCTGATCTCCTTTAGGAAATTTTCCTGGACCCCAGGCTGGCTAGAGACCCTCTTTCATTCTCCTTTAGCACCTCTCTCTCTTAGCCAGTGTGTTCCAGTACTTCCTTTTCTCATCTGTCCTTTCCTATGGGCTCCTTAAGGGCACGAGTGATGATTTGTTTTTATCTGTCTTTAGCACCTCCTGGACTTCCCAGGTGGTGTGAGTGGTAAAAAATTCGCCTGCCAATGCAGGAAATGTAGGACATACAGGTTCGACCCCTGGGTCAGGAAGATACTCTGGAGAGGGGCATGGCAACTCACTCCAATATTCTTAACTGGAGAAACCCACGGAGGAGGAACCTGATGTGCTGTGGTCCATGGGGCCACACAGAGTTGGACATGACTGAAGCGACTTTGCACGTGTGCATGTTGGGTTTTGCACAGTACAGGTGCTCAATAGGGGCTCTTTGTGTTAAGGCATAGATGCATGAGTGGATGAATGAATGAGTAAGTGAAAGAACTGGATTATGATTAGCTGTAGAATGAACTCCGAGTAAAAAATTATGCTGAATACACAGAATCCAACCTTCACACAAGCTCCTTATGACATCCTAAAGACTCCATTACTGATGTTCCCTGTGACCACTAATGAGTCACTTAATCTCTCATCTGTAAAGCTTAATTAGTGCTTCAGCAATAAGTGCAAGCCCATAAAATGCTAGGTGTTCAATTCATTGCTTCAGAAACACCATCACGCTCATAGTCATTTGGAATAAAACTATTAGATGGGCAACTATACTCCATTTTCAATTAAAAATGCTAGATTCCCTCTTCCCTGAAATAGATTTAATGGCAGCTGTGTCCCAGCTGTTCCTGAAGATGCCTCAGCTTCAAACATGGGGATATTACTACATCAGAGATGCAAAGGCCTTTAATTCCACAGCAAGCTTCCATGATGCCTGCACCTGGGGGCGGGTGCAGGCTAAGTAATCAGAGTGAATGAAGGGGGGCAAACAAGCAGTTCTCCTAATGGAAACAGTCAAGGGGCTGGTAGTCAAAAAGCTGGCAATTTTATGGTTTCTCTACTGGACCTGAATCATTGCACTGATGATTCCTCTCCAATGCAGAGGAAAGAATATGGAGTGTGTACTTCCCACAGCTTTTAACCAACTAGAGAATTAAGGAAAGTGAACATTTTTTTTTAAAAGTTTAAAGCTACATATAGAGATGACATCGCATTAAAGCATTCAGTTCAAATGAATCCAAGAAGCCTGTTTTTGAGGTTCTACTGTCTACATTCAGTGCTGTGGGAGGACCACTGATGAATGGATGAGAAATAGCTCCAAGCCTCTGCAGTTTCACATAAGTAGAGGTAAATGTGTAACTAACATAAATGAACCTGTTTTAATGGCTATATGGAAATACAAAGTATTGCAGGAAGAGCAAAGAGCAAAGTGATTTCTGACTTGAGATATAGGAAAAGCTTTGCAGAGAGTGTAGGAATCCAGTGGTCTGGGCAGGCTTCCAAGCTGAAGCCTTCATCCCTACCTCATTCTGAAAAAAAAAAAAAAAAAACCCTGAGAAATGAAGATTAACAGTGTACGGCAAAGTATTGCCATAATGACTGAAGACACTGAGCTGGGAGACAAGTCTAATGGAGAGCTGTTACACCTCCATGGGGAACAGGCTGCCAGGTGAGATTTGGGAACTCACGACAGCTCTCACCCTAAAAAGACAGATCACTCCCTGCAGAAGAAAGGTAAAGACGAGCTGATCCTCGTTATTCCTCCAAAACTTACCAGTCAGAGAAGTCATACATACTCAGAGAGAAGCCCAGAACCACACTAATTAAGCTCCTTCTGAGGAAGGAACACTAGAGCCAGACATCCTGGGGTGTGAAGTCAAGTGGGCCTTAGAAAGCATCACTATGAACAAAGCTAGTGGAGGTGATGGAAGTCCAGTTGAGCTATTTCAAATCTTAAAAGATGATATTGTTAAAGTGCTGCACTCAATATGCCAGCAAATTTGGAAAACTCAGCAGTGGCCACAGGACTAGAAAAGGTCAGTTTTCATTCCAATCCCAAAGAAAGGCAATGCCAAAGAATGTTTAAACTACTGCACAATTGCATTCATCTCACATGCTAGTAAAATAATGCTCAAAATTCTCCAAGCCAAGCTTTAATAGTACGTGAACTGTAAACTTCCAGATGTTCAAGCTGGATTTAGAAAAGGCAGAGGAACCAGAGATCAAATTGCCAACATCCACTGGATCATTGAAAAAGCAAGAGAGTTCCAGGAAAACATCTATTTCTGCTTTAATGACTATGCCAAAGCCTTTGACTGTGTAAGTCACAGCAAACTGTAGCAAATTCTTTAAGAGATGGAAATACCAGACCATAGACCTGCCTCTTGAGAAATCTGTATGCAGGTCAGGAAGTAACAGTTAGAACTGGACATAGAACAATCAACTGGTTACAAATTGGGAAAAGAGTACGTCAAGGCTGTATATTGTCACCCTACTTATTTAACTTCTATGCAGAGTACATCATGTGAAATGCTGGACTTGATGAATCACAGGCTGGAATCAAGACTGCCAGGAGAATTATCAACAACCTCAGATATGCAGATGACACCACTCTAATGGCAGAAAGTGAAGAAGAACTAAAGGCCCTCTTGATGAAGGTGCAAGAGGAAAGTGAAAAAGCTGGCTTAAAACTCAGCACTCAAAAAACTAAGATCATGACATCCAGTCTCATCACTTCATGACAAATAGAAGGGGAAAAAATATAAACAGTGGCAGATTTTATTTTCTTGGCCTCCAAAATCACTGTAGACAGAGACTGCAGCCATGAAATTAAAAGATGCTTACTCCTGGGAAGAAAAGCTATTACAAACCTAGACAGCCTATTGGGCCTCCCTGGTGGCTTAGGCTATAAAGAATCTGTTCACAGTGTGGGAGACCTGGGTTTTGAAGATCCCCTGGAGAGGGAAAGACTACCCACCCCAGTTTTCTTACCTGAAGAATTCCATGGACAGAGGAGCCTGGCAGGCTGTAGTCCATGGGATCACAAAGAGCTGGACACGACTGAGTGACTAACACAAAAAAAAGACAGCATGTTAGAAAGCAGAGGCATCACTTTGCTGACAAAGGTCCGCATAATCAAAGCTATGGTTTTCTGGTAGTCATGTACAGATGTAAGAGTTGGACCATAAGCAAGGCTGAGTGCCGGAGAATTGATGCTTTCAAACGGTGGTGCTGGAGAAGACTCTTGAGAGCCCCCTTGGAGGCTCTCAAGGAGATGACACCAGTCAATTCTAAAGGCAATCAACCCTGAATATTCATTAGAAGGATTGGTACTGAAGTTCCTATACTTTGGCCACCTGATACGAAGAGCCAACTCACTGGAAAAGACCTTGATCTGGCAAAGACTGAAGGCAGGAGAAGGGAGTGACAGAGGATGAGGTGGTTGGATGGCATCAGTTGACTCAATGGACATGAGTTTGAGCAAACTTGGGGATAGTGAAGGACAGGGGAGCCTGGTGTGCTGCAGTCCATGGGGTCACAGATTTGGACATGATTTAGTGAATAAACAATTGCTGATTCATGTTGATGTATGACAGAAACCAACATAATATTGTAAAGCAATTATCCTCCAATTAAAAATAAATACATTTAAAATAATAAGAAAGAAGAAAAAGAAAGAAAAGGCTCTCTGGAGAAGGTGATACTGCATCTCCTTGTATGTGACTTTTCCCTTAAAATATCTTTCCTTCCAAGCCTGCCAGCTGCGACTGAAGCACTTATTTTTTCCCCATTATTTCCGGATTGGCACAGGAGCTGATTTAGCATATAATTGGTGTCTCATGTGTATACAGTAGGTAGTGTATATCACTGCTATATATAGTATGTTTATAAAATGCTCATCATGGAGTCAGATTCTAAATCAGCAATTCTCTTTCACGTGCAGCTGCATCCAAATGACTCTTTCCCTGGAGAAGGAAATATTTTATTTTCCCTGCAAGGCCACACAAAGACAGGGACACGAAGAAGAGCTGAGAGAAGGCAGTTTTTTCTCAGGGAGAGCTGCCTTTTCCTGACGGTATACTGGAGCAACCCTTGTGTTTGGTTCTGTCATGAAGGATTGATGTACTTTTGTATGGACTCCCAGAGGGAGGAGCATTTATGTTTTGTGATTCCCTGTGAGAATTAGAATAACACTTTGCAAGTGCCCACTCAATTGTTGTTATTGTTGTGTAGTTACTAAGTCATGTCTGACTCTTGTGACCCCATGGGCTGTAGCTGGCCCTCCAGGCTCCTCTGTCCATGAGGTTTTCCAGGCAAGAATTCTGGAGAGGATTGCCGTTTCCTCCTCCAGGGGATCTTCCCGACCCAGAGATCAAACCTGGATCTCCCACAATGGCAGACAGATTCTTTATCACTATCCACCAAGGAGGAGCTGAGCCCACACACTCAACATTCATTTGTTAATCAAGTAAAATGTAATAAATGGGTAACCGTAGCAGCTGTGCAAAGCCATGTTCCCTATCTTTCAATTTTGGATGGTGCAGTGTATAACTGACACAGTGGAGCACACAAAGATTTAGTATCTTTGACCTTATATCCAAGAAAGAAAGAAAGTGAAGTCACTCAGTAGTGTCTGACTCTTTGTGATCCCATAGACTGTAGTCTACTAGGCTTCTCTGTCCATGGGATTTTCCAGGCAAGAGTACTGGAGTGGGTTGCCATTTCCTTCTCTAGGGGATCTTCCTGACCCAGGGATCGAACCCAGGTCTCCTGCACTGCAGGCAGACGCTTTACCCTCTGAGCCACAAGGGAAGCCCACTGTATATCCATGGGCTGCATAAATGTCATGTGCATTTAACTCTACATGGCTGAAGCTGATTCAGAGAATATATGCAAAATTGTGAGCTGATAGGAAAGTGCTTTTGTCTGAACAGAGGTTTCATAACTTTCATCAATTTCTTATAGAATCCACAATTCAAAAATTAAGGACCATGTTTAAAACCAAAGCTCTAAATTCATAGAATTCAACTCATCAAATATTTACTGCAAGTCAACTCATTAAATATTTAATGACATTTTGCCTGGAAATGTTTATATGTGTATATCTTGGCACTACTTCCATTCAGTTATAATAACCAAAAACCTAGAAGGTCATTGTAGACATTATCTCTCCCAGATGTAATCTAGCATCAAGTGCTGTCAAGTCTACTGATCACATACTTTTCAAATCCATTCACTTTTCTCCAGTTCTACCAAGTCTCACCTACGCTCTCATCATCTCTCATCTGAACAGCTGCAATAGCCCCTTCACTCTGTCATCATCCAGTCTTGTCCTCTGCCTAGCCAGTCTCCACAGGGAAGTTAGGGGACCTTTTAAAGGTGCCAACCTGATTACATCCTTCCTTGATGAAGATGACTTCATAAGTCCTCTCAAGTTAAGACCAGAGCCCTGAACATGACCCTGTATGATCTGGCCTTTGCAGCCCCTCTCTGCTAAACACTCCAGCCTGAATAACCTTCTTTAATCCTCGGTATGTGCCATGTCCTCGTCTGCCAAAGGGTCTCTGCATATATTCCTCCCTCTGCCTTGAATACTCCTTTCTATTTTCTTTATCCAGTCACCTCTATTAACACTCCACTTCTCCACGCAGTAGACATGTAGCAAAATCTTCCGTGTCCTCCATGGCTAGGTCAGTTCCACTCTATGCACCTTCATGGGACCCACCTTTCTCTATTTCAAAGCACTTAGCACAATTAGAGGGTCTTCCCTGGTGGCTCAGACAGTAAATTATAAGTTTTTATTTACTTTGTGGTTACTTAATAAATGTGAATCCTTCCAGTTAGACTCTAGGCTTCTTGAAAGCAAGTACTCTTTAAAAAAAAAACTTATTTGGCTATGCTGGGTCTTAACTGCAGCATGCAGGATCTTTAGTTGTGGCATGCAGGATCTAGCTCCCTGACCAGGGGGTCAAACTCAGGCCCCCTGCATTGGGAGTACAGAGTGTTAGCCACTGGACCACCAGGGAAGTCTCAAGCAAGTACTTTTTATTGTTGAATTTCCATGGCTTGGCATTCTGCCTAGTACAGAGGAGGCCTCAATAAGTTTTTACTGAGTGAATGAATAGATGGTCTCTTCTATTGAACTCTAAAGTTTTTAGAAGTAGAAATTATCACTGTGTAGTAGATTGAACAAATTGAAGGATTTCTAACCATCTGCCCTAAGATCACATGCCCTCTTCACTTACTTTCTTAGCTACGTGGTCTTGGGTTCCTTTGAGCTGCTGTGTTCTACAAGTAGTTACAACCAATGAGTAGGAACTACTGTTATTTCAAGTTTACAGATGCAGAAAACTGAGGCTTAGTAACAGCAGATAAACCATTCCTTGTATGTGTTAGTATCCTAATGTTACAAATAAAAGAGCTGGATTAGTTACTCTCTAAGGATCATTCATGATTATGAGTCTAAAAGCTTTGGGGATGAAAGTTTTTGCAGCTTGAGATAGTCTATTATCAACATTCAGTAGGGCACCTGGGAGAGAGAGACTTAAACCTGTAGATAGAAAAAGAAGTTCTGAATCTGACTTTTACTGAAGCTTCTTCTTTTCAAGTATATAAATAAAAAACTCATCGTGAAATCAGACTCCAGGCAAGATGAATATTATCTTTTAACATATGTATAGTGGTTGCAGTGAGGTACCATGAAGCTCTCTCTCCAGGACCAAGGAATTCATTCTCTCAGCTGCTGGGAGTGTTGACTGCCGATGACTCACAACTGAGCCCTTTTCTAGCAGGTAGGTCGGTGTGAGTAGTCATTAAGTCGTGTCTGACTCTTTTGTGATCCCATGGACTGTAGCCTGCCAAGCTCCTCTGTCCATGGAATTTTCCAGGCAAGAATACTGGAGTGGGTTGCCATTCCCTACTCCAGGGGATCTTCCTGATTCAGGGATTGACCTCGTGTCTCCTGCATTAGCAAGTAGATTCTTTACCGCTGGGACCCTAGGGAAATCCCCTGCAGGCAGTTGCCTCAGCCTAAGGGGCTCGGGAAGTGCCTCACCCAGCACTCAGCATCCATGGGCATTGCTGCCTTCCAGTGACTGGTGGATGTGGAGGTACCAAGGCAGAGCCTGTTACTCTAAATGGAGACAATTCTGCTGAGTGAAGTAGCATTCTAGTGCAAGATGAGCAAGTGGTACATTTTGGATCAGGCACGAGCAAGGCCAGCAAGCACTTGTGTGCCAGATGTGTAGCTAGTCCAGACTCCATGTCACCCACTATAATAATAAATCAGTAATTCTCCTGAAGCTAATACCTATGGCTGCATGGAGAATCTCCCCTGGCCCAATAACAGAAGAGAAGTAACCTGAGCTTGTTTAATGGATGAGCTAGTGAATGGCTCAAAGGCAAAACTGGGCTGTTGATACACCACAGAGCTTCTCAGGGTAGCCCTGAAAAATAGTGGTGTGAGAAAATCCTCCTAGAGGGCAACGTTTAGTGGATATCCATGTATGTGCAAAGAAAAGGGGCCTAAAGTAGAATATATCTGGATTATTGGACAGTGTTGAATGGCTGGTTAATCAGCAACAAAAAGGTCTGTGGAAAAGACACATGTATGGACCTGTGAGAGTGGCCACAGTGTGAAGACCTGTGTGTTGCACGTTACAGCTCATCCCAGAGCATCCCCTGCAGAGGAGGCACTGAACGACCGCATGATGCCAACCGTTCTCCGTCCCCGGCCACCCCTCTGCCGACACAGAGGGCCACAGAGAGAGGGGCTACTTATCATGCCTGTGGCTGCAGCATGGGCTCTCATTCGTCAAGAATGGTCCCGTTCCTGAGTGTCTCAGGCTTAACCTGTAAGCAACAGAGACCATGTCCAAGTCCCCAGGATGGCAGTATCACTCCACGAGACCCACAAGACACTGGGTGGCATGTCATGTGTGTTGTCCTTCTTCCATCTTGAAATGAGCAATTTTCTCTGATATCAGCGCATAATCCATTTGTGGATTTACCTTTCCTGCCCACAGGACCCCCGCTGACCTTACTAAATGATGAGTTCACATAACTGTCTGATCCACCAACACAGGGTCCTGCATAATTCTGCACCAGAACAAGGGACTGCTGAGCAGCCAGAGAGGTTTGGGAGTCACGGGTCCCATCACGTACCGCCCCTCCAGACTCCTCCCACCTTACAGAGTAATGGGGGTGCATCTTGAAGGTACAACTGGGGTATTAGCTTAGGTTCACTGAGCCACCAGGGAAGCCTGAAATGAAGTCTTCGGGGCTGCTTAATCCCAATGGGCTGGTGTCCTTATAAGAAGAGATCAGGACGCAGAGTGACACCTGGAGTGTGCGAGCACAGACGGACAGCCACGTGCAGAGGTAGCAGTGGGTAGCCATCTGCCAGCCAGGGAGGGCGGCCTTGGAAGAAACCAACCCTGTGGCACCCTGCTCTCGGGCTTGCAGCCTCCAGAGTGGCCCTTTCTTTGTTTCAATGGGCTATTTTGGGCCTTTTGTTATGGCCACTCTAGCAAACGAATATATACAGGGATGTTTTCAGTGAGAGGCCTGCAGATCCTATTTGATTTAATCAGCAAATATTTTCTCAGGTTGAGTCAACTTAAAATGGAGAATTCAGCCTAAAATCTTGCTGTATATAAATTCTAAATCATTAGCACATGTCTGTATCCAAGAGAAAGATCTGAATCCCCCACTGATAACCATTCCCTGCCACATGGTGTAACCTCTCATGGAACAAGCAAGACCCCTAAAGCAAATTTTTAAAGAAAGAAAGAAGCTTCTTTCCAGTCATGATATTTCCTACTTATCTGATTATACTCTAAGTAAGAATGGCAATCTTTTTATAAGAAACGTATCACTTTGTATACAGGATTGGACGCCTAACAAATGGGATAGGAACACCTGTATATGACAAACCTAGACAGAGTATTATAAAGCAGAGACATCACTTTGCTGACAAGCGTCCATCTAGTCAAAGCTATGGTTTTTCCAGGAGTCGTGTGGATGTAAGAGTTGGACCATAAAGAAGGCTGAGCACCGAAGAATTGATGCTTGTGAATTGTGGTGTTGAAGACTCTTGAGAGTCCCTTGGACAGCAGGGAGATCAAAGCAGTCAGTCCTACAGGAAATCAACCTTGGATATTCATTGGAAGGACTGATGCTAAAGCTGAAATTCCAATACTTTGGTCATCTTATGCCAAGAGCCGACTCACTGGAAAAGACCCTGATGCCAGGAAAGATTGAGGGCAGGAAGAAAAGGGGGCTACACAGGTTGAGATGGTTGGGTGGCATCATTGACTCAATGGACATGCTGCTACTGCTAAGTCACTTCAGTCATGTCCAACTCTGTGTGACCCCATAGATGGAAGCCCACCAGGCTCCCCTGTCCCTGGGATTCTCCAGGCAAGAACAATGGACATGAGTTTGAGCAAACCCTGGGAAATAGTGAAGGACTGGGAAGCCTGGCCTGCTGCAGTCCAGGGTTGCAAAGAGTTGGGCATGACTGAACACATTACCTTAAAATGCCTGATTCCCAGTCTTTGGTCAGTGGGACCACAGGCAGGCCTATAGGCAGGGTCTGGAGCCTGGGAAGACCAAGATCAAGGTGCCAGCAGGTTCCCTCTGGTGAGGGGCTATTTCCTGGTTTATAGACAACTGTTTCCTCATGCCCTTACATGGCTTTTCCTTAGTGCAGGCGCAGAGAGAAAGGGGAGGGGGAGGGAAGGGAGAATGCTTCTGTCTCTCTTTTTACAAGGGCACTAATCCCATGATGGCTTCCCTGGTGGCTCAGCTAGTAAAGAATCTGCCTGCAATGTGGAAGACCTGGGTTCAGTCCCTGATTGGGGAAGATCCCCTGGAGAAGGGAAAGGCTACCCACTGCAGTATTCTGGCCTGGAGAATTCCATGGACTGTATAGTCCATGGGGTTGCAAAGAGTCGGACACGACTGAGTGACTTTCACTAATCCCATGATGAGGAATCTATTAATACCTTCATGCTGTAATCTAATTTGAATTACTTTCCAAAGGCCCCACCTCCAATACTACTATATTAGGGCCTGAACATGTCAATAGCGTTTGGAGGGAGTGTGGGACAGGGCACACAAGCACTGAGTCCATAGAAATATCCACTGTAAGGAATCTGTTGATAAAACAGTTAAGGACTAGGCCTCAGGTCACATGAGATGCAACAGGGCCTGATTTTAAATCCAGAACTTATTCTTTACTGAGGCCCCACTTTTACACGTGGAACATCAGTAAATGTCCTCCCTACACAGTGCATCAGACCCAGGACAGGGACCATCACTGATTCCTCTCGTAAAGAATGCTGCTTCTTGCAGAAAGAAATGCTGGGGAATCAGAGAAACTGAACATTTTGAAAATTATTTTCTCATCCCTGAGGCCGTTCAGAAGGAAAGGCCTATGAGAAAAAGTGAATGCATGACTCTGCCAGACTCTTTTGCTCTCCCGCATTCGTTCCTTTCTTCCTCTTATTTAGTCCTTACCAAAAGCATGGAACTAGCTTACTTGCAAGTGCTGCCCTCCATGCTCGGGATGCAAGAGTGAGGAAGACAGACACAACCCCTTGCTTTCACAGGACATTCTTATCTCTAGTCTTTTCTGTTCTCTCCTAACTGCTTTTTCTCTGCCTCCCAGAGGAAGGTACTGGTATGCATAGCTTAGTAAACCCTGTCCATGCTAGGTCACTGGAATGCATATGTGGTCTCATTTCCTTTTGTTTGCATAAATCTCTTCCTCTCTTGGTTTTCATATTTAAAATTTTTCTTTTCACGTCTTATGTATTCTCCCAGTTTCTAACATTGGCATACAATATGATTTTATATTCAGTGTCCAATAAGTTCTAATCTAGTTATAAATTCATGTATATGTGTGTGTTTGTGTGCACTCGTGTGCTTAGTCATGTCCAACTCTGTGATCTCACAGACTGTAGCCCGCCAGGCTCCTCTGTCCATGAGATTCTCCAGGCAAGGATCCTGGAGCGGGTTGCCATGCCCTCCTCCAGGGGACCTTCCTGATCCAGGGATCAAACCCACGTCTCCTGTTCTCTTGCATTGGGGGTGAATTTGCATTGGCATTATTCTTTATGACTAGCACCACCTGGGAAGCCCTATAAATTCCTTAGAAACAGTATTTACATATTATAGGTAAGACTGGCAATATGAGTGCCACTCATATTCTGAAAGAAGTCGGGGACTCACCTTCCCCATGTGTTCAGAGGAAGAGGCTGGTTGAGATCAGTGGTTGCTCTCTGCCAAGGCTGCCCATTTAGGTCACCTGGAGAGCTTTGAAGACACATCAGAGCTTGAGTCCTACTTCCAGAGCCCCTTCCTTAATTGCTGAAGTGTGGGACCTGGGGATTGGTATTATGTGGGATGTTAATAGTAGTCAGTCAGACTACTGGCTGAAGGTTCTTTGCAGTTTTAACGTTCAGTCACCCCTCAGTGAAACCTTTATAAAAATAGACGCTAAGGTATTACTTTGCATCAAAGTATTACTGGCTCAAACTTCATCTCTATACCCCTAATATAGTTAAAAGCTTTTGTGGTAAGGATCTGCCTTCATTGTAGTGAAGGTTTTGACATGGAGTTAGGTGATGCTGCCTAAATGTTTCCTTATTTAGAACAGGGCTATTCTCCTCCTCCTTACTGCCACTTGTAATCTACTGTGATAGAACTTTTCCTTCTGCCTCCTGCTAATCTCAACTCCAATCCATCTTCAACAAAGGAAAGATTGCCAAGAAAGATTAATCTTTAAAAATCCAATCTGATCATATCACTCCTCTGTATGTCACGCCCTTCAATAATTGCCATTTTCCTCAGGATCAAGTGCAACTCCTTGGGTATGTCACACAAGAAACTGCTCTCCTCTCCCAGCTTCTATTCACATGCAGACACTCTACATGTTTCAGTCTTATTAAACCAGTAACAACCAATCTTTTATAGCACTTACTATATATCTAGAGGTTTTTATATGCCTTAAATTATTAAAGACTCACGACAACCCTAGATACCATTGATCTCCATTTTATCCGTGAAGAAACCAAGACTCACGTTCAATAACTTGCTTGAATTTCACAGACCTGGGATTCAAAATCTGACACTCTGATTCCGGATTCTTTGCTTCTTGACCGCTATGTGTTCTCTCTCTCAATCTTATCAAACTTCAGTTGGTGTTTCTCTGTTTTGAAAGTTCATCTTTCAACAGATCCTCAGATACTGACTAAAACTTTCAAAACTTTAATATGCAGATAAAGTGTTTTCTCTTTTAAAAACAGTCTCTGAGCCCTCACGTTTCATGCTGCCTTTAGTACATTTCTCTACTCTCCAGGTACCATGTCTCGGCATCTCCATCCTGGCATTTGTTGTACTATATTATAATTTTTTATGTATCTCCCTCAAAGTGGAGTGAAATAGTTTCTGAAATCTTTGGGGGGAGGAGTGTCTTCCAGGCTGCCATCTGTGTATTGCTGTCACTAGTCACAGGTGAGAGTAAAGTCCTGGACAGGGGTGTTTCTGGAAACAGAGTAGCTATGCCATTTATCATCCAATCCAGGACTTTTTGAGGATGAAAAGGGGCAATGTGAACAGTTGTCCAGGGATTAATGAGTATAAACCTGGATGTATAATTTCCTTATTTTAAAAACTGCTTCCTACAGTGATTTCCCCCAGGTCTTAATAGCAAATTCTTAGGCAGAATAGAGAAACTGATCTGCCTTCAAGTAAATCCTTTTATTTTGCAAGAAAGCTTATACATATTCTCCAAGGTACACATGCTTTTAATTCTACAACATCTATACTTTTTTCCCATAGCTAAATTTAAATCAAAAGTTAGTAGCTGTGTGTAGAATTGGTATCTCATTAATGGGCATGGTATTTAGTTAGTGGTCACAAATCATTGGTGTTGAAATCTCATGAAACTGGGGATCTTAGAGTAGGAGAAATGCTGACTGAGCTGGTATACAGAGCGCGGTGTTTGAGGATGAGTGAGGCTGAACCTTCTCTCTCTTTCTCTTATTCCCACTGGATGAGGCCCAAAGAACACCTCTGCATGTCTCTGTGTCACTGCTTTCTGAGCCCCTCAAGGGGAACATCACTGGACCGTCTGACTGATCCGAGCTCAGTCAGTCACAAGACGATCACTGGTGCTTGAATGTCTGACGGTGACTCCTAGTTCTGCTGTTAGCTGTGTAATCTTGGTGAAATTAATCTGAGTTTCCTCATTTATAAAATATTAGTAGTACCTACCACGTATAGTTGTTATGTTAATATCTCAAAATACTCAGATCAATGGGGCTGCCCAGGTGGCACTAGTGGTAAAGAACCTGCCTTTCAATGCAGAAGACTTAACAGACTCAGATTCAACCCCTGGGTAAGGAAAATCCCCTGGAGAAGGGCATGGCAAACCGCTGCAATATTCTTGCCTGAAAAATTCCATGGACATAGGAGTCTGGCAGGCTATGGTTCATAGGGTCACAAAGAGTTGGACATGACTGAAGTGACTTAGCATGCACATGTACTCAGATCAATGCCTGCCATTTGGTGTGTTACGTATAAGTATGTGGTAGATAAAAGAGCACTTCACTGTGAATATACAAACCCATGCACATGAGGGTACTAGTTGGCTAAGCCAACCAGCCTGCATATCGCCAACTATTCTACTTCATGCATATATAATACATACCCATATATTTCCCTCTGAGTCTGGCTGAGAATGCTGGCTATTACTTCAAATTTCTGTACTATGGGGCTTCCAGTAGGTGATGCAATCATGAGGCTCTCATGAGGTTTAACTGAGGAATAAGGAGGACATTTAGGTCTCAAACTCCAGCGGCACCTCAGTGGTGCTATGGACCGTGAGCCAGTTAATAAATCACGGCATTGCTCTTTACACCTCTCCAGGAGTCTTTGGAAAGGAAGAACATTTGTTAGCAAGGGATTCGAACGTTCTTTGTGCCTTCAGACAACCTCCATATATCTTTGAAACTGTACTCCTTTACTGAGTTGATAAGAGGAGGCTGAAGAGCATTAAGTTATGGTGTGTGTGTGTCTGTGTGTTTAGTCACTCAGTCATGTCTGACTCTTTGCAACTCCTTGGACAGTAGCCTACAAGGCTCCTCTGTCCATGGAATTTCTCAGGCAAGAATGCAGGAGTGAGTTGAAATTTCCTCCTTCATGGGATCTTCCCAGCTCGGATCCAACCTGCATCTCCGGCGCCTCCTGTGTCTTTGGCAGTGCAGGCGGCTTCTTTACCCACTGAGCCATGGGGGGCATCTATCAGTGCAAAGGAAGTAGCCTGACTGGGCACAATTGCCTGCCCACATGTGAAGCAAAGTGAGAGTATCTATTTTATATAAATAGATAAAAGGACTAAAAGGACTGATTAAGAAAATGAAATGCAAAAAGGCAAAATGGCTGTCTGAGCAGGGCTTAGATATAGCTCAGGAAAGAAGAAAAGCGAAAGGTAAAGGAGAAAAGGAAAGATATACCCATCTGAATGGAGAGTTCCAAAGAAGAGAAAAGAGAGGTAAGAAAGCCTTCCTCAGTGAACATGCAAAGAAACAGAGGAAAAGAATACAATGGGAGACTAGAGAGCTCTTCAAGAAAATTAAAGATTCCAAGGGAATATTTCATCCAAAGATGGGCACAATAAAGGACAGAAATGGCATGGACTTAACAAAAGCAGAAGATATTAAGAAGAGGTGGCAAGAATACACAGAGAACTATACAAAAAAGATCTCAATGACCCAGATAACCATGATGGTGTGATCACTCACCTAGAGCCAGACATCTTGGAGTGTGATGTCGAGCGGGTCTTAGGAAGCATCACTACGAATGGCTGTCTGAGCAGGGCTTAGATATAGCTCAGGAAAGAAGAAAAGCGAAAGGTAAAGGAGAAAAGGAAAGATATACCCATCTGAATGGAGAGTTCCAAAGAAGAGAAAAGAGAGGTAAGAAAGCCTTCCTCAGTGAACATGCAAAGAAACAGAGGAAAAGAATACAATGGGAGACTAGAGAGCTCTTCAAGAAAATTAAAGATTCCAAGGGAATATTTCATCCAAAGATGGGCACAATAAAGGACAGAAATGGCATGGACTTAACAAAAGCAGAAGATATTAAGAAGAGGTGGCAAGAATACACAGAGAACTATACAAAAAAGATCTCAATGACCCAGATAACCATGATGGTGTGATCACTCACCTAGAGCCAGACATCTTGGAGTGTGATGTCGAGCGGGTCTTAGGAAGCATCACTACGAACAAAGCTAGTGGAGGTGATTGAAGTCCAGTTGAGCTACTTCAAATCCTAAAAGATGATGCTGTTAAAGTGCACTCAACACGCCAGCAAATTTAGAAAACTCAGCAGTGGCCACAGGACTGGAAAAGGTCAGTTTTCATTCCAGTCCCAAAGAAGGGGAATGCCAAAGAATGTTCAAACTAGCACACAATTGCACTCATTTCACACGCTAACAAAGTAATGCTTAAAATTCTCCGAGAGGCTTCAATAGCACATGAACCAAGAACTCCCACATGTTCAAGCTGGATTTAGAAAGGCAGAGAAACCAGAGATTCAATGGCCAACATCCACTGGATCATAGAAAAAGCGAGAGAATTCCAGAAAAACATCTACTTCTGTTTCATTGACAATGCTAAAACTTTGACTGTGTGGATCACAGCAAACTGTGGAAAATTCTTCAACAGATGGGAATACCAGAACACCTTACTTGCCTCCAGCAAAACGAGTATGCAGGTCCAGAAGCAACAGTTAGAACCGGACATGGAACTATGGACGGTTCCAAATTGGGAAAGGAGCATGTCAGGGCTGTATATTGTCACTCTGCTTATTTAACTTCTATGCAAAGTACATTATATGAAATGCTGGGCTGGATGAAGCACAAGCTGAAATCAAGAGTGCCTGGAGAAATATCAATAACCTCAGATATGCAGATGATACCACCCTAATGGTAGAAAGCAAAGAAGAACTAAAGAGCCTCTTGATGAAAGTGAAAGAGGAGAGTGAAAAAGCTGGCTTAAAACCCAACATTCAAAAAACTAAGATCGTGGTATCTGGTCCCACATAGATGCAATAGATGGTTGCAATAGATGGGGAAACAGTGCGAATAGTGGCAGACTTTATTTCCTTGGGCTCCAAAATCACTGCAGATGGTGACTGCAGCCATGAAATAGTAGATACTTGTTTCTTTGAAGAAAATCTATAACAAACCTAGACCACATATTAAAAAGCAGAGATATTACCTTGCTGACAAAGACCCGTCTGCTCAGAACTCTGGTTTTTCCAGTGGTCATGTATGGATGTGAGATTTAAACCATAAAGAGGGCTGAGCATCGAAGAGTTGATGCTTTTGAACTGTGGTGTTGGAGAAGACTCTTGAGAGGCCTTTGGACAGGAAGGAGATCAACCCAGTTAATCCTAAAGGAAATCAGTCCTGAATATTCATTGGAAGGACTGATGCTGAAACTGAAGCTCCAATACTTTGGCCACCCGATGTAAAGAGCTGACTCATTAGAAAAGACCCCGATGCTGGGAAAGATTGAAGGCAGGAGGAGAAGGAAATGACAGAGAAGAAGATGGTTGGATGGCATCACTGACTCAATGAACATGAGTTTGAGCAATCTCCAGGAGATGGTGAAGGACAGGGAAGCCTGGCTTGCTGCAGTCCGTGGTGTTGCAAAGAGTCAGACACAACTGAACAACAACAAAAAGATTGAACAAGAAATGGAGTAGAATGAGATTCAGACCTGTTTAATGATTTTCCTTTGTATCAGTCTCTTGTAGACAGCTCACGTTTTGGAACCACTGGATGGTGGAAGGAGACAAAGAAATGATATAAAGGCTAATGACTATGAATGTGAGCATTGGATTTGAAATTTGTCTCTGCTACTTAACACCTTATCTTTCAATCTGTTTTCCTTTTCCGAGCTTCTTTTCATCTATAAATTTTTAAACCACTTCACCATAAAGACTGTGACCATCACACTAGACTATGTATGTGAAAGATCCTCCCACATAGTCTTGAACATTGAGGATCCTCAGGATTGAGGAAATGGCTTATTCTTTCTAGAGTTTTATAAAAACCTTTATGGAAAAATTGACTTTAACCCCCAAATTTTATGATAAAAACTGCTTTCTTAGCTCTATTGTGTATCACATCTGGACACGTTAGAAATATCACCTGCTTAACTACCCATATAATTTCATATGCTTATTAAAGAACAAACAATTACCAAGATCCCAAAATTAACCAGATATAATGGTAGGAAGTAATTTATGCAAAGGAATGATAGAATAGTTACCCTCAAAAGGTCTAATGGGAGAGGCAGGAAAATTGATACCATATTTTAACAATTCTAGTTTCCATAATATTTTTTTTTTACATTTTTGTGGATTGTGACTTTCAATTATACCTTGCACATGACAAACATGGTAAGTACTGTTTTGGAAAGAATTCTAGAGTGCTCTGGGAAGGGTAGGCAAGATTAGACATCAGAGAAAGCTTCCCAAAGGAGAAGATACTTAGTTATGTGGAAGGATAAGTGAGTGGACTAAGGAAGGAGAGTGGCGAGGAAGTGAGTGGCATGTGCAAAGACACAGTCAGATTATTAATTATGTTCAGGGCCCTGCCAAGCATTGTATATATCAGCTGCATGAGAGGGAATGAAGAACAAATTGACCAGGAGGCAAGGGTTAGTTCTAGGTCAGGTCATATACAGTAAGATTAACTGATCTGGATTTTATCCGAGGAGCAATAAGGCATCTTTTAAACAGGGTCTCACAAGCTTGGATTTGCAATATTGATAGATTTTCAGGACTGCCGCATAAAGAAAGTAGGCAACGACCTGAGGACCAGAATGAGGAAGGGCGTTCTTAGAAATGGAATTTAAATCCAGGTGTCTGTAGTGAGGTAACCAAAGAAGGGCTCTGGAAAAGAAGCTAGCTAAACGTCATCCTGACTGGTCAGAGCAGAAGCCTGCATGTGCAGGTTGGTTTACCTCACCAACCCTACATCGACAGAGGCTATATTTCCATGACCATTTCTAGGCAAGTGTGTGCTCCTGGCACCATCACCACGTGCCCTGGGGACAAATTTAAATGGTCTTTGAATGTGTGAATGCCCCATTATATCTGAGTGTCTGAAAATCTCTCTCCGCAAACCGGAACTGTACAAAAGGCATCTGCTCTCAATAGGGAAGAACTGTGCACTGGAGTTGGCAGGACAACGTTGGAAAGAAAGCAAGGAACAGCTCTGCTGCCTACCAAGCTTCTTGCTAAAGGCCCCTTCCGTTCTCTCTCCCCCACCAACCAGAGGGAGAGCGCTGTGTACTCGCATTCATCAATGTAAAAGTTCACATTAAACTGCCCCAGGAGTTGAATTACCTTAGCTACTGTTTCTCAGAAATGTGGCACTCTGCAATCAAGAGGTTTCAAATGAGATTCCCTGAAGACAGTCATTGTTCCTTCATCTGTTCAAAAATAAAGCACTTGCAAAGTTACAACTGTGTTCACCACAGAAAGTGTTGCTTGGTTTCATAAAAATGGTGGGTGGGAAGAACATACTGGCAAAAAAAAAAAAAAAAAAAGAAAGAAAAGAAAAGGTTTGGAAAAGAATAGTTTTCAGCACATCTTTTCAGAAAAGTTTATTGAAAGCCTTTTATTTTTTGGATCTGAGAGAAACTTTTGCTGAGCAGGTGAGTAGGACGGGCTTGCTTAAGAGCTCAAGGCAGGATATGAATTCCCAGCAACTTGGGCTTATTATGGCTCTGTCACGTAATACTTGTAGCATTCTAGACTAGTCACTTAAGATCCTCAGAACTCATTTTCTTCACTCTTTCAGAATAGTGTGGATGAAAATATAGGATGTCATAAATCACTTTGTAAAATATACTGAGCTATGACTCTAAAAGATCAAAATTATTTGCTAAATCCTTGAAGAAAGCAGTCTTTTTTGATCCCTAGTCCATTAATTCATTAAAAAGCATCAGTGAAATTATACATGCTGGATGGCGACTAGATGGCAGAGTAGAAGGCCATAAGCCTCACCCACCTCTTACAAAAACACTAAAACCACAACTAATTCCAAAACAGCCATTAACAACAACAAAAATGCTGGAACCCACCAAAAAAGTCCTACATCCAAAGACAAAGAAGAAGCCACAACAGGCCAGCAGGAGGGGGGCACAATCACAGTAAAATCAAATCCCACGCAAGCTACAAACTGGAGAATGATTATACCACAGAAGTTCTCCCATAAGATTGACAGTTTCGAACCCCACCATCAGGCTCCCCAGCCTGGGGGTCTGGCAACAGGAGGAGGATTCCCCAGAGAGTCTGGCTTTGAAGGGTAGGGGGTTTGAATTCAAGAATTCCATAGGACTGGGGGAAACAGAAACCCTACATTTGGAGATCACACACAAGGTCTTGTGCATACCAGGATCCTGGGTAACAAGCAGTTATCTCATGAGAGGCTAGGCCTGCTAGTATTAGGGGGTCTTCTGTGGAGGCAGGGTGCAGCAGTGGCTCCCTGCAGGGACCAAGTCACTGGCAGCAGTAGTTCTGGGAAGAACTTATTGGCGTGAGCCCTCCTGGAGGCTGCCACTTTCTCACCAAGACCTGGCACCACCCAAAAGCCTGTAGACTCTGATGCTGGTATGCCTCAGACCAAACAACCAACAGGGAAGAAACACAGCCCTACCCATGAGCAGACAGACCATTGAAAGTTTTCCTGACCACCCAGCTGCCTGGTAAACACAGCTCTTGACATAGCCCTGCCCACCTGAGAGACAACACCCAGCTCCACCCACCAGTTGGCAGGAACCAGCCACTTCCAGCAAGAAGCCTGCACAAAACTCTAGATCAGCCTATCCACCTGGGTGCAGATAGCAGAAGCAGAACTATAACTCTGCAGCCTACAAAACAGAAACCACAATCACAAAAAATCAGACAAAATGAGACTGCAGAGGGATGTGTCCTAGATGAGGGAACAAGATAAAACCCCAAAAGAACAACTAAGTGAAATTGAGGTATGCAATCTACATGAAAAATACTTCAGGGTAATGACAGTAAAGATGATCCAATATCTCAGAAAAAGAATGGAGGCAGAGATCAAGAAGATACAATGAATGTTTAACAAAGACCTAAATGAACTAAAAAACAGAGATGAATACAATACTGGCAAAGAAAAATACACTGGAAAGAATCAATACCAGAATAACAAGCAGAAGAACAGTAAGTGATATGAAAGACAGAATGATGGAAATCACTGCCATGGAACAGAATAAAAAAGAACGAAAAGACTTGAGGACCCAGAGACCTCTGTGACAATATGAAACACACTGACATTCACATTACAGGGGTTCCACAAGAAGAAGAGAAAAAGAAAGGACCTGAGAAAATATATTTGAGGAGATAGTAGCTGAAAACTTCTCTAACATGGGAAAAGAAAGTCATCTAAGCCTAGGAAGCACAAAGAGTCCCATGTAGGATGAACTCTGCTGAGACAAACAGTAATCAATTTGACAAAAATTAAAGACAAAGAAAATAACAAGGGGAAAGCAGCAAATTACATATGGGGAATTCTCATAAGGTTATCCAGTGAAGTCTTTGCAGAAATTCTCCAGACCAGAAGGGAGTGTCACAATGTATTTAGATGAAAGAAGCTACAACCAAGAATACTCTACCAAACAAGGCACTCGTTCAGATTCAACAGATCAAAAGCACAAACAAGCAAAAGCTAAGAGAATCCAGCACCACCAGACCAACTTTGCCACAAATGCTAAAGGAACTTCTCTAGGCAGAAGAGAAAAGGCCACAACTAGGCTTCCCTGGTGGCTCAGACTGTACAGAATCTGCTTGCAATTCAGGAAGCTCAGGTTTGATCCCTGGTCAGGAAGATACCCTAGGGAAAGAAATGGTAACACTCTCCAGTATTCTTGCCTGGAGACTCCCATGGACAGAGGAGCCTAGAAGCTACAGTCCATGGGGTTGCAAAAGAATTGGACATGACTGAGCGATTATCACTTTCACAGAAACAAGCAAATTACAAAATGGAAAGGCTCACCAGGAAAGGCAGACATACACTAAAGGTAGAAAATCATCCACACACAAATATGATATCAAAACCATCAGCTGTGAGAAGAGGAGAGATAAATGCAGGATATTGGAAATGCATTTGAAATTAACTCATTATTGACCAGGGGATTTTTTGCAGAAACAAACTCCTGTGGCTAGCAGTTTTTCTTTTGGCAGGCCAAGAATTAATTCCTTTATTTCACAAACACTTTGTGAGTTATCACATTCAATAGTTACGCCTCACACACCTAGAAAGGCTTCTAATTTCCATGAAACATTGTCTTCAATCCACTCTTCTGCAGAAGCACAGGAACATTCTCCAGCACTGTGAGTTTGATTTTCACTTTCTGTATCAGAATCAATCACTAAGAATTTTTATCTTTTCGTTGGTCTAATATTTACATTGAATCACAACTATATTCTGAAGAACTGTCATCTTCTGAGACCCTAGTATATATGCTATGTGGACAGTGAAAGAACGTATCATCATAAAATTCACCAAAAAATTCTTCACTCAAAATTTCATAATGCGTCACTTTTGAAAATTTTACATTTATAATATACACAAGGTTGGAACAAAAGTCTAACAGAGCAAAATGTGAATGATAATGATAATCACAAGTTGCATAATTAGCCCTTGATCAGTTTTAAGCTGTAACAACTTAGCACAGTGATGGCGATGTTAGCAGTGTCACTTTTCAAAAATGTATTGATATATCTCTAGTCAATAATGTAAGGTAATAAAAGACATGAGCAAGTGGGAAGAGTCCTGAGGAATTGTGCTTAGAGGAACATGGATATTTAGAAGCAGGTGAAATAAATGAGAAGACTGGCAAGAGGTTGGAGAAGAAATAGGTCTTGGAGTTTTAAAAGTCAAGGAAGGAGAGAATTTCAAAGACAAGAGAAGAACTGGTCAGAGGGAAGGCAGTAGCTTTAGAAACTGGAATTTTTTTTTAACGTATTTAAATGCTTCTCTGAGAGGAACCGGGAGACGCAGGTTTGATCCCTGGGTTGGCAAGATCCCCTGGAGGAGGAAATGGAGGAAATGGCTCTAGTACTGTTGCTTGGGAAATCCTATGGACTGGGGAGCCTAGCAGGCTACAGTCCATGGGGTCACAGAGAGTCAGACATGACTGAAGCGACTGAGCATGAGCAACAAAAGACATATTCTTGTGTCTTTTATTAATATAACTCTGGTCAAGAATGTGTTAAAAGACCAGCAACTTAAAACAATCTTGTTTATATAGAAACTGTTTTATAAAAACCTCATGGTAATGGTAAAAAAAAAAAAAATCTACAGTAGTTACACAAAAAAGAAAAAGAAATCCAAATACAACACTGAAATTAGTCATCAAATAACAAGAGTAGAAAACCAAAGAGGAAGGGAAGAAAACAGACGTACCAAAACAAATCCAGAGCGATTAACAATAAGGCAACAAGCACATACATATTGATAATTACCTCAAATATAAACAGATGAAATGCCCCAAACCAAAGAGACAAAAGACAGACTGCTGAATGGATACAAAGGCAAGACCAATATAAATACTGTCTACAAGAGATCCACTTCAGGTCTAGGGACACATACAGAATGAAAATGAGAGAGTGGAAAAAGTTATTCCATGCAAATGGAAACCAAAAGAAAGCTAGAATAGCGGTACTCATATAATAAAAAAATAGATTTTAAAATAAAGACTGTTACAGGAGACCAAGAAAGATACTATATAGTAATCAAGGGATCAAACCAAGAAGATATAGCAATTGTGAATATATAGGCACTTGTGCTTAGCGGTAAAGAATCCACTGAGAACAGGTGCATCTTGATAGGAAAGGCAGGTTCAATCCTTGGGTCAGGAAGTCCCCTGGAGCAGGGAATGGCACCCCACTCCAGTATTCTTGCATGGAGAATCTCATGGACAGAGGAGCCTGGCAGACTACAGTCCATGGGATCGCATAGAGTCGGATAGCATGCAATATAGGAGCACCTTAATGTATAAGGCAAATACTAACAGTCATAAAAGGAGAAATCAACAGTAACACAATAATAGGAGGGTACTTTATCACCTCACTTTCATCAGTGGAGAGATCATCTAGATGGAAAATCAACAAGGAACACAGCCATAAATGACATATTAGATGACATGAACTTAAGTGATCTTTACAAAGCATTCCATCCCAATCAGGATGGTGGAGTAGAAGGATGTGCGCTCATCTTCTCCTGCATAAACCCCAAAATCGAGTCAGTGATGCCATCCAGCCATCTCATCCCCGGTCGTCCCCTTCTCCTCCTGCCCCCAATCCCTCCCAGCATCAGAGTCTTTTCCAATGAGTCAACTCTTCGCATGAGGTGGCCAAAGTACTGGAGCTTCAGCTTCAGCATCATTCCTTCCAAAGAAATCCCAGGGCTGATCTCCTTCAGAATGGACTGGTTGGATCTCCTTGCAGTCCAAGGGACTCTCAACAGTCTTCTCCAACACCAGAGTTCAAAAGCATCAATTCTTCGGTGCTCAGCTTTCTTCACAGTCCAACTCTCACATCCATACATGACCACTGGGAAAACCATAGCCTTGACTAGACAATAGCAGGGCCTAAAAAGGGCATGTTTAAAACCAAATCTCAGACCCACCAGGGATGCTCAGAGGATGCAAACAAAACCTTGTATGTACCAGGACTGAGGGAAAAGAGCAGTGACTCCCACAAGAGACTGAGCTAGACACGCATTTGCATGTTTGAGTGTCTCCTGTGGAGGCAAGGGTCAGCAGTGACCTACTGTGGGGACGGGGGCTCTGGCTGCAGCAGACCTGGGTGGCCTGGCAGGTGGCGTCAGTCCTCTAGGAGGAGGTCACCATTAGCCCCACTATAGAGCCGCTGAACAGATGACATACACTGGAGAAAAATTATACCAAAGAAGTTCTAGCACTGTTGGAAAAGTTCTACGGCCCACAGCAGATTTCCCAACCTGGGGATCTGGCAAAAGGATGGAGCGCCACCAGGGAAACAGACTCTTGGAGGCCACAACAAAACCTTGTGTGCACCAGGACCCAGGAGGAAGGAGCAGTGACTCTGCAAGAGACTGAGCCAGGCTTACCTGTGAGTGTCTGGGAGTCTCCAGCAGTGGTGTGGGTCGACAGTGGCCTGCTGCAGGGTCGGGGCACTGACTACAATGGTCCTGGGAATTCAGACTAAACTACAGGGAGGGAACACAGCCCCACTCATCAGCAGAAAATCAAATTCCATTGCAAAGCAGCAGAATAAACATTTTTCTCATGTGCCCATGAAAAATTCTCCACGATTGGTCATATGCTTGGCCACAGTGAAAACCTGAGTAAATTTAGGAAAATTGAAATCATGTGAAGCATCTTTTCCAACCATAATGCTTTAGAAATCAGCTGCAGAAAAAGAAACTGTAAAAGACCCAAAAATGTCGAGGCTAAACAATAAGCTACTAAATAATCAATGAATCACTGAAGAAATAAAGGTGAAGGTGAAGTTGCTCAGTCGTGTCCGACTTTTTGCGACCCTGTGGACTGGAATGTGCTAGGCTTCTCTGTCCATGGGATTCTCCAGGCAAGAATACTGGAGTGGATTGCCATTTCCTTCTCCAGAAATAAAAGAAATAAAAGAGAAATCTAAAAAAACACCTAAAGACAAAGGAAAATGAAAGCACAACAATCCAAGAGCTATGGGATACAGCAAAAGCAGTTCGAGTAAGGAAGTTTATACCAGTACAATTTTACCTCAAGAAACAAGAAAAATCTCAGACAACCAAACCTTACACCTCTACAACTGGAGAAAGAAGAACAAACAAAATCCAAACTTACTAGAAGGAAAGAAAATACAAAAATCAGTGCAGAAACAAATGAAATAGAGACAAAGAAAACAAAGATCAATGAAACTAAAAGGGGTTCTTTACAAAATTGGTAAAACTTTAGGGAAACTCATCAGAAAAAAAGAGAGATGACTCAAATTAGTAAAATTAGAAATGTCAGTCAAATAACTGACACCACAGAAATACAAAAGATCATAAGAGACTACTACAAGCAACTATATGCCAATAAAATGGACAACCTAGAAGACATGGATAAATGCTTAGAAAAATACGACCTTCCCAGGCTGAACCAGGAAGAAATAGAAGCATGAAGAAACAATCACAAAGTACTGAAAGTGAAACTAGGATTTAAAATATTCCAACAACAAAAATCTTCCAAATCAAACAAAAGCCCAGGGCCAGATGGCTTCACAGGAATTCCATCAAATAGCTGGATAAGAGTTAACACCCATCCTGCAGAAACTGTTCCAAAAAATTGCAGAAGGAACACTCCTAATTTCCTTCTATGAGGCCACCATCACCCTGTTACTAAAACCAATCAAAGAGTACACACGCAGAAATTATAAGCCAGTGTCACTGATGAACATAGACACAAAAATTGTCAAAAAATGCTACCAAACTAATTCCAAAAATACATTAAAATGATCATATACCATGATCACTGAGCTTTATCCCAGGGATGGAAGGATATTTCAATATCTGCAAATCAATCACTGTGATACACCACATTAACACATTGAACAATAAAAACCATATGATCATCTCAAATGCAGAAAAATCTTTTGACAAAATTCAGCACTCATTGATGATAAAGACTCTCCAGAAAGAGGGCATAGAGGGAGCATACCTCAACATAATAAAGGACATACGTGACCAACCTACAGCTAGCATCATTTCATTGGGAAAAGCTGACAGCATTTCCTCTAAGATCAGGAAGATGCTCGGGATGCTCACTCCTTCCACTTTAACTCAACATAGTTCTGGAAGTCCTAGTCATGGCAATCAGTGAAGAAGTAACAGGAATTCAAATTGGAAAAGAAGAAGAAAAACTGTCACCATTTACAAATGACATGATGCTACAGACAGAAAATCTTAATATGCTATAAGAAAACTACTAGAGCTCATCAATGACTTCAGGAAAGTTGCAGGATTCAGAATGAATACGCAGAAATCTGCATTTCTACATACCAACGACTAAAGATCACAAAGAGAAATTAAACAACCCAATTTACCACTGCATAAACAAAGAATACTCCAAAAACTCTAAGATGCTGATGAAAGAAATTGAAGATGACAGAAACAGATGGAAAGATACCACGTTCTTGGATTGGAATAATCAGTATTATTAACATGAATAATCTATAGGCAATCTATAGAATCAGTGCACTCCCTATCAAATTACCAATGCCATCTTTCACAGAACCAAAACATTTATTTTTTAATTTGTATGGAGACACAAAAGAATGGAACAGCCAGAGCAACACTGAGAATGAAACATGGAGCTGGAGGAGTCAGACCCCCTGACTTCAGACTATACTACAAAGCTACAGTTATATCAAAAGAATATGATATTGGCACAAAAACAGAAAAATAGATCAACAGCACAGGATATAAAGCCCATAATAAACCCATGCACCTATGGCCAGTTAATTTATGATAAAGGAGGCATGACTCAGCAATGGAGGCAAGATAGGCTCTATAATAAATGGTGCTGGGCTAACCAGACAGCTACATATAAATGCAATTAGAACATTCTTTAACACCATACACAAAATAAACTTAAAATGGATTAAAGACCTAAATGTAAGTTTGGATATTATGAAACTCTTAGAGGAAAACATAGGGAGAACACTCTTTGATGTAAACTGCAATAATATATTTTTCATTGTCCCCTAGAATAATGGAAATAAAAACAGAAATAAAGAAAACCTAATTAAAGTAAAAACTTTTTCACAGTAAAGGAAATCATAAACAAAACAAAAAAATACAGCCCACAGAATAGGACAAAATATTTGCAAACATTGTAACCAATAAGGAATTAATCTCCAAAATTTACAAACAGCTCATGAAGCTCAATATTAAAAAAACAAACATTCCAATCAAAAAAATGGGCAAACTAAAAGGACATTTCTACAAAGAAGATATCCAGCTGGTCAAGAGGCACATAAAACATGCTCAACATCACTAATTATTAGAGAAATGCAAATCAAAACTACAATGATTTATCACCTCACGACAGTAAGAATGGCCATCCTCAAAAATTAAAAAAAAAAAAAAATGCTGGAGAGGGTGTGAAGAAAAGACTGCCTTCCTACCTTGTTGGTCATAGTAAATTGGTACAGCCACTATGGAGAAGAGCATAGAGGTTCCTAAAAAACTAAAAATAGAGCTACCATATGATCTGAAATCCCACTCCTGCACATATACCCAGAGTAAGAGATGTTTCGAAAGGACACATGCACCCCACTGTTCATTGCAGTGCTGTTTATTACAGCCAAGACATGGAGGCAACCTAAATGTCCATCAACAGATGAGTGGATAAAGAAGACGTGGTACATGGATACAGTGAAATACTCCTCAGTTATTAAAAGGAATGAAATAAAGCCATTTGCAGCAACATGGATGGACCTAGAGACTGCCATACTGAGTGAAGGAAGTCAGAGGAAGACAAATATCTTATGATATTGCTTATATGCAGAATCTAAAAACTGATACAAATGAACTTATTTACAAAACAGAAATAGACTCACAGCCTGACAGAATGAACTTATGGTTGCCAGGAGAGAAAGATTGGGGGGTTAGGGATAGATTGGGCATTTGGGATTGACAGGTACACACTGCTCTATTTAAAATGGATAACCAACAAGGAACTAGTATATAACACAGGCAACTCTGCCCAGGATTCTGTAATACCAATGGGAAAATAACTTGAAAAAAATAGATACATGTATATGTGTAACTGAATCACTTTGCTATACATGTGATTGGGGGGTTAGGGATAGATTGGGCATTTGGGATTGACAGGTACACACTGCTCTATTTAAAATGGATAACCAACAAGGAACTAGTATATAACACAGGCAACTCTGCCCAGGATTCTGTAATACCAATGGGAAAATAACTTGAAAAAAATAGATACTGTATATGTGTAACTGAATCACTTTGCTATACATGTGATTGGGGGGTTAGGGATAGATTGGGCATTTGGGATTGACAGGTACACACTGCTCTATTTAAAATGGATAACCAACAAGGAACTAGTATATAACACAGGCAACTCTGCCCAGGATTCTGTAATACCAATGGGAAAATAACTTGAAAAAAATAGATACATGTATATGTGTAACTGAATCACTTTGCTATACATGTGATTGGGGGGTTAGGGATAGATTGGGCATTTGGGATTGACAGGTACACACTGCTCTATTTAAAATGGATAACCAACAAGGAACTAGTATATAACACAGGCAACTCTGCCCAGGATTCTGTAATACCAATGGGAAAATAACTTGAAAAAAATAGATACATGTATATGTGTAACTGAATCACTTTGCTATACATGTGATTGGGGGGTTAGGGATAGATTGGGCATTTGGGATTGACAGGTACACACTGCTCTATTTAAAATGGATAACCAACAAGGAACTAGTATATAACACAGGCAACTCTGCCCAGGATTCTGTAATACCAATGGGAAAATAACTTGAAAAAAATAGATACATGTATATGTGTAACTGAATCACTTTGCTATACATGTAAAACTAACACAGCATTGTTAATCAACTATGTTCTAATATAGAATAAAATATTTTTAAAGATGTAACACTTCTTTACCACAATTTGTATGAAGAACATAAATATGTGGCAGGTAGATTTGTATAATTAGGTATAAGTATATGTTGCAGGGAAAGAGAGGGGGTAGTATTAAAAAGGTGATATTCTAGATAGGGGGAACAGGGTATGGGATGTCCCTGCAAAAAAAAAAAAAAAAAAGGAAAGAAAACCCAGGGAACTTTGAAAAGGACTATATCACAGAAGCACTGAAAATTGAGACTGGAAAAAAATTACACTAGGGTGAGTTGGGGATCAGAGATGTTGACCTTTTTGTACCTTATAAACCCAGTGTACTCGTCTGCATCTCAGGCGGGAACAGATGGCACATTAGATTAGGATAATTAGGAAAATTTGAGCAAAATTAATAAGGGGGCTGTTCATGAAGATGTAGGCAGGGTGTGCTGAAATCATTAGAGGTACTGCCGTACTGGATTCTAGTAACAGTGGGGCCCAGTTACCAACCCTAAAGCAAAGGATTAAGAGGAGAGAGTTGTGACTTTACAGAGACCCAGGGATAAATAGTCCTGAGCAAAGACGGCCAAGGCAGGCATGCTGGGAAAGAATGCAGCCGGTAAATGCACTGAAAAGACATCCGCCAGGGGCATAAACAACCTGAGATCTTTCTCCTTCTTTCCATCAACTTTTGGCTAGTGCCTTGCACTGGCTCTGCAGCCAGAGGCAAGAGAGCCCAGGATGCAGTCCTGTGCAGTCAGCTCTCAGGGCAACAGGTGGAGCTGAAAAGAGGCAGCTATGATCTGGAGTGATGAATGGAACGGGTGTTTCCTACAGAGGTATGTGTCATTAACAGCAATGGAAGCTTCTGGGCTTAGAAGTTTGGTTCAGTCACTCAGCCACGTCCGACTCTTTGCGACCCGGTGGATTGCAGCACACCAGGCTTCCCTGTCCATCACCAACTCCCGGAGCTTGCTCAGACTCATGTCCATCGATTCAGTGATGCCTTTCAATCATCTCATCCTCTGACACCTCTTCTCCTCCTAACTTCAGTCTTTCTCAGCATCAAGGGTCATTTGCAGTGAGTCAGTTCTTCACATCAGGTGGCCAAAGTATTGGAGTTTCAACATCAGTCCTTGCATTGAATATTCAGGACTGATTTCCTGTAGGATGGACTGGTTGGATCTCCTTGCAGTCCAAGGGACTCTCAAGAGTCTTCTCCAACACCACAGTTCAAAAGCAGCAATTCTTTAGTGCTCAGCTTTCTTTATAGTCCAACTCTCACATCCATACATGACTCCTGGAGAAACCATAGCTTTGACTAGATGAACCTTTGTCGGTAATGTCTCTGCTTTTTAATGTGCTGTCTAGGTTTGTCATAACTTTTCTTCCAAGGACAAGCGTCTTTAAATTTCATGGCTGCAGTCACTAGCTGCAGTGATTTTGGAGCCCAAGAAAATAAAGTGTCACTGTTTACATTGTTTTCCCATCTATTTCCCATGAAGTGATGGGACCGGATGCCATGATCTTCATTTTCTGAATGTTGAATTTTAAGCCAACTTTTTCCCTCTCTTCTCCTGGGCTGAGAAACCTTTGCCTGAGAGCTCCCAAGGGTCTTCATTTTGGTGTGCACTTCTGCACTACAGAGGGGGATTAGGATTGCCTGTGTCAAAACCTGGACCTACCACCTGTTAGACCATGGGCAAATCATTTAATCTCTCGGTTTCCTCGTGTGTGTGTATGTGTGTGTGTGTGTGTGTGCACATGCATATGAGTATGCACTCAGTCATGTTTGACTCTTTGGGGTCACTTTGCGACCCCATGGACTGTAGCCCACCAGGCTCCTCTGTCCATGGGATTTCCCAGGCAAGAATACTGGAGTGGGCTTCCATTTCCTACTCCAGGGGATCTTCCCAACCCAGGGATTGAACCTGCATCTTTTGTGTCTCTTGCATAAGCAGGCAGATTCCTTACTGCTGACCAGTTGGGAAGCGCCCTTCCCCATCTATAGGATGGTACTACTAATAGTAATTTTTTATTAGAACTATTGAAAGGATTAAATACAATTAGTACATGTAAAGCATGTAGAGCAATATCTGGCACATAGTAGGCATTAAAAAATGCTTACTCTCCTGATTCATATTATTGACATTTCAAAGAAGAAAGAATCAAAGTTTAGAGACTTTTTCAAAAATTGCACACCTAGTCGGTGATGGAACCAGGAAGTAGAGATTCTACTACAACACAGCAACTCTAAAAACAACCATCTAGACTTTTGCTTGCCACCCTCCCTCCCCACAAGACTGTAAATTCCTGAGGGCAAGGATTATTTTGCATTTTAAAACCCATCTTAGTACATAATTTTTGCTCAATAAATGTCTGATGAATGAGTATATAAAGCACTGTGACAGAAGGCAGAAAGTAATTACTGGAGGAGAGAGGAGAGGCTCGCTTACAAGCCTGAAGTCCTTTCCTCTTGTCCTATATAAATAATGCCATAAAAAACCAAAATGTAACTTGGCTTCTTCAAGAAGGTACTGAGCTTTAGTCATAAATTATAAACAACTGACATATTGTATGCCTGCTCTGAAGTCCACTGCTTTGGTTGAAATATTTGAGTCACCATTTCCGAAGTCCTTCCCTTCCCCCACCCCACGGATCAACGGGAAGTAGAGATGCTCTGTGATTGTAGGAACCCACCAGAGCCAGCCTGGACTGCGTTCTCTGCAGTCCAGGACTTCTGGTATTGTTTGGTGGAGGAATGATGCATTATTCAGTGCATCATTCAAGAAGACATTTTCTTTATTAAAATTTATTTCAGTTGGAGGATAATTTCTTTACAATATTGTGATGGTTTTCAATGAGACATTTTCAGTGGTCTCATTGGAGTTGTATTCATTTCATCTGGCCTTGAGGGTGGGGACAACCTGGAGCTTCCCTGGGGAAATGAAGCCTTTAAGAGTAGAACCTTAGAGTTGTGATTTAAAGTCTTACTTGTTTGGGAGTAACATAAGCATCTTAAATGATAAGAGATCACTTAGTGATCTGAAGTCTTAGAATGCTCTTAGAAGGAATCCTGTTCATAGTTTGATGTCAATAAATCCATAAGGAAAAACAGACTAGGAGTCAGAAGACTTCTGTCATATCACTGATTGTTGGACAGGGAAATTTCACTAAAATATAAAATGAAAATAATGCCTTGCTACCATCTCAGTGATGGCATTGGAATCAGGTGCAGTTTTATCTGTGAACATGCTGTGAATGATAGAAAAACCAAGGCAAAACCCCAAAGTTGTTACCTTTCTTTTTGTAAAAACTTTATAATTATACAGTGATTTGAGCAGATCTTGAAGATAGTGTCAAAATTGGAGAACAACCAAAGCTTGCCGTTACATTTCAGAAAGCACAGTGCCACACTGTACCTCTAATTCACTCTGAACATTACTCAACATAGCAAATATTTACTGAGCATGTATTAAGAGCCACTTGCTGTTAGCCAAGTGGGCTCTAAATAAATATTAACAAATGTCCGCTTTCCCAAGGGAATTCATGGTTTATTACAGTCAATGCAGCAATTAAGAGGAAGAGCTTTGGGTAAGTAACTTGATCCTTTCTCTGCAAGCCTCCATTTTTGCTGTGTCATATCCCATGTCATGAGATAATAATTGTATTATCCCTTAAGGTTGCTGTGAAGATGAAAGAGGTTGATAATTATGAAGCTTGAGCAGTGTCTGTCACATTAGTGTTCAAGTAATGAAAGAGGGGGGGCAGGAGGAGAAGGTGATGACAGAGGATGAGATGGCTGGATGGCATCACTGACTTGATGAACCTGAGTTTGGGTGGACTCCGGGAGTTGGTGATGGACAGGGAGGCCTGGCGTGCTGTGATTCATGGGGTATCAAAGAGTTGGACACGACTGAGCGACTAAACTGAGCTGAATGATGGCTTTTAAATTTTTTATTAGGAAAGGCACATAGAGAAACAGATCTTACCATGACATGTGCTATATAGTGAAAAAACAGAGGTGGTGTGATCCTCTAGAGCAGGGGTCCTCATCGGACCATGGTAATGGTAATACCAGTCTGTGTATTACCTGTTAGGAACCAGGCTGCATAGCAGGATGTGAGCCATAGGAGAGCAAAGTTTCACCTGCATTTATAGCTGCTCCCACTACTTGCATTCCATGCCCTCGACCCCCGCAGTCTTTGGAAAGACTGTCTTCCATGAAACTGGTCCCTAGTGCCATAAAGGTTGGGAACCACTGATCTAGAGAATCTTTGTATGTACATGCCTAGTTGCATCTGACTCTCTGTGACCCCATGAACCGTAGCCCGCCAGGCTTCTCTGTCTATGGGACTTTTCAGGCGAGAACACTGGAGCGGGTTGCCATTTCCTCCTCCGGGGGGTTTTCCCGATCCAGGGATTGAAGCTGTGTTTCCTATGTCTCTTGCACTGCATGTGCCTCTTTACTGAGCCACTGGAGAAGTCCAGTAGAAGATCTTCTGCCCAGCTTCTTTTTCTGTCCTTGGGTACACACCCATTTTGCTCTATGCTAACGATTACAGTGTCAGAGACATGGATAGGAGGTTGTGTACGTCCCATGGAAGGAAGAAGAGTAGTCCCTTTCTCCAGTAGGAAGGATGCAGCTTTGCCTCAGCAGGCATGGGCAGCTTGGCTCAGGCACCTGGGGCCATCTTTAGAGGCTTTGATTGATCCAGGGGACTAAATGTTTAAAACACTACAGGAGACAAACACTTCCCTTTATTTCTAAAAATCCTCCAAGTTGCTGAGTCTCTATAAAACTTTTAAAAAGTTACCCTTTTCCTTTCAGTTGAAAGCAGTGCATTTTTTAAGACAACACAGGAACAAGATTGACACTGTGATTTATGAATCTTTAGGGTTATAATTAACTTATCAAAGATTTTTTTTTTAGATTTCAAATAGGTAGATATTTTTGTGCAAAGAACATGGATTTTAGCTTTTTCTTTCAGTCATGGTTCCTAATTTGCTATCGATCTAAGGGTTTTGTTTTATAGCTTCAATTAACTTGTGAAAGAGTAGCACAGAGAATCAACTTTGGAGAAATTTAGCAGGTGGAGGAGCCATCGTGGGCTGCAGGGAACTGTGAAAGGCTTTCTAAAAGATGTAGGTCATGAACTGGGCTTTGAGGGACAATTAGAACAGTGGTGGGTAGCAGGAAAGGCATTGGAAGATTTCTCAAAGAGCGGGAAAGGCATGCCTAATGTTAGGCATGCATGGAGATGCTAGGGTGGGACTGTCAGCTAGCAAGTCAGCTTTGCAATGTGACACCAACATCACTGACTTTAGAAGCACTGTATTCATTCAGGGTGAAAATGGAGGGAAATTATATTGATGCAGACACTCTGGGAAACAGTGATGAAAATCTAGAGTATGTCTTTCGGCTCTGGATAAGGCCATATAGCACTGAGGAGCCAGACAGTTTTATAAATCACTGTGGTGCCTTGAGATGTAGTCGCAGCCTGACCATCACCTAGATGGTCATCAGTTTCCCTCTGCTGCTTGCAAGTGTCACTGCATAAATGTCCCTGTGAACTGGAGTTTGGTGAGCACGAGAATGAAAATGGATGCGTTTCCTGTCGCTGTACACTGAATACATCTACGCGTAGCTGCCTTGAGAACTCTGTGAAGACGTGACTGCCTGCTTGCTCTTCCCCTGGGACCAGTCAAGTGGAAAAATCCCCAAAGTGTCTGTAAATTCCACTAGTTCTGCATGGAAAGTGAAAGTGAAAGTCACTTGGTCATGTCTGACTCTTTGCGACCCCACGGCCTATACATTCCATGGAATTCTCTACTCGAGTGGGTAGACTTTCCCTTCTCCAGGGGATCTTCCCAACCCAGGGAATGAACCCAGGTCTCCCGCGTTGCAGGCAGATTCTTTACCAGCTGAGCCACAAGGGAAGAAAGAGCCTAAATGCAGATCAAGGGACTTTTTTGGGAGGGGATGTTAGCGTCTGCCTGATTTGTCTTCAAATTTTGAAGTTTTTTGGCAAAGGGAAATTAGGGAGAATTATTTTCTCAATGACATTTTTGGGTTGTCCTATATGATCAGAAGAAAATCAAAGGCGGGGAAGAGAATTAACATTTATGAAATGTTTATGAATATATCAGTCCCTTATGTACATTTCACCCTCATATTAATCCTCTGCAATAGGCATAATTATGCCTTATAGAATAAAAGCATCATGAGGGTGGTGATTATTACCTGATTTGTTCCCCAAGAGCTTAAAATAGCACCTTACATAATAGATGCTGAAAAAAATACCTGTCAGATAAAAATGAATTGAGTTGAATCTTGTCTTTGAAGAAGTAGTGTAAAGAATGGTTAAATGCATTTCCCAAGACTTCAGAGCTACCATGGGCTAAGTGTGGGTGCAAAGAGGAAGATTTGAATGTAGGTTTATCTGACTACGTGACATATGATTTTTCAACTATGTCATAATTCCTCTCCATGATAACATTTTACATGAAGAAAAAATACATATGATTCTCAGTAAGATAAATGTTAGACTTTATCTAGGAAGCAGTCAGAGCTGCTAATCCTTCTTGGATTATTGTACAATTGAATCTTTTCTGGATTCAGAATGGAGAGAGATTTTACATGAATATTTGTAAGATACCTTAAATCTTTTTTGAAACAAGGATGAGTGAGCACAATACACAAATAAGTAATTCCAAGGATATACTGTGGTTTCAAACTCATTTTAATAGGTATTTATTAAGTGCCAAGTATGGATTTCTGCACTGGATATGTACTATTAGGGATCAGAGACATAATGGAGGAAGGATACAATTCCTGCCTGAATTAGCTCATAGCTTTATTTTAGGTGAGAAGATTACAGCAAATCAGTGTTTTCTAAACCTGGTTGTATATAAGAATAACCCGTGGAGCCTGTTAAACATACAGAATGCAGCCCTCTGGGATTGGGCCTGAAAATTCCTGTTTTGATCATAGCCTAGGTCATAATGATTCACAGACAAATTTAGCAGGCACTGAATTAGAAGTACATTAAAATCTCTTGCCAGCTTTATAAGTTTATGATTTTCTATCAGTCTAAAAGTTTCTTACAACAATAGTGATAAAAAGATGCATTTTTCTGGCAGCAGAGCATTGCTCTAAGAAGGAACACAAGGGGGGAAAAAGGATGAGAGTTGTTGGTGTAAGGAGGAGAGTTTGGTTTGGAAAGTCAAGGGGGGCTTGGGCAAGTGCCAGCTCTGATCCTGAGTGGCTTAGGCCAGAGGTCGATTCCCTAGACTGTTCAGGACTGGGCTAACTTGGAGTGACTTTGACTTTATGAAGACTAAGCCAACCAGTTGCTTTTTTTCTGCTTCTCACTTAGAAAAGTAGTAAAGCATCATGCAGGTCTGTGTCTTACTAGCCAAACTACACAATGCAACAGCTTCCTTTCTTTAGAGAAAAAGCACGCAGTACAAAAACAAGCTTCTGTTCCATAAACTAAGCCACTTAAATAGGAATCAGTTCTCTTTATACGGAAAGCCAATATAGCCAATAATGTCTATTGAGGATTTTTACATACTAATGAAAAACATATGTTAATCTTTGTGTATATTAAGATTACTTTATAGATACTGAAACATTAAGAAAGAGATGTTAATGTTTTATTCTACATACAAATCTTATTAGATTTGTTGATACTGTTAACGATAGTAGTTAACTCATATTTATTAAACATTTACTGACTCCAGTCACTATACTTTAAAACCGTTTTCTACAATTTATCTAATCTTCCTAAGAAACCTATGGATCATCCCTGTGCACCAGCCCCAAGCATCCTGTATCCTGTATCGAACATAGACGGGCGATTCATTTCTTACATGATAGTATACATGTTTCATTGCCATTCTCCCAAATCATCCCACCCTCTCCCTCTCCCTCAGAGTCCAAAAGTCCGTTCTATACAGCTGTGTCTCTATGGGGAGGGAGGTGGGGGGTGGTTCAGGATTGGGAACTCATGTACACCCGTGGTGGATTCATGTCAATGTATGGCAAAACCAATACAGTATTGTAAAGTAAAATAAAGTAAAAATAAAAATTAAAAAAAATAATAAGAGAAAAAAATAAAATAAAATAAAAACTAATCAAACCAAAGAAACAAGCAAACAAACAACCTGTTAAAAAAAAAAAGAAGAAAGAAACCTATGAACAAGAGCCCTTTGTGATCTCACTTTAATGATGAGGAAATGGAGGTTTATAAAGACTGAGCTCCCTGAGACAGCCGGTGGGCAGGCTCACAGCAAGGACTCAAGTGCACTTGTATTTGACTCTGCAGCCCATGTTTTTAAGCTCCAACCTAAATTATTTCCAAGTAAATAAGATCTTCCCATACAACAGAATATTATTCTTTAGTCATTGTGTTTTTGAACAGTATTTAAAGATGTGGGGAAATGTCCATGGTACAATAGTAAGTTTATATGATATACACTAAAAAATGCACACATCTGGGAAATTGTGTATCTGAGAATTATATAAAAATGTTAGCAGTTTTTGTCTTGTGGGCAAACTACAGATGTATTTGTATTCTGCCCAATACTTTGGTGTTTTTCCATAATTTCTATAATAACTATTTATAGTCAGAAGGATAATGATATGTTACCAATTAAAATAAAACCTATTAATGTATTAGAAAGACTATAAGGAAATTTATCAAAATATTGAGAAGAAGCCTGAGCCTGCTAGTACTTCCCTTGGGCCCAGTTTGCCTCTCTATCTTCCTGTTTTCCACTTAACTTTTTTTGTCTCTGTCTCTACATATTTCCCTGCATTGCAATGATTTATTCATGACCATTTCTCCTCCTCTGACATGAGGGAGAGCACAAGGTCTAATTCACTTTTTACTCTAAAGACTTGACTCATAGTATACATTCCATAATGACTGAACAGACACAGGGCTCCTTTCCCAGATAACTCACAGACTCTGGAAAGGACCTCACCCAGAAGGTGACATTGAACTAAGTCCTTATCTGCTTCCAGTTGTTATTCCAAGGTCCATCCACAGCAAAGCATGCCTGGCCATCCTGTTGGAATGGCATCGTTCCCTCCCTCCCTTGTCCATCACTGTCTTTCCCTTCCCTGCTATGTTTTTTCTCCTTAGTATTTATTGCCACCTAACATGGTATTGTTGCCATTGTTTAGTCACTAAGTTGTAGCAGCCCTTTAGCAACCCCATGGACTGTAACCTACCAATATCCACTGTCCATGGGATTTCCCAAGCAAGAACCAGTGGAGTGGGTTACCATTCCTTCTCCAGGGGATCTTCACAACCCAGGGGTTGAACCCAAGTTTCCTGCATTGGCAGGCAGGTTCTTTACCATTGAATCACCTGGGAAGCTCGCTAACGTGGAATACACATTACTAACGCATCCCTTCGTTGCTTGTCTCTCCTCACTAGGATATCAGCCATATGAAGACTGAGACACGCGTCTGTTTTGTCCACTGCTTTATCCCCAGAGCCTAAACAGGCCCTGCTATACAGGAGATATCCAGTTGATATTTGTAGAATAAATGAATGCCATTACAAGATTATGGCAAGAGGCACAGGAGAAGGGAAGAGCAGCATGGCTCTGTTATACACAATTGAAGACTTTTTCTTGAATATTATCTTGACAACCAAGGAGTGGCAGTGAACTCAAGGTAATACTCTGAAACAGCTATGAGCGGGAGTCTTTTATGCTGACTACTGAGTGCAGATCTCATCAGAACCTTAGTTGTCCCTCGCAGACAATTAAGTGAAGGGAAGGGTGAGCATCTCTTCATTAAATGGCTGATACATGTTGATGTTTGGTAGAATCCAACACAATAGTGGAAAGCAATTATCCTTCAAGTAAAAATTAATATGCAAAACCAATACAATATTGTAATTAACCTCCAGTTAAATAAATTTATATTAAAAAGAAATATACTTGACATTTAAAAAAATAATAGTAATTAATTAGAAAAACGCAGATGACCTAAGAGACCACACCCAGCCTCTTATAAAAGGTACTTGCAGGAATATCTGCAAGATAACCTGCCGTTCACCTTAAAAAACCTGCTTAGACCCTGCCTCTCTCACAATCAGGTGGTTGAAGAAGGCTTTAAAATTGTACCCCACAAATCAAAGCCAGTGTATTAGCTTGACATATACTTCATGCAGATGTTACCAGATACCCATTCTAGACAGGGTACAATCTCCACAAAGCCCTTTCAGAGCATGTGGCTTCCTCCTTGCAGTTCCCCCAGATGAATGGGATGAGAAACCGACAGACTTAACTAGCTGAGTACCTAGGCAACAGCCCTGGAGCAACAACAAAAGACACATTTGTTTCAGACCATTCGCTCCTTTCGGCAATATGAAGCTAATGTGACCTAAGAAAAGCTGAAAAGAGCGTTGGGAGCATTTCTGTTCAATCTCTCTGAAAATCGTTATGTGCCCTATCTTAAGACCATTCTATGGACTTAGACTCATGCAGTTTCTGTAGGACAATCATTTCTAGGAGAGAGAGAGAGAGAGAGAGAGAGAGTGTGTGTGTGTGTGTGTGTGTGTATGGTGGGGTGTCCATCTTGAGCTTAAAATCATTCTTGGCTCAAAACCAGTCCCTATGGGGAGCAACAAATGTTCAGTAATGTCTCAAAAACCTCAGGTTTTTTTTTGCCATAAGGTAAAACAAATATATAGTGGTTAATATAGGTTAGCCATGATGTAGCATTTTAGTATATGGGTTTAAATCCTGGCATTGCCATTTTACCTCCAGTTTGATCTTAAGTATGTAATTTAACCTTTTTGAAACTTTTTCTGCTTAGCTATAAATTCGATAATAAAATAAATTCAGTGTAGGATTGTTGGAAGGTTAAATGAGAGAATACATGTTAGATGTTTAGCATCATGCCTGTAACACAGAAGCATACTCAGTAATGGTTTTCTATAATGATATTTCTGTCATGGAAAGAACAACTAACTTTTCTTCTTTCTAGAAATTGAGCCTTATTTTATTGTGAACATGGGGTTCTTGTCATTATAGCATCTGTTCATCACAGCCACCTCACCAACATTTGGGAATCTGAACATAAGAATGCTTTGTTTCACATTTTCTTGATCTTATTAACTGAGGAGTAGAGAACTAAGAACTGTTCAAAAGTGGGAGCTCTCTTCCTAATTTAGGAAAATATGTTTAGTGCAAATTAGCAACTATAAGAACATAATTTAACATAGATGTGGCACTATCTTTCATTTTATTGCAGTAATCATGTTTACTTATACTTTTAAGATAAATATCAGCAATTATTCCAAACAAGAATAACCCTTCCCAGAATCATACTGTTACAAAGGCACACATACAGTTTTATCATGGTCCATCTCAGTAACTGACAGTTAGTTACTGACACCCAGCTATTGACAGTTTGTTGGAAATGAATGCAGAGTATATATGAAGTCTCTCTTTGTGATGAAAAAATGTATGCTTCCGAGGTTAATGTAGATGAGAATGTCCTATTGTACCAAGATTATCAAATATGTGAAAAGAGATTGCCAAAGGAAAAGACAGCTCTTGTTCTTCACAATAGCATATGCAAATTTGAAAGCTGCTCACTTTTATGAAGACACACCTCATTGCTTTCTAATTTCTTCACAGAAAAACAGCCTGGGAATGTAAGGTGTGACGGCATGACTAGTGATATCTAATTATCACAAGCTGAACACATGGCCTGTCGCTGAGTATTGGGTCAATTCTCATTTCTAAATCAATTAGCAAAGCAATGAAAAGAAAGCATCAAATAACTGAATATTCTCTGGGTCCACATTTAGTCAAGAGTATATGGCATGGCTGAGACTCACTAACAGTTAGCACCTGTGCATTTAGCTTGTAAACATATTTGATGCTGTGTTTGTACCTTTCTCTGGTTTTGGCCTTTTTTCTCTGGGGGTGGGGGCAGGGTGTGGAATTGTAGAATGATTTTAATAAGCCGCTCCTGTAAAACTGTGTGATAATTTGAGTTGGTGCTACCACCAAGGGCTCTGATGACCTGATGTAGCATCTCCCTCTAACATTCATAGCTTCCTGGGGAATCTTCTGGGCCTTTTGACACTGCTCCATCCTGTTCCAGAGCTCCTGCTGTGACCCTCTCTTAGACACATCTCTATGCATTGAGCAGAAAGAAAACCCAGAAGTGCGAGGAATCACTTCATGGTAGCTTTCATATTTTTCAGAGACTGTAGCATGCAGAACTCTAGGTACAATTGCTTCTGACTACCCAAATCTCTCACATTTGTCCAGGAGTTACTGGCACAGTAAATCTCTTTGCCCTGAGACAAGGGAGAGCGCTGGGCAAAAAGCCAGAAATTTCCCATTGTTTGCCATATGACAGAATTCTCTGTTTAGTTTGGGCTTTCTAGCAATTCGTGGAGATGCCATGATTTATTTATATTTTTAAATTAATAGACTATTTTCTAGAGCAGTTTCAGATTTATGGAGAAATTTATCAGAAAGTATGAATTTCCCATATATCCTCTCTCTGCACCCCCAGTTTCCCTTATTATTAATGTACTGCATTAGCATAGTGTACTTCTTAACAACTGATAAGCTAGCGTTGATATATTCTTATTGCTAAAGTCCACTGATGTTTACATTAGACTTCACTGTATTGTACATTCTGTGCGTTTTGACAAATGTATAATGATATGTGTCTACTATTACAGGATCTTACAGGACAGTTTATTGTCCTAAACATCCTCCGAAGTCTATTCACCTCTCTGCTCCTTCACTCCATCTTCACCTACTGAAAGCATCTGCATTCTTCAGGTCTGCACCAAACCCACCTTTTCCCAGGACACCTTCCCTGGCACTCTGTTCCCAATGGGCTCTAAAGCTACCAGCTTCCTAATACTCCATACTTTCTCTTCATGGTATGTCTCATAATTATTATTTCTTGGTAATTGATTTGAATTTATCCCACTCTCTAGACAGTATGTCTCATGAGGGTCAGATTTTGTGTGTGTTTTACTCACTCCTGTATTCTTAGAGCCCATCACAATGATTGGGCATTCCAGGAAATCAATAATTATTTATTGAGTAAATGAATAGATAACAAACATATAAATATTATACTTCCAGATAGTAACCATAAATTAAAAACAAAATCTTTATCAGTGCACTACTCCAAACAGAAATATATTTTATCTAGAACGATTGACCCGTTTTAAATGACTCCAGAAAGTTGGTGTCAGTCACACATAGCTGCATATACACACTACTATGCATAAAATAACAACACAGACCTACTGTATGGCACAGGGAGCTATATTCAATATCTTGTAATCAAATATAATTGGAAAGAATATGTAAGGAACACACACATGTATATATATATATTATATCTGAATTACTTGGCTGCATACCTGAAACTAACACAACATCGTAATCCAACTACACTTCAATATAAATTATGTATGTACGTATGTGTTTATACGTTTGTGTGTATGAATTTTCTGACTTCCCCAACAGCTGACAGCATGGATATCTTCTAGACTATAAACAGAGTGATATGTCCCTTTATGCCCCAGCTTCAGTCTAGGCTGACCTAGGACTACTGAACCAAGGCTCCTGCTGCTAGACACCTCCAAAAAATAACCAAAAGTAAGACTTACCCAGGTTCTCTCAGACTGCATCCTAATGCTTCCTTCAGTGATGACGCAGTCAATATTCATCCATTTCCATTTTGAAATGTCCCTGTCTACCACCAAATCTGAGCACTCCTGAGCTCCACCACACACTGCACATGCCACCATCACAGCACTTACCAAGTTGTATTAAAATTGTGTGTTGAAATGTATGTCTCTCATGTTTGCTTGCAAGTTCACTGAGGGCAGGACCCTGTTCCATTAGCCTCTAAATTCCAAGTGTCTATTCCATGGACATAGCAATCCATATTTTTCAAATGAATGAACCAGGAATGTACAATGACCATATGTACAATAAGAAGAGTGTAGTGTTATGAATAGGTGTTATACATATATAAAAAGCAAGAAATCCACTGGGAAAGACTGAGGGCAGGGGGATAAGGGCGTGACAGAGGATGAGATGGTTTGATGGCATCATCAACTCAATGGACATGAGTTTGCACAAACTCTGAGAGACGGTGAAGGACAGGGAAGCCTGGCATGCTGCAGTCCATGGCATCACAAAGAGTTGGACACAACTTAGTGACTGAACAACGACAAAGAAATCCACACTATTTTTAAAATACCACATAATGTCCAACACTGGCTCTGGGGAAGAACTGACATTTATTTGAATGTCTACTATGTACCATGCTGGGTTCTGTCAATATTACCTTGTTTCATCTTTATAATAGCCTGTCAAAGTAGACACAATCATGTTATTTTTCAGAAGAAGAAACATGAATTCAGAGGATGGGGTTATACATTTAAGAAACATCTGACACTAACGTTGCCTTTCCTGTGCTGAAAGACTATTATCTGAAGAGAGAAATATTCAGAATGGGAGAATCCATGGAGAAAGAAGATAAAGGGATCTCTGATTAAGAGTCGAAAGTAACCCTCCCCATGCAAAACTTTATTGATCTCAGAACACAAAGTCTCACTCCATCCCCCTAATGGTCCCTGACAAGGCTCTCTGTGTATCTAAGCAAGAGAACTCATGCCACCCTACAAACCCTGGAAGGCCTGTCCTGGCAGGATTTTCCTAGGACTGCATGACATTAGAAATGCCTTAACCTAGGATTCCTGTCAAATAATCCTTCCAAAGTTGTGATTACTTAAGGGCATTTTTTCCCTGAATTTCTTGAACATTTTAATTTCAGTACAATTTATGGATGTTGCCAAATAGATTTCATTGGCCAATAAAACTATTTAGCAATGATATATATAATGCATGTGTGCGAAGATGCTCAGTCATGTCTGACTCTTTGCCATCATCACATAGACTGTAGCCCGCCAGGCTCCTCTGTCCATGGGATTTCCCAGACAAGAATACTGGAGTGGGTTGCCATTTCCTTCTCGAGGGGATCTTCCCGACCCAGGGATGGAACCCATGTCTTTTATGTCTCCTGCACCAGCAGGCAGGCAGGCAGGTGGTACTAGCAGGGAAGCAGGTACACCAAGGAAGTCCAATATATATAAGAGTGGATGAAAATTTTCAATTTCTATAGGACAAGCAGTACTTTGTATTGTATCATTTCTCTGGGTGTTTATACATTATTTTCCTCCTTATAGTGTAAGCTCTTTGAAAGCAGGAACCACATTCTGCTTAGCTGTGTATCCTCAGCATCTAGAAGAGTATCTTAAATATAACAGATGTAAATAAAAGTCTGTTATTGAATAATGAAGAGGTATATATTAGCCTTCCATCTGTTCCTGAAGGTTCTGGAAAGCCTCATCAAAGTAACACACTTTGAGATGAATCTTTCCTTATTACACACACACACGTGTGTGTGTGTAAACTGAGATTTAGTATATCGGGAGGGCTGGAACCCACATTTTCTGACTCTCAGTCCTCTGTTTGCAGTTTAAGCATCTTCGGGGTGGCTAGTGGGTGTCATATATGATATACCTTGAAAGTGAAAGTGAAGTCGCTCAGTCATGTCCGACTGTTTGTGACCCCATGGACTGTAGCCTACCAGGCTCCTCCAGCCATGGGATTTTCCAGGCAAGATACTGGAGTGGGTTGCCATTTCCTTCTCCAGGGGATCTTCCCAACCCAGGGATCGAACCCTGGTCTCCTGCATTGTAGGCAGACGCTTTACCCTCTGAGCCACCAGGGATATACCTTGAGAGCCCAGCAAATTCTATGAGATTTTTCTCTTTTCAGAGAAAACGAGAAATGCTGCCATCTATATATACATGGTACTCTTAGACACAATAACAAGTGAAAATTAAAAAGCTGGAAATAGCAAAGTTTTTGTGGATAGATATTAAGATTTCTGGGAGTTGACCCCACAGGACTTCAGATGTTTTTAGTGCTTGTCTATGTTACATAACAGCAGAGGAGCTTCTCAGAAACTAGAATAAATGTTATTATTGCAAATGTTTATGGTTCTGGGAAGCTCAGGGGAATTAATACACTTTACAGAAGGCGACTGGCTTCTCTAAGAACAAAATGCAGTAATGAAAGTGCAGAAAATAAGAGTGCCTGTAACCAGTCCTACCGACCCCTACCTTAGAGGTTTCCTCACATGCTAAATCAGGCATCTCCTAATGCCCGTGCGCTCTGCATTTCTAAGACACTGGGTGAATAATGTTTAGCAAAGTGTAGCGTGAAGACCACTAGGAATATACAAGATGATTTTTACGTACTTACCGGTAAATACTTTTGTTTCAACAATCATTCATTTTTTATGGTTACCTTGTGTTTATTGGATGGCATCACTGACTTAATGGACATGAGTCTGAGTAAACTCTGGGAGTTGGAGATGGACAGGGAGGCCTGGCGTTCTGCACTTCATGGGGTCACAGAGAGTCGGACACAACTGAGTGACTGAACTGAACTGTGTTTATTAAAATGCATTCTTCCATTTATAGAAGTAAAGCAACTTCTCCTTCTAAAATCCTTATTTCAGTGTAAAAGTGGTTTGATTCAGAAACAGCAAAGAAATTATTTCTGATGAATGAAATCATTTGACTGACATTTTAAGAAACACTAGGTTACGAATAAGTTGACCAAAGTAGTCTTATCTTCAGCTTCTTTTGCAAAATAAAAGGCCCTCTCAGTTGTGTTTCCTCAACTTGCAAACCTGATTTAAATTTGAGACTATTTGGATCACTTCTTTTAGTGGAACAAATGCTAGAAACCTAAAACAAAAGTTTTGTGAGTTATTTTTCTAAAACCCCCACAAGGCTTGGTATAGCAGGTGCTAAATAAGAGCAGCTAATTATGCATTTTTAAAGAGTCCATGTCTGATGATTTATACAGAAAACTGAAATTCCAGAGTTGTAATTGATAGTATGTGGGAACCAGACGGCTGTGCTGTGTGACCAGGGAGAGACATCGTAGATGGAGTTTAGGTTCACTAAATTAAACATTTAATAAGATAACAACATGGGCTTCCAGGGAGCCTAGTGGTAAAGAATCTGCCTGCCAGCACAGGAGACGTATGAGACACAAGTTCAATCCCTGGGTCAGGGAGATCCCCTGGAGGAGGGCATGGCAACCCACTGAAGTATTGTTGATGGGAAAACCCCATGGATCCTGGCAGGCTACAGTCCACAGGGTTGCAAAGTGTCAGACATGACTGAGTGACTGAACACACACACACAAGGTAACAGTATATGAAAATACATTCCATAATCTACTCCTAGTCTGTTATTGAGATTCTGCATTTAATGTGCTCATTCAAAATAAACCTGTTTTAAATTATCACTGCTTTTATAACATGAGTTATTTGCTCTAACGAAATCATCTCATTATATAACTCTAAGAAATACATTAAATTTAGTGCTAGATTTTTAAAACGTTGATATTCACCACAGTCTCACCCCTGTCTCATGGGCTTTTGCTTCATTCTCCCAAAAATAACTGTTACTTTAACAGTGAAATGAAATCTCTCAGCTTCCCTGGCACTCTATGGTCAGTAAACAGCCTAAAAATGTAGTTTTGCTGGCATTCCATTTTGCTGGAAAATGAAATAAAAACAAGTTCTCAGGACACACACTTTCCATGCCCATTAACTTGTTTAATTTTGCATGAGTAAAACTTTCATGTGTTCCATGTCACTTCTCACCTGTTCCTATCCACGCCTGTCAGCTTTGTTTCCACACAGCAGTCTCGTTCCCCAGACCCTGAGCCAAGGAGACTCTGGAAGGAGGTTGGGTTTTCCTTTCCTTTAACAGGTAAACAGGGTCTGAAATGTGTCTCCTGTCCCCACGCCCAATATTCGGGGTATGAAGACAGCCCAGGGGGACTCACTGAGCTGCCCCTTCCCACTTGCACGCACACGCATCTATGTGTGCTTCTGTCTTTCCTCCAGCATACAGCTGGAACACAGTTCATCACGTTTTCACCCGATTCTCAAATCTGCCGAGTCATGGTGTCCAGATGTCAGACTGGGCAGGCGACACAGCCCGGGGTAACGCCATTCTCCAGCCTTCTGACACACGACACCCGCAGACGTGGGCGCTGCCTCACAGTCCTGAAGAGGGTGCGCTTGCAAAACCGCTTGATCACCAAGTTCAAAAGAGACAACCATTAATTACTTTTATGCCTAAAGTAACCGTAAAGGCTAGTTTTCCTGTGGTATTTCCTTTTATGCCTGTTTTCCCAGAGTAATCGTGCATTTGAGGTGCACTCAAAGTTGTACTGATTTAGACATCCATTGTGCTCACTGTATTTATGTCCTTACAAGAACCTGTTCATCTCTCTTAGCCTGGGAACTCAACACTATAGTTTCTAAAGATCCTTCCAGTTTTAACATCCTACAAGAAATAAGGCCCATCTTAAGTATGCAGAAAAATAAACAATTTTAGAAACCCAAACCAAAACTTTCCTGAAATCTACCATTCTGAGTAATAATATGAAATTTCCTTAAATTCTGGACTCATAGACTAACTTCTCCAGGGATTTTGTGTTTTCATGTGCAAATTGATCTTATATCTACCCAAGCTCACATAGGTGAAGAAAGATAAGTTCTGATGGCACTGGGAGGCTTATTTTCTCTCTGTCTCTTCCTTGGTATCTCTTGGCAAGCAACTAGCTGTATGGGTCTGAGTCAGCTCAAAGACGGAAAGGCTGATTCCTGCAGCTTCACTCTGGAGGTCCCTTTCCAACAAGGCCATTTCCTCAACTAAGACACCTGTTACTACATAGTGGAGTTGGTGTTCCCTGCCTTCCTTTCTAGCTTTCTTACAAATATGTGAGTGTGGAGAAAGCAGGGTCCCACTTTTCTAGCATTTCCCGTGGTGCCTTCCATTTGACCCACTCAGGCATGTTTCTCTACAGGTTTTTAATGGATGGAGAAACTATAAATTGTCTAATTCTCTTTCATTAAATCCTCTTGCATGGCAACAATATAATACAACCATGACAAGATTAGAATAGTCATTTCATAGTGTCAGTAGCCATTGCATCAGGGGTACAAAGTCATTTAACATCAGAATACCAAGAAGGAGGTATCCCGGTTTATCAAGAGTCCTGGACAGCTCCTGGCCCCCGTCCCAGGGCTCCCATGTTAAGGCTGTGCAGCCTCGCTGTGTAGCCTCCAAATCTGTCTCTTCATCTAGGAAGTATTAATAGATGCACTGGATAGATCAAACTAAATTCTGAGCTATTAAGCTACTTAAATAAATAAATTGATTGTGTATTCAAGGATTTTAAGAAGATACCACTAGAGAAAGCAATCATTTGAATCACAGATATTATGTCTAGATAGGAGCCTGCATCTTGAATTTCAAGTTTTGAAAAATATTTAATGTCTACTAAGAGAACAGTCAGTGCCCATAAGGTGTTGCTTCCTATGTTCAGATACAGATTTCAATGTCGATGGCTCTTTCTAAGAGTGCAGTCATTAGCATTCATATCTAGGTCTCAGCCTTTTCAGACAGAGTTAAAAGTTGATTAGATCTGCATGTCCAACCTCTAGAACTAAGTTTAAGTCAGGAATGGTATCTTTCCCAGGAAGTCCCAATGTCTTATACCCAGAAGGTATTCAACACTTAAATGTTGATGAAAATTAATGAAACTTAGAGACATGTAAGGAGGAGTCTGGTGGGCTGCAGTCCATGGGGTCACTAAGAGTGACACGACTGAGCACTTATCTTTTCACTTTCATGCACTGGAGAAGGAAATGGCACCCCACTCCAGTGTTCTTGCCTGGAGAATCTCAGGATCGGGGGAGCCTGGTGGGCTGCCATCTATGGGGTCGCACAGAGTTGGACATGACTGAAGTGACTTAGCAGCAGCAGAGACATGTAACATACATTAAACCTCCCTTATATGTTATGTTCTTTCACATCTTTTCTTTTTTTACAAAAAGGCTGAACCTTGGATATTTCACAAGGCCTGTATGTGCTAGAGCAAGAATTACTGTTTGTAAATTGCGCGTGTAGTGATCTGCCCTCCACACCGATATGCCAGTACTGAGGCACATCATACGAGCATGTCAGCAAGAGGAGAGCTGCATGGGAGACTTGTACAGACTGTCTTATGGCATTTTATTCCAGGTCCATGGGAAATAAGATGTGGATGGGGCATCTTGTCATGATTTTAGTCTCTAACTTTCATCATCAAGCGATACTACAGTATCGTCGTTTCGTTGCTAAATTGTAACTGACTCTTTGTGACCCCATGGTCTGTAGCCTGCCAGGCTCTTCTGTCCACGGGATTTTCTAGACAAGAATACTGGAGTGGGTCACCATTTCTTTTTCCAGGGAATCTTCCTGACCCAGGGATTGAACCCACATATTTTGTGTTAACAAGTGGATTCTTTATCACTGAGCCACCTGGGAAGCCCTTTAGATGGGCCTGATTTAACTTTTATCTCAATGGACTATTATGGAGATTAAAATCACTCATCAAAAATCTATTACTAAATTGATATTAATAATTATTGTCAAATGATGCCCGGGTATGTTCTTCTCATAGAACTTACTACACTAAAAATGAATGTTTTTGCCCATTTTCCCCTGTAGGCTATAACTTTCTTGAGGGCAAAGATGGTTTTACTCATCTTAGTATCCAAGAGACAGCAATGATGCTTTTGATTCATGGTATGCAATTAAACATGTTTTGAAAGAAAGGTTAAACAAAATGTAGGGACCTTAGGTTACTTTAGATCTTTTGTATGAATTTGCTGCATATCTTTGGAAGATTTCCTTCTCTGGATTTCAGAACAAATGCATTCATTATTTTAATAATTTCCATCAAACTGAACAATATTGATAATCAGTAATGAAAATTCAATTACAAAAGTGCCATATATATTTTTTGATCAGTGGTAAACCAAATTTACTTTTAGGAACTAGAACATACATCACTTTAGAAGTGGATGTTTCTGGATACTATTTTTTATTTGGAAAAAAACTATATGTAAATGGGTATTTGTCCTAGCATTGCTTATATATTTTTTAATATAAATTTATTTATTTTAATTGGAGGCTAATTACTTTACAATATTGTATTGGTTTTGCCATACATCAACATGAATCTGCCACAGGTGTACATGTGTTCCCCATCCTGAACCCCCCTCCCTCCTCCCTCCACATCCCATCCCTCTGGGTCATCCCAGTGCCCCAGCCCTAAGCATCCTGTATCATGCATAGAACCTGGACTGGCAATTTGTTTCACATATGATATTATACATGTTTCAACTAGCATTGCTTATAACAGTAAAAATAATCTGTATCTCCAGGGGTAATAGAATGGTTAGGGTAAATATGTTTAGCGACATGATGTAATATTTTGCAGTCATTGAAATCAATACATAAGAAAATTACATAATACACAGAAAAGTATTAAAAATGTTAAAGTGATAAAAAGTGGAATGCCAAATTCATAATTACAATATTTTTGAAATATGCACATTAAAATGAATAAACTAGAATGAAGTTGGAAAGTGAAAATAGATTTTAAAAATTCAGTTATTCAGAGAGTAGTTTAGAAGCAAAACACTGAGCTGTTACAAACATTTGAAATCTCAAGGCATTTTTAAAATGTTTAAACTCATGTTTTTGTATTTTTACAGTGTTATCATTTTATTATTTGTAGTTTAACATAGTTGTAAAATTTCTTCTGAATACAAAACATAAGAATAGAGTATAAAAAGATTTATTATATAATGAATAGCTGGTAACCTAATATTATGTTCCAACATTTGTGCAATAAATGGGTATTTAGAAAATGTTATAGAAAAATCAATAGTCAAAGCTTCAGTAAAATGGTGTCCTCAGGTTCCTGAAATGCATTTGACATGCTTCCTTTCCTAAATTTGCATTATAATAAGATAATGCTATTTTATTATTTATTATTTTATTTTTTATATTATTTCATCTACTTCCAAACCTTTACTTGAAACTGCCCTATCTACTGTTTGGGATAGCTGAGTAGCAAATGTGTTAGTGATAGACTACTCTCTTCATTTCCACCGTCTGCCTCTGTAAATGTGAAGAGGCCTGCGTTTACAGTTTTTGATTGGTCAATTTGAACATGAACAACTGTTTCACAGTTAAATAACACAACATTGTAAATCAAATATATTTCCATAAATATTTTTAATGCAAAATAAATAATAAAGTAGCCGGTGGTTTGCACTATGATCTTCACTTCCACCTCAGAACACAGTCACCCATGCCCCTCTGTACTTAATGGTCTTGACATTTGTCCAAAATCCTTCCATGGCTCCTTGCTGATAACTGGAAGAAATTAAGACATTTTGTCACTGTATTCAAGACCGTTTTCAATGAAACGCTAATACCTATGTCCCCGTATCTTCTACAAATAGCCTCAGGCCCCACACTGAGCCCCCGGTGAAACCGCCTCCTCTTGGCTCTTTGCTGATGCCATTGCTGCATCCAGACCTCAGTCCTCCTCTAAGTTTGCATGTTTCGATTCCAGATGTTAATCAAAGTGCAGCTCAAACGCTGTCTTGTTCATGAAGTATTTTTATTACCATTAAAAGAAAGTTCTCAATTTCTAACCTTTACATAGAATTCAAGTTAAATATTTCATAGTATTTAGCACTTTGGCACTCCATTCCAATATTCTTGCCTGGAAAATCCCATGGATGGAGGAGCCTGGTAGGCTGCAGTCCATGGGGTTGCAAAAAGTCGGACACGACTGAGCGACTTCACTTTCACTTTTCACTTTCATGCATTGGAGAAGCAATGGCAACCCACTCCAGTGTTCTAGCTGGCGAATCCCATGGATGGGGGAGCCTGGTGGGCTGACATCTATGGGGTCACACAAAGTTGGACACAACTGAAGTGACTTAGCAGCAGCAGCAGCAGCACTTTTTACATTGTTATATCTTTTACTAGACTATTAGTTCCTGGAGTATAAACCCCTATGTTTGCAAGCTGGCGAATCCCATGGATGGGGGAGCCTGGTGGGCTGACATCTATGGGGTCACACAAAGTTGGACACAACTGAAGTGACTTAGCAGCAGCAGCAGCAGCACTTTTTACATTGTTATATCTTTTACTAGACTATTAGTTCCTGGAGTATAAACCCCTATGTTTGCTTCATGTAACCATCACTGATTGGAACTAGTACCTTTCTTGGCATATGGCAAGTAAGTTCAGATTTATAAAAATCCCACTAGTAGTACAAATGGTTCTAATGCAGCCGTCAACCAGATTCCCCAAGTGCTAACAGGTAACATAAGCAAGTATAATTTTCAAGACCAGGGAACCGACTTCAATTCTAAACTGATAAGTAGTCTACTGAGTTTTTTCAATGTTTTTAAATTTTGCCACTAAAGACCTTTCTGTGGACAAGGATCCAGTCTTAGGATCATATACAGCATTTAACTGATACACCACCCAACTTTCCTTTATGCCGGATCTTCAATCTTTTATTTGTTTCAGTCTTTTATTTCTGATGTCTGTCACTTTTGAAGAATACTGGTCAGTCATTTTGTAGAATATTGCTCAATCTGGGTTGGTCTGCATTTTTTCCTGATTAAATTTAAATTGTATATTTTTGGTAAAAATGCCACAGAGGTTATTTTGAGCCCTCTGAGGGGACTTTATCAAGAGGCACATGACACTGATATGTCTTATTATTAATGGTGTTCATTTTGATCACTTGGTTGAGATGATTTTTGTCTAGTCTCTCCAATATCAAGTTACTGTTTTCTCCTGGGTAATAGCTAAGTATATTGTAGAGAGATACTTTCAGAATATGAAAATATCCTATTTCTCATAACACAAATTTTAGCATCTACTGATGATACATGCCTAAAACAATATTCAGTTCAGTTCAGTTGAGTCACTCAGTCGTGTCCGACTCTTTGCGACCCCATGAATCACAGCACACCAGGCATCCCTGTCCATCACCAACTCCCGGAGTTCACTCAGACTCACGTCCATTGAGTCCGTGATGCCATCCAGCCATCTCATCCTTGGTCGTCCCCTTCTCCTCCTGCCCCCAATCCCTCCCAGCATCAGA